>OY992530.1:144887038-144947191 GCA_963921185.1 Dasysyrphus tricinctus
TCCCTGTTTGATATACCCACGTAGCGAATAAAGGCTGCTATAGAGCTAGCATAGTCTTCACTGTCGTTTTTCTCTGTTTTCTCCGATAACCTATTTGGTTGCCTGTTTGATGTTCCTTTTTTCCACCAACTGACTGATTTACTTTATACCTACCTATCGGCTTTATGCACACGTAAAGGTATCTTCCGGAAATCCCATTAAATTGAATGTACCACGTTCAATAGATTTTATTTTTTTTTGCGTGTTTATCTACTGATCGGGCGTGTAACCTGCCTTTACTTCCGAACATTGAACATTTTATTAAAGTTTTTCTTTGACAAAAAAATAACCGTTAAAAGGACACCGGCAGCAAAGGAACTGCAAGCACAATTTTAACTCTCTTACTTTTTTTTTGAGAAATGTGCAAAAGAGGAAGGAAAAAAATGGAAACAGGAAAAAAGCTATTTTGTGAGGAAAAACCTGTTCAAGACATCCTTAGTGACAGAGAGTCCTTCTATTTTGAAAAACATCATAAAGTTGCTCGTTTCAAAGGAAAATGTTTCATCTCTCATTAGCAGGAAACCTATCAAAGGATTTGAAAAGGGGTTTAGATATAGACAGAATATATTAAACTGAATTGTCACGCAGGCAGACTTAATATTTATTACTCTAGTACCTACTTGAATTGTTGATTTTATTGGAATTTATGATTTTTCAAACAAATTCAAATGGAAAATAAAATACAACTACATCTGATATAAATTGGTAAATCATCAATAAACTTGCATTGTTTTGATTCAATTTATAAGAATTCTCTCTTGTACTTCCCCATCATCGTGATATTAAGGTAGAACTATAATTGTTGGAGGGGGCTATACTGAAGCAAATAAAATACACCAATGACCAATGAAAAGTATGTAGATATGCGTGAAGCACCGCCATTTTAGATTTTCGATTAAAAAGATGTGCTTAACTTGTGCAGTACCTAAATATATTAAAAAAAATGCAAATTTGCAAATCTTATGAATAATTTTTTTTTTGAAATTTTGCAATTTCTTAAAAATGATTGTGCTGTTTTGTGCTCAATTTTTGGCCGTAGACGTTTCAAATAAGCGAATTTTTGTATCTCTTCTGCATAGGCAGCTCAAATTGAAAAAAATTGCAAAAAATTTCATCCGTAAAATTTGCAAATTTGTGATTTTTTTAATATTTACGGCGGAATACCTACAGCACAACTCTTTTTATTAAATCGAAAATGGTTGCAATAACTTCACTTTCGCAAAATCGTTTTTGGCTGTAAAAGTTGCAAATATGCTTATTGTTTTTTTTTTTCACTTCAGAATAAGGCAGCACAAACAGAACAGAAAAAAAACACAACTTTACAAAATTGCAAATTTTCAAAAATTTAAGGCATAGGGCGGCACAAGTCGAGCCCAATACAGCAACTTTTTTTCAGAACACATCCATACTGTACTTGAACATCTACCTCTAAGCCCTTGGCCAGAGTCCTCAAAGAACTCGATATTCACAAATCCGCTGGATCAGAAGATATCTCACCAATTGTTCTGAAGAGTTGTTCTTCCACCGTGGCAAAACCTTTGCGTAAACTTTTTCAATTTATCTATGCATCTATACATCAGGGCCGGACTAGCTATACGTGCAAAAGGTGCAAATGCGCAGGGCGCTGAACCCAATGGGCGCCTTGAGCAAGTATCAAGAAAGCCACTACCACTACCTGCCTATACTTTTTTAATTTTCAATTCTTTTTAATAGCTCACACCAATATTGATATCCATTCTTATTCTGCATTTAAAGAAAGATATCTACTATTCCAAAATTAACTCAATATCTAGCTTCCTATTCAAAATCTTTGCAAAGTGCACGATTTTGTTCGCCTCTTGGGGATAAAAAAACGCATATTAAAGTCTACACCATGGGTAATGAGAACATGAGTTCTTCCACCAATAACCGCTTTTGAGGGGTGCTAATGAAGATTGATGAAGTAGTACCTCATGGCATAATGGTTAGTGCGTTGGACTGTTATGCCGAAAGTTTTGGTTCGATTCCCAGTCGCAGCCACCTAAAAACAGAAAAGCCTTTTTGCCTCTTGCGAGAAATTGTAGGTCCCCTCCATTCTTGCCAACAATACGCACACAGGAATGGTTGAGAGTTGCAAGTCACTAGTCCCTGGTTCTCTCCGAGCTGATGCGTCACCAAATTGATTTATTTATTTTTAATGATGAAGCTTGCGCAGAGCGCTAATTTAGCTCGGGCCGGCCCTATACATATAAATAAAATTGGAGTGTCTGTCGTTAATATTGAAATAATTTCAAGTTTTTGAGCTTAGGTGGTTGTTTAATTGCTAAGAAACATAACTGCATCATTTAAAAAATTTTTGTCTGTCTGTCTGTTTGTCCGCGGTAACCTTCAAAACGGCAGAACAGGTTATGACGGGACTTTTCATACATGTAGTGGACAACTCAGGGAGTAATCTAGGCTACTTTAAAATTGCAACAGTGTTAACGGTTTCCTTGAAATATTATAAAAACAATGAAATTAAGGGAAAATTGTGTCGAAATAAAAAATTAATAAGATAATGATTATAAACAAGTAGAAATAATCGATTCTAAAAGTGTCAAACAGTTAAATTAGAACAATAATTATATAATCTTAGAGGTGGTGAAAGCTTTGCTCAAAACTTTGGCGACGTACTGTTTGTATCTGTGCCAACCACGGCTCTTTGACCACCACAATGTATTTTCAAGAATTGCTTGAGCTATTTGGATGATTCTTTTCAGGAAATCTTTGGTATTGGGAGTGTTATTGTCATTTTGGGTAAATTCGGTCTTGCGTTTTGCCAGAAAGGTGCAGAAGCACACTCTGGGTACCTGTTTTATGTAAAAAAAATCAATAGAGTTTGAAAAAAAATCAATCAATCATGAAATTTGGTTCTGAAAAAATAAAAAAAAAATAATATAGACGAGTCTCGATTATCCGGAATTCGATTAATCAGGACACAATCATAATTAAAATTTTGTGTTGTTCTCGAAATTTTTGTCTACCCGGGCGGAGCCAGGGCAGGCCAGCTAGTATTGAATAATTTTGAATGAACAACAACAACTTGTGTGTGTTACCACCAAGTATATAGGCTGGAGTTATAGCTATTTCACGAGTGCCACCTCGATCATCAGACTCCTTTAGTGGTGCTTAGTCTGGTTATGCTCGTATTAATAGAAAAACACTTTGCCGTCATATGGGAGCAAACCATGAACCTTGCGATTCAGAGGCCGATGCTCTACACACTGCGCCACTGAAGACTGAAACCACATATACATATGGTTAGCTCTATCCCAATCCCAATGCAGGTTTCGTTGTTTATCAATTGCAACAGCAACTAGCATTTTTATTAACACACACAAGCTTGCTACTGTTCAGTCGGTTTCTTTCTTTTTTCCCCATGTACCGATTCGTATGCCAACAATTCGTTGGTCATACAAGGGGGGGGGGATGAGTTGAAAGAGTTGACACTGGTCAAGAATTAATTTACAATTTAAGTTGGGTTTGTGTGTAAATGGAAATCCACACAAGTGCAGTATGCTGCAAGTTATACGTCAATTTATAAAAAAAAAAATTATTCAATATAAATTAATGTATAACTTGCAGCATACTGCACTTGTGTGGATTTCCATTTACACACAAACCCAACTTACATTGTAAACTTTTTCATCTATCCTACTCCACGGGCTTTTTTCCGAATGGATGGAAAACAGCGTTTGTCCAGCCAGTCCCTAAAAACCCTCAAACTATCTTCCAATGACAATAAGGTCCCTTCATTCTAAGGTCACCGAAACGCTGATTAGTTATCAGCTGAAGAAATATCTAGAAGAACGAAATGACCGTTAATGACCGTTAGTATGGCTTTCGTGCAGTAGCCAATAGCCCCATGGTGATCTGATGGTATATCTCACCGAACAGTGGAACCGATCTTTGCATCGTTTTGGTGAAAGTAAGATTTATTGCTCTTGATATTTCTAAATCATTTGATAGAGTTTGGCACCAATCTCTTTTATCGAAAATGTATGCTTTTGGTATCGATGAAACTCTTATTCGTTGGATTAGAAATTACCTGTCGGACCGTTCAATACGAGTTGTTTTGGACGGGTTTCAGTCTGATGTTAACCAAATAAATGCTGGTGTGCCCGAAGGCTCCATTTTGTCTCCGACTCTCTTTCTTATCTTTTTTAAAGATTTTTTCTCTAACACTTCTAATCCACTTAATTCTTTCACAGACCCTCAACGATTCGTTTCCAGACTCACGCCCTTGTGCTCCGGATGTAGAGCTGCAACGGCAGCGTATGATAAGCTGATTGAATACCACTGTCTCTAATCGTTAAAATGAAATGTACCCCCACTGCCATTATCCATGAATGGCAATTGCATCGAGGAAACCAAAAACATATCTATACTCGGTATGTGCATCACCAACAACCACCTTCTCTGGAATAACCACGTATTTGACGCCACTAGAAAGGCTGCTAAATTCTTAGGTTTCCTCAGACGATGTAAGAAATTATTTTCTCCTACTGCATACATTCGCCCAAGGCTTGAGTATAATTCCCACATATGAGCTGGTGCACCTATAACATACCTGCATATACTTGATAGAATTCAAAATAGAGCATTGAAACTAATAGGTGACATAATCGATAATAGAAACAATTGTGTCACTCGAACAACGACGAAATGTCGCATGTCTATCTTTTTTCTATCGGTACCTTAACAAACAATGCTCTAGTGAAGAAGCTAACTCCATTCCCCCATTGAAATAATTCCACTGTCACTTGCACTGCAATAAACGCCAATCAGTTTACCCTTGAGCCTAACTTCGAACGCACTCTTAAGTGCAGAGATTCTTTCTTTAGCCACACTACACGAATGTGGAATGCTTTACGTGGCTTGATTTTTCCCTTCCATTGCAATATACAGACATTCAACACCAATGTGCATCGGTATCTCCTTTTAAATCCTCTCCAATTTTCTTAACGCTCGCACTGTGCTTAAACATGTTAAGGTAGGGTGTTCATTTGAGACCTTTACAAAGAGAGAACATTTTCCTCCCAAAGGCCAAAGCTTTAAAAAGAGAGAACTTTCAAGCAAAAAAGTAAAAAAGAGAACATACAAAACAAGGAAAAATTGGAAAAATTTATTTAACATAAATTAAAATCACTAAAAAATGAAATAAAACTTTTTTATAAAAATAAAAATGTAAAGTAAAAATGGCATTCAAATTCAGAAGAGTATTTTTAAATAATAAACAATATAAAATGATCCGAAGAATTTGAAAATTTTCGAATTGCAATCGATTCACGTGATGAAATCCCCAGCCCAGAAGAGCTACGAGCAAAATTGCTTGAAGAAGAAGCGAGACGAGAAGAGAGAAATAATAGAGAAGATGATTGCCCAAACGCATTGTTCTCTAAATCAAAAAATAAAAATTTTCATACGGGAAACACAAAAACCAGATTTAAGAAGTTTGGAGGCAAATGCTTTAAGTGTGGAAAGTATGGGCATCGATCATCCGTTTGCAGAAATACAAACTCAGCTCAATCTGCAAATCAATCTAATACCAATACAGTTTTAATATCATCTTTAAGTGTAGATGAAAATAGAAATGATATAATATATCCAAGTGAATGGTGTCTGGATAGTGGTGCTACTGCACACATGTGCAATGATAATGAGTTATTTGTGAGCATCAATACTAGCCTACGATGTCAGATAAAAACAGCCGGTCACACCATGATACACGGAGTTGGTGTTGGTTCAGTTAACATTACAACTACCAATGGAATAAATTTGACACTTGAAAACGTGGTCTATGCACCGAAATTGCGCCAAAATTTAATTTCTGTGCCAAAAATTGCCGAGCGTGGTTATACCATAGAATTTGGGGAAAAATATGCTCATATTCTAAGACACGATGGGTCTTTAATATTTTCAGCAGAAAAACGTGGAAAATTGTACATCGTCAAAATGAAGGAGAAGAGAATTCAGCAGGTGGCAGCGGCAGTGGCAGTGGGAGATGAGACCGAACAACTTTCGTCACAGTGGCATCAGAGATTGGGACATTTAAATCTGACCGATTTAGACAAGCTATCAAATATGGTTATGGGTATGAAATCTTATAAAAATAAAATGAAAGTAGATTGCTTTACATGTCAAAAAGCAAAAATTAAGAGGTTGCCCTTTCAGAGTCATGGAACCAGGGATGCAGAGGTACTTGGCTTGGTTCATTCTGATATTTGTGGACCATTTAGAACTCAGTCACTTGGAGGTGCCAAATATTTCATCACTTTTATCGATGACCACACCAGATATGTGCATGTTTATTATTTGAAGCAAAAGTCAGAGGCTTTTTCAACTTTTCAGCTATATAAGCTAAAAGTAGAAAATGAAACTGGTAAACGTATAAAGCGACTACGAACTGATAATGCAAAAGAGTATTTGTCGAGAGATTTTCAAAGCTTCTTGGAGCGAGCTAATCGGACGCTCGTAGAGATGGCTAGGTGTATGCTGATTCAAGCGAATCTACCCCAGGGCTTATGGGCTGAAGCAACTAATACTGCTGTACATATAAGAAACCGATGTCCTACAAAGTCACTAGTGGATAAAACTCCCTTTGAAGCATGGCATGGTAAAAAGCCAAATATTGCATACATGAAAATTTTCGGATCAAAGGCCATCGCTCTTGACAAAAGGCCAGGCAGGGGAAAATTCGAAGCCAAAGGTAAGGAATTTACTTTTGTTGGTTATTGCGATGATTCGAAAGCATATCGATTATGGGATCGCCAGACAAATAACATCATCAAGAGTCGAGATGTTAAAATATTTGAAAACATCGATACCATGAATATGGATGATTTTTTTAACATTGACATGGAAAATTTTTGCAAGCAAGACGAAAACATCCAAGTGACAGATAAAGAAGAAAACACTGACGAATTGATAACTGAGAAGCTACCAGTTGATGACGTATTCCCTAGTTTTAACGAGGTAAAGGAGGAGGAGAAAAATGTAGTTGCCGATAGGTGTTTGGATAAAGCAGATGAAGATTCTCCTACAACAAAAACAAAACGCAAAAAAGAAGCAAAGCAGAAATTCGTTCGTGAAGGTGGACCCATTAAACTGAGGTCAAAGCAGATAAATACAGATGATTCGGCTACATTGGCGTTAGAGGAAGGTGCAGTTGCTGCCGAAAATAATAATTTGGATCCTGAATCTGTATCGGAGGCTCTAAATGGACCAGAAAGAGAAGAATGGTTGGATGCAATGAAGAGTGAGTATAGTTCCTTGATAGGAATTGGAACATGGAAATTGGTGGATCGTCCAGCTCACGAGAACATAATCACCAACAAGTGGGTCTTCAGGCGCAAACGCAACAACGATGGATCAATAGTCAAATATAAAGCGCGATTAGTGGCAAGAGGTTGTGAACAACGCTACGGTATTGACTATGAGGAGGTGTTTGCACCTGTTGCTCGGTATGAAGCTATTCGAGCATTCTTTGCGACTTGTGCCGAAAAACAATTCCATGTTCATCAGATGGATGTAGTTTCTGCCTACGTGCAAGGAGATCTAAATGAGGAACTATATATGGAGCAGCCGGATCTTTTTAAAACTGATGTCACTAAGGTATGCAAACTATTAAAGCCTTTATATGGTCTTAAACAATCGGGCAGACAATGGTACCAAAAGCTAACAAGTCATTTGGAATCAATGCATATGAAGAAATCTGATGTCGAGCCATGCATTTTTATATCAGGCACAAATGATACAGAGGTAATTGTTATAATATATGTTGACGATTTATTAATTGCAGCTGCCAATATAAATGACCTAAATCGCGTGAAAGAGCTTTTGAAAAATAAATTCCAGATGAAAGACTTAGGACAAGTCAGTACCATTTTAGGAATAAACGTCAGAATAAATAGCACTATTATGGAAATAAAACTCGATCAAAAAAGGTTCATAGGTGAACTCTTGCAGAAGTTTCGAATGGAAGATTGTAAACCGGTTACGACACCTATTGATTTTAAGTCAAAGGTCAGCAAGGACATGAGCCCAAAAACTCCTGAAGACGTTAAAAACATGGAATCCATACCCTATCGTGAGCTGATTGGAAGTTTAATTTACTTGGCCAATGGAACTAGACCCGACATATCATTTGCGGTAAGCTGCTTAAGTCGTTTTTTGGATGATCCTGGTATAAATCATTGGGTGGCAGCAAAGCGAGTGCTTAGGTACTTAAAAGGGACTCGAGAGTACTGTATTCGATATCGACAGCTGAAATCTGATTTGATGGGATATGTTGACTCGGACTGGGCAGGAGATCTTGATGATAGGAAATCTTGTACAGGGTTCATGATTCAGATGGCCTGCGGACCGATAAGCTGGAAGTCACAAAAACAAAAATCGGTTGCCTTGTCGACTATGGAAGCCGAATACATGGCGCTTTCTGAAATAACTAAAGAAACTTTATTTTTGAGAAAACTATTTTCAGATATTGGTTTGAGTGCGTTAGTCTCGGAGCCTACAGTCATTTACTGCGACAATCAAAGTGCAATTCAATTGTCAAACAGCATCAGTCATCATGGTAAAAGCAAGCACGTTGATATCCGATACCATTTTTCACGAGAGGCACAAGATAGAGGAGAGATTAAGATCCAGTACAAGCCAACTAGTGAGATGGCAGCCGATATTCTCACAAAAGGATTACCGAAAAATAAAAACGATAAATGCATCGAAATTTTGCAAATCTGTAATGATTAAAATAATTTTGAATTATTGATTTCTTTTAAATTTTCTTTATAATTAATATTTTGTTATTAAAATTAAAATCGAACATTTAAAGGCTTAGTTGATAGGAGGAGTGTTAGAAATACATACTAATTTATATCATCAACTAGCCTCATGCATGTATTGTATATGAAGTAATATCAAGAGTTATATGTACACATTAATATTATTCATTTATAATACTACTACGAACACATTATATAACTTCTTTTGTAACTTAGCTTTCACTCTTCTTTTAACCCTCAGCAGTTACACTTGTTCATTCCTAAATTTAATTCTTATATATACCTAAAATAAAGTTAATCTGAAATTGAACATTACTTTTTTATTTAAGTTCCAACAAACTGAAAAAGGGCCAACTCTAAACGGGAGTTTCTAGAATTTTGTTTTGTTTTTTGTCGATAGATGTTAAAAATATAAGAAAGTCATGCATATATTTTAAAATTCTAAAAAATTTTTTGAAGGAGTTATGATTGTTTAAAAGTTGAAAGCAAGAAAATAGTTATTTATAAAATAATTCACCAAAAATCAGAAGTTCAACCGATTTTGATTAAATTTCTATTTTTAGAAAGATAATAAGAAAAAAAACTAACCATATTTAAGGATATTTTGATGCTCCTTTTCTACAATTTTTTTTGATTTTTTTAAAAAACATGCTTTTTTTTGTGTCAATTTTTGACACATTTTTGCCTATATCTTTCTAAGGGGGCGGTCTAAAAACTTCAAATTTTCACAGCACATACATAATGTTGATTTAAATTTTTGAGCAAAATTTTGATTTTTCAAAATACCGTTAAACAGAGATATTTACATTTTACAGTTAGTTTAAAAAACACATCATATATGTCTGGAGCTTATGAATATATAACTTTTGTTTTTTTTTAGTTAAAAAGTTTAATAATATCACCTATTTTACTGTCTTTTAAGGGTAATAACGAAAAATAATAATAATAAAAGATTATAACGGTTGATTTTTCGTGAAAATTTTGTCTTTCCAAAACTTAGGTATTTGCATTTAACAGTTAGTTTGAAGACAACTCATAACTCTGGAATGCAGTAGCGTATACAATGAATTTTTTAAAGAATCAACTTCGATGCGGGGGGGCTTTAGTCCATATAGCCCCCACCCCTCCCTTTGAGTTTTTTAAATCACCTGTGGGGAAGGGATTGGGTCCATATAGCCCCGGGGCCTTTTATCCATATAGCCCGGGGGGGGGGGGGGGCTTTAGTGCATATACCCCCCCCCCCCTCTGTATACGCTACTGCATTCCAGAGTTATGAGTTGTCTTCAAACTAACTGTTAAATGCAAATACCTAAGTTTTGGAAAGACAAAATTTTCACGAAAAATCAACCGTTATAATCTTTTATTATTATTATTTTTGGTTATTACCCTTAAAAGACAGTAAAATAGGTGATATTTTTTAGATTTTCGACTCGATTTATGAAGCTTGTATAGGTGATATTTTTTTGATTTTCGACTCGATTTGTGAAGCTTGTATAGCATGTACAGTTATGTACTATATATTTGAATAACAAAAAGATATTAAACTTTTTAACTAAAAAAAAACAAAAGTTATATATTCATAAACTCCAGACATATGATGTGTTTTTTAAACTAACTGTAAAATGTAAATATCTCTGTTTAACGGTATTTTGAAAAATCAAAATTTTGCTCAAAAATTTAAATCAACATTATGTATGTGCTGTGAAAATTTGAAGTTTTTAGACCGCCCCCTTAGAAATATATAGGCAAAAATGTGTCAAAAATTGACACAAAAAAAGCATGTTTTTTAAAAAAATCAAAAAAAAATTGTAGAAAAGGAGCATCAAAATATCCTTAAATATGGTTAGTTTTTTTTCTTATTATCTTTCTAAAAATAGAAATTTAATCAAAATCGGTTAAACTTCTGATTTTTGGTGAATTATTTTATAAATAACTATTTTCTTGTTTTCAACTTTTAAACAATCATAACTCCTTCAAAATTTTTTTAAGAATTTTAAAATATATACATAACTTTCTTTTATTTTTAACATCTATCGACAAAAAAAATAAAACAAAATCCTAGAAACTCCCGTTTAGAATTGGCCCTTTTTCAGTTTTACCCCATTTTACCCTAGACGCCATTACAAATTTTGGTGTAAAACTGTGGTTTTATATTATTTATTTTATAAACTGCATCAAAACATTTTGTACTTCATTTAACTTTGATTGAATTCCTAGATTTATCGGGCTAATCACACGTGAAGAAGTTCAAGCATTTTCTGCGATTTGTGATGGTAAGCGGGGTAACATGCAGAAGAGGAAGGGGGATGAAATATTTTAAAATGTTTGAAAATATTTGGTGTAGAAAATTGACGATCTCTTTTGCGTTGCTTTTTCTATCCAATCCAACCAATCAAATCGTGTCTTTCATTATGAAAATACGAAAAACACAAAGAGGAGAACAAAATCTGCAGAATAATTTTCTTCACATCTGAACACTTTCGTTCTTCACGATATAAGCACGATATATAATATAAATTTAGATAGCAAGGTGTTCAACTTCATCGAGCGCACCACGGTCCTTCATTCTGCACTTCGCTAGGGAGAGAATTCTGTATCTGTTTCATTTTCGTTGCTTTGGGCCAGTGGATATGGATGGTGTTATTCACATTACAGTGCTGGGGGATCATGACAAAAATTCCTTTGCTTGGGAATTTTTACAAATATTAGAAGAAAAGGAAAGTCTACTGATTTTTTGAACTATAATTTTTTATATACATATAAAAAAGGTGAATACATATTTTTTTTTAGAATTATAAAAATAGTAAAATAGCAAATAAAGTGAAAAATATCATAATTGCTTTAAAAACACTTGATTTTTTTTGCAATAAATAAATATAGCTTGGTTAACATCTAGTTAGATGAATGTATCAGGTTTTCATTTCCAAAAAATTAAAGTAGCCAACATTTTTGAAAATGAATAGGCATAATATTTCCAGTGATTATAAATTTAACACGTAGTACCTACCTATTATTTACTGGCCCAAAATGTTAAGAATTATTTAAAACAAAATACCACCGACAAAATAATTATTAAAGAGGCTTAGAATATCTTCAAACATTATTTTATATTTTTGATTTTATTAAATGAAAAAATTCCTTCTCCTGTAATAATTGAATTACAGTTCCAAGGTCCTTCATATTCTTAAAAAACAAACTATAAGTTGACGCATTGGCTTCGTGGTTCCTATTCTCAATGGCGCTGTTGTACTTTTGCTGACCTTGATTACTTTTTTCAATAAACTAATAGTGAGAAAGTTTTGTTACCGCTGAGAATTGTTGTTTGAAGTATCTGCTTGTTTTTCGCAGCGACTAAGAGCCTGATTACACGATTCGTTTTTTCGGACGTTGCGTGTTTCGTCTTTTTGACACATTGGGTGAGGGGTGTAGAAACGTAGGAGGAACGGAAAGACGAAAGCACGTATGAAAATTTCAAGACTTTTTCTGGTTGAACTTTGACGTTTATGATTTGACAAACGAGTAGAGGTGGGGGATGCTTAAAAAATGTAAATAGTGAGATTTAAAATAGTTTTTCTTAATTAAATAGCTATAAATTTGAACAAGAAGTGATGTAGAAGTATTTTTAATTATTATTACTGCCTATTTTTCAATAAATGAACCTCAAATTTTCTGAATGTCAAAATCACGAATGGATTTTTTTCGTTGTGTGTAATCACGAAGGTACGTACCTGTCAAAAAAACGAAAAACGAAACGTCCGAAAAAACGAATCGTGTAATCAGGCTCTAAGTGTCCGAAAAAAGGCTCGCTTTGGAACGCTGTTACTGTGTGCAAATCTTAAAGAAATATGTTTTCATTACAAAATAAGCTAGCGCACACCTAACTGAAATCACCACGGTACGTCCCTGCATATATGGGATATGCAAAGATCCCAGAGCCCCTGGCCTTTTATGTATATCATAAACCAATTTGAAAGTCTTTTATATGCTTAAATTAAGGTTAGGTTGTTCCTTAAACCAAATTATTAATTTTTAGTAAAATAAACTGAACTGAAAACGAAGTTTTTGCAACTATATCCTTAAAACAAAATTGTTTTTAAATATAAGAAGGTTTTATAATACAAATTCTATACTACTGAAATAAATAAGCCAAGACTTAGTATTTAGGATTGGACTTGTTGAATTATTGATTCAAAATAGCTTTTTATGGCCTTTAGTCCTACAAATTGGCGTTTCGTCCGGCTAACTCAATTGGACACATCAGTGACATAGTGAGGCAGTGAGGGACTTGTTATTATTTTTTAAGAAAACGGCTTCATAGATTTAAAATTTTTTTTTTGCATATATTCATATTTTTTCAAGTAATCAAATGGCTTACTTTGTTTTGAGCTCTAAGTTATTTATCAGACTGTTTATACAATTAAAAGAACCATATAAATGCTTTTTTATACTTTTTCTATCATTACTTGAATATTTTTTAAAGTTCTTAAGTCACACACAACTTGAACATAAGAGCAAGTACGTGCGATCCAGTCGTGCATTTTATTTTGCATTGTGTTCTTATACCTATGCGAACATAACCTGTAGCGGATCCAGGATTTGGTGTGGGGGAACAATTTTACCGCGTTCCAAAGATATTGGCTAAAACATGTTATTGATATTGGCTAAAGCAACCATTTACGGCCACGCCATTTTGTTTGAATGATCCTACCATTTCTTATGAATTTTTATCAGTTTATAAATTTATTTAATCTTAGGTATTTATTTATTATTTTATAGAAAGCCAAAAAAGAGAAACTTAGATTAAAAATCGCATCGTTTTAAGGAAACGTATGAAGTAGTCAAAATATCTTCGAGCTGCACATTTGTAGCTTCAATTTCGAGGACACTGTATTAAACAATAATTTTTTGAATAATTTCGAATGATTCGGTTTTTGATTCGGTTTCTCGAAAACATTTCATGCAAAGTAAATTTTTTGCATCGCAAACACAGTTTTTAGAGTTATAAGCTCTGGAATTTCCCGGGTGTCAGCTAAGCCCGAAAGATATCAACCGAAGAACTTTGGAAAAATGTGGCTTGCTCACGTGGTCAAATTCAATAGGATCGCCTTAATGGTGAATTCTATCGATAGCAATTGCATGCTGCAATCAAAATTTTATCTGAAAAGGAATTTTCAAGGCACGCATGGCATCCCCCCCCCCCTTATCCGTCAATGGTAAAAAGAGTTATGTGTCCATTGTGCTCTCTAAGAAAGAAGGGGTTATTACTAATAAGTTTTGAAATTGGTAGACAATTTTAAGTCCTCTCAATTCATAAAGAATGATTAAACAACGGACGCTCACAGGAATGAGGGTTTAAGCCACTAGATCCTTATTCTCTCCCAGCTGTCGATTCACTAACGTTTTTTTTTATTTAAGTTATAGGTATCTCTACTCGCCCAATCCTTTGTTAATACACGAGTAGGTAAAATGAAAATGTTAAAATTAAAAGTGCCAATAAGTGGGTCAGACATTTCATTTTATTTACAGGAAAAGCACTTAGACAAGGTAAATCAATTCTTGTTTAAAACTTAGTAATACATCTCTAACTGTTTTTTTTTTTTTTTAAAGGGAAAGTATTTTAAATTGAATACAAGTCGAGTAAAAGAAAAAAAAAGCATGAAAGCCTCTGCCCGCACGTTTAACTTTTTTATTCCATTAAAAAAGTTCTCCAATTTCCGAATGAAGAGTAAAACTTCCTTATTGTGTAAACAATTTTTCGTTTTCATTCTTCCTTTTTCGCTTACAGCTTACCTATACTATTGCTGGATGGATAATAAGATTTTCATGTTAAGATTCAAAAACAGACAACAGCCAACCGAAAAACGAATGAGCTCCGAGTCCTCATCCTCGAGGCCGA
Source organism: Dasysyrphus tricinctus (assembly GCA_963921185.1). Lineage (NCBI taxonomy): Eukaryota > Metazoa > Arthropoda > Insecta > Diptera > Syrphidae > Dasysyrphus > Dasysyrphus tricinctus. The sequence goes on from OY992530.1 coordinate 144,901,775, forward strand.
GATAAACTTCACAATGAAAATTGAAAACAAATTTCTAAATAAAAGATAATTCCTTAAGTTTTTTTTCTCTTTTGTTGTATTATTTTGATGTTGTTGTTATTGTTTTGCCTATTGTCGAAAGGAGCAAGGACAATCAAATGGACATTCTAATGGAAAACAAGAAAAAATAAAGTTAATTTGCTTGAACAAAAAGGTTCACAATCAAAACATTCTTAGAGCAAATTCTAATGGGAAAATATGTTTCAATAAAAAAGTGAGGTTTATGGAACTTTAAACGTTTTGTGTAGTAAAAACAGATTAAAAAAAAAATCAGTGGAAAATTTCGTAGAAATTACAAGAGGGAGATCAACAGTAAACCCGCACCAGGTTTATTTAAAAGCCATAAAATTGGTAAACAATGGGCGTATAAAAAAAACCTTTGACTATCGATAAAAGAAGTTTTTTTTTTCAAATTTTATTGAACATGAGAAAAATAAAAAAAAGAGACTTACTGTTGATTTTGATAAATTGTGTTCTTTGATCGAAAATAAAACATTATAACACAAAGCAAATAGGTATCCAACCGGGAATTACCATCACAATCACAAATAAACGGCTTCCGACATTTCGAATATACAAAGGTTCTTAATGATACACGCATACATTTAAGATGAGCCGAGTGCTTTCCAATTCGTTAATTGCAATAAAGTTACTTGGAAATTAGTAAAATCCGTTCACAGGTCTCGATGATGAGTGATGACAGCTTAGAAATGTGATTGTGCTTGTATTCCTTCAGTGCATCTTGAATCGCGGTCTTCCTCTATTGTACCATCCCACTGGGTTGTACCTGCTCCAAGATTTTCTATAGGGTGAAGCCTTGTCCAGTCCATAGAAACGGTTATTTAAAGCAGTTGAAAAATATTTTTTTCCCAGAACTACGAAAACAGTAAATAGAAAATCAATAAAGCTAAACTTATTAATTTCAATAAATTGAAGCAAAGTCAGATAATAATAACTGTGATAAACCCCAATGCAACCCAATACTGAAGTAGAATTGTAGAACTCAGTATAGAGGCTTTTATATTTTTTAACATGTAGATATATAAAGGGTCTCCTTCAATCGAAGATGGAAATTCAATCATTGTGGACGGTTGTTGAGGGAAGCAAATGAGGGTAAAGGGAGGAGTGTTCCCTCTAAATCACTTTTTTCATCAAGGCGGCAGCGGAGGAACTATGCAGATGGAATCAAATGTGGCGTCTACGGTTCCAGTTAGTTTTAACTACTTATTGAACACCTTATACGGGCTAATACGACCTATTCAGAGCTCAGGCCTTAATATAAGGAGTGGTTAATCCGGAGTCATACTAAGGGTCTGGTCCTTCAGGTTGGGGATCATGCCGTGTCGGTTGGATTGACTTCCTGGCCACGTAAAGCTATTTATTTGTGAAGCAATAAGCCTCGAATACCAACGGAATAACTGTTGATGAACCAAGCAAACGAAATAAGAACAAACGAACTTCGGATCTGCAAGTGAAATGTAGTCTCTAGTTAGACCAAATGCCGCTAAATATTAAGTGGAGGCACTAGACTGCTACAAAGAAGACTTCACCGCCATCCAAGCAGTGCGATGGGATGGACCGGACAGAAGAAAACTGGAAAACTGCGACATCTACTAGGGTGACTGTAAGAGATTACAATGGCAGTGCCTTTGATGTGGATTCGTCACTAGAGGCAGACCTAGGCGAGAAGGTTTGAGTTTCAACAATGTGAACAAGTGCCTCACGACAATTGGGCTGAAGGCTAAATTTGCCAACATTGGCCTCATATGCGCGCATGTCCCCACAGAGCACAAAGATGATGACATTAAGGACGAGTTCTACGAGCTCCTGGACAAGACACATGAGCGATGCCCTAGCTCTGAAATTAAAATTGTCTTAGGTTATTTTATTGCCAAGCCAGATGGACCACATTGCAATCGACGCAAGGTAAACTTTCTGTATCAAGGATGTCCGAACGTTCCGTGGAGCTAACGTTGACTCGGACCACTACCTCGTTGTAGCCAAGGTAGCGCTACGGATATCCATACCAAAGCCAAAACAAGGAAATACTGTGAGGAAATTCGTCGTGGGACCACTACAGTCACAAGAAATCGCCAAGTCCTTTTCCCATCGAGTCTCTCGTGCCCTTTTAAATAGTCCTATGCCCACCAACTTCAAAGAGTGAAAAAATTGACAAGAAGCCATAAGAGATTCCGCCGCTGATGTGCTGAGCCTCACACGGCTATCACAGCGAAACCCCTGGTTCGACGAAGAATGCCTGCAAGTACATGCAGCCAAATAAGTGAGCTTCTCGCAAGCTCTACAAGTTGAAGAGGAGAGAGGAATACCGGCTTCTCAGAAAAAAAAAAAGAAAGAGTATGAGAAAACGCACAATTCGAAAGTTTTATCAAAAAGTAAAAACAACCTCCCAGAGCTGCCAGGCCCAAACCGAAGCCTGCAAGGACGATCAGGGAAACATCGTAGTAGAACCAAAGTCAGTGCTGAGGATATGGAAAAATCATTTATGCAAATTGTATAGCAGCGATGACCGACCGAATTCCACTGCAGATGCAGATTGCACCATTCAATCTGCACGACACGTAGGCCAGAAACTCCGTCCACCCGATCTTGGCGAAGTAAAGATAGCTATATCTAAACTTAAGTCCAATAAAGCTGCTGGAGCTGATGGCCTTGCGGCTGAACTATTCAAAGCGGCTGGTGATGAATTGGTTAGGAGTATGCACCAGCTCATCTTTAAAATATGGTTGGAGGAAAGCATGCCCGATGAATGGAACCTCAGCATTGTTTTCCCGATCCTCAAGAAAGGCGATCCTCTGGAATGCACCAACTACAGAGGAATAAGTCTTCTTAATATCGCTTACAAGATCTTCTCTGCCGTACTTTGTGAACGCCTGAAGCCATTCGTCAACAACCTGATAGGTCCATATCAGTGTGGCTTTAGGCCAGGAAAGTCCAACATAGACCAAATATTCGCACTACGGCAGATCTTGGCAAAAAAAACCAGAAGTTTCAAATCTATACCCACCACCTCTTCATCGATTTTAAGGCCGCGTATGATAGCATCTATAGAGTTATATAGAGCGTTGTCTGGTTTTAGCATCCCTTCTAAACTCGTCCGTTTGTGCAGGAAGACGATGGAGAATGCTTCCGGCTCTAGGTCGGCAAAGAGCTCACCGAAACGTTTGATGTAGAGGAGGACAGCGTAATAGGTGGCACATGAAAGTGGAAGAGGACCTCAACCAACTTTGCGTGCAAAACTGGAGACAGCTAGCTACAAACTGAGCCGGCTGGAAGAAGCTTGTTGGTTCAGGCCCTGGGTTAAATTTGAGCGAATTTTTCATTCCTGGTATCTTGGATTGCGAATAAGTATTTGTATTCTCGTTGGTCGCTCCAAATAAAATTGCTAAATTTGGCTTAACTAATAATTTTAAGTCGTGTTTTCTTTTTGAAATTGTAGATAGGATCGTTTATTCACTTTGTCGAAAAGAGAAACCAAGAATTTTTTGATATATTTACGCTTGGAGTTTCCAAAATAAATTTATTTGCATTCATAGATTGCAGCTCATGTGAAAGGCACTTAAGTGATCCGACTTAGTTAAGGTTTAACTATTCCAAAGTAGAACAGAGTATTACAGTATTAGTGAAATCTAATAAATAAGGCCATTAGGCTCTAACTAACTGAACAAACAGATAAAGAGAGTTTTTGATAGTTCTAAGTTTGCAAAACGAGTAAAATCAATTTTGGTTTTCAACTGCATATCCTTCCATGCTTTCAAAAAGGCAATAACAACATTAACATTTAGTAAAATTCACGCCAGGTGGCAGGTGGGGTCACACCAGTTGTTATCCAAAACATAAAAGTAATCCAATTACGGAGTCCTTCACAATTCCTCTGAAGTTAATGAAGCAAACTCGATGGCGCTGGCACTGTCAAACCATAAAATGGTATCTTATATTTATTGCGAAGAAATAGGCGAAGAGCACAAAAATAATTCTCACTTAATTAAATATTTTTTTTTTTAATTTATAATTTAAATATAAACAAAATAGAAACTTAACACAACCATTATAAGTGCCAAAGACGATGTTGTTGATACACACTTAATAAATTCATCATCAAATAGGACCAATTATTTCATCAGATTATATTTTACCAACTTATACAAGACACTTATCATCTTCGAATCAATTAACAGAGAATTTAATTTCAACAACGCATTCCGTAATTTGACACTTTTTAATGCTTAAAAGCATTTCTCTACTTGCAGAGTAGGTACCTACATATACGGGCGGGGGCGTAAACATAATAAGACAAGCAGAATATCTAATATTGAGGAAATGCCAAATGAGAAGGAGATGGAAAATAATATAACACGAAAACCATCTGCCGGTAACACCCGACCAGCAGATTGACGTTGAAAGAAAATTAAATCAAGCCTCCTCATTACGATTATCATCATCGTCATCATCATCATCATCATCACCATGATGGTGGTGCGGGTGGCCGGAGTGGGCCTCAGACGACATCCCCTTAAAACAAACAACCCCTACGTCTGTTACTCACCAATTTTATGGTGTTTTTCTGACGAATTTGGCTGGGGCCGGGGTAAGAGTTCAAAAAATCTTCTAAGGAATGAGAAAATGTCCTGTTTTTTTTTATTCTATTTATTTTCTCTCAACACTGCCAGCACTCTGGTGTCTCATAGCCTCTTCTACTTCCATAATAATTATCATCTTGCCCCTGGTTCGTTCGGCTCATGCTGCTTTAAATTCACAAGTCGAAGTGGATATTGGGCGTTCTGTGGAATGGATGGTTGACGATGCGAGATGCGATGGTGATATTCAATCGAATGGCACTGGCGCAGAATTTAATTGGAACATTTTCGAATCGAGTTTCCTGAAATGAGTCGATAATGATGGTGGTGAGATGATAGTGGAATTGGCAGCGGCATTGGCAATGGCATCGGTTGAGAGGGAGGTTTTGGGCTTTGGCGGTTTTACGGGATGTATGAGGTGGTTTTGTTGGTCTGTAATTATTTGAAAATTATAAATTATTCTCCTTCATTAGTCTTTGAGAAATGGATTTTTGTTTTGTTTGAACTTTTTCAAACTTCATTTTTTCACATTTTTTGTAAATGGAAAGTATGACAAGCAAGAAATATCAATTAATCACAAATTGGTACTTTGATATCACCTGAAAAGAGAAATTGCTGTTGAATTCTATATGAACAGTCTTACAATCATAAAATATAGTTTTAACGTTGCACTGTCCGTTGTGGGTCGGATTATACTCTTTTGCCCATTCGGCCAGGTAAGTGATTAGTTAAGAGCTTTACAGTTTTTCAGAATTTTTTTTTTCTAAATCCGACCTTTTTCATAAAGATATTCATACCTTCGAAGGATTTTTTGGTACCTTTAATTGCTATGAATAAACTTTTTAAGCATCCATTATGCTGGGAGTGTATAAACATTAAAAAAAAATCCTTGATATTGAGATTCGACAAAATTTTTCCAGTTTTGTTTGCGAAAAACATAATATGAACATCATAAAGACGAACAAACTTCTAAGCCCTCTAAAAGTACTTGAGAGTGCTAGGACGCCATATGGCCCTAGGCTCAATTAAAGGAAAATCCCTATGCACACCTCCGCGTGGTAGAGGGGGGGTAACGCTAACGTGCAGGGGGACCGAATGGATGCCGGGATAAGCAGACAACCCAGCTTTGCTGGTCAGGGCACAAACTTGTCCTTGGGATGGTTAAAAGCCCCCTTAAGACGGATGAACTGCAGGCAGCGGTCAACGGCATGATAGTCTGGTGGCGGAGGAGCTTTTTTTGGTAAAAGGCCAACGGCAGCAGCAGGGAGCGTCTGTAACCCATATTGGGCGGCTACAAAGGCGTCTGTTTTCCCATAGTGGGCGGCCTCGAGCAGTTATGTGTTTGACCATACAAAAGGCGGGTGTGCCTGTCAACTGAGCTTATGTATGTTATTAATCATATCTCGGAAAACACCATGGTGGAAGGATATATGCAAATACATGAATTATGACAACAAATGGAAATGAGTCCCCAAGAGGTAAGAGCTGAATACAAATCAGACACTGGACAGACGAGAATGCTGTATTCCGGGGAAGATGAAAGAGAGGGTGGCCAAAGACTGCATGGTGTCGGAATTATGTTGAACGAAGAAGCGAGGCGTAGTTTGATCTCCTGGGCGCCCATTTCTGCGAGATTAATGACAGCAAGGTTTCGTTAAAAAATTCGTATCGTCACCATAATTCAGTGCTACGCCCCCACAAATGAAGCGACCGAGGAAGACAAAACCGCTTTCTACACTCATTTTAACTCGTTTAACAGTAGTGTTCCGAGAGCCGACATAATAGTCGTTATGGAAGACCTCAATGCCCAAGTCGGTTCAGACAATTACGGACTGGAACGCGTGATGGGAAGAAATGGCTCGGGGTCACGGAATAAAAATGGGGACTTGCTTGTCAACTTTTGTAAAGCGAATCGTCTTGTGATAGTTGGGACTGTATTTAAGCATAAGACGTGCAACAAAATTACCTGGGTGCATCCAGACGGTCAAACCGAAAACCAAATTGATCATATCATGATTCAGCAGCGATGGAGGAAGTCTATGTGTGATGTCCGGAGTATAAGAAATGCCGATGTGGGAAGCGACCACCATTTGGTTCTGATGAGTCTCAAACTACGAACCGCTGCCGTACAAAAACCAGCGTAGGATGCAGCAAGGAGCTCAAAATTCATTAATAATGCTTTAAATGACCCCAACATATGTCGAAGCTATGTCACCACCCTTAACGACAGAGCCTCGTCATTAAACGGAATCCCAGCATTCAACAATTGATGAGATGTGGGGTGAAATTAAAAGTGTTTTTATGGAGGCTGGATCCGAAACTGTACCCAAGCGAACGAGACGTAGAGATTCTTGGATATCCCAAGACACCTGGGATAAGATCGAACTTCGCAAATCGTTGAAAATTCAAATAAATGCCGAAGCTATCCGACTTGCGAAGAGAGTACCGCATTGCACATAAGATGGTCTATCGTTGTGTGAGACGTGACAAGAGGGTGAGGTTAGATGGACTCGCAGATAATGCGGAAATCGCTGCCAGAAGAGGAGATATCCGGGAATTGTACCAAATAGCCAAAGAAGTGATCGGGAAAAAAGCAACACGAATCATCCTGTAATGGATGTGGATGGCACACTTTTGGTATCAATTGAGGATCAGCTTCGTAGATGGAAGGACCATTTTTGGGCCCTGCTAAATGAGGATTCAGTTGAGCAGAGTGCTGAAGTGCCCCAACTAAACGAGATGCCCAGGTCCTATAGGGGTATTGACATCGAACCCCCGTCAGAATCGGAAATCCTTACATCAATAAATCTCCTCAAAAACAACAAGGCAGCTGGACTGGATGGAATACCAGCTGAATTCCTGAAAGCCGATCCCGTAACAGCGGCTAGTATTTTACATCCGTTGATACAAAGCATTTGGGAAAACGAATGCTATCCCAGGGATTGGAAGGATGGTGTGATTGTTAAGTTGCCAAAGAAAGGTGACTCAAAGAATTGCAACAATTGGCGTGGTATCACCGTTTTGTCCGTTTTCCCAAAACTAATGGCAACCATCATTCTCGAGCGAATAAAGGATAGAATCGAGTCTACACTCAAGAGCATCAAGCTGGCTTCCACAGTGGTCGATCGTGTGTCGACCATATCACCACCCTGCATATAGTCCTCGAGTAGTCGATGGAATTTCAATCACCACTTTACCTCATGTTCGTGGATTTTGAGAAGGCCTTTGATCGAGTTAACCGAGAATGTATATGGAGATCGTTGCTTGGTAGAGGAATTGAACCAAAAATGTTGCCATTGTAAAAGAGTCCTACAACAACGCAAGGTGTTTTGTTTTGCACATTGGGCAGCTATCCGAATCCTTCGTAGTGCAATAGGGTGTGAGACAAGGGGATGTTCTATCGCCAATTCTCTTCCTGCTGGTACAGTAATGGTACAGCTGAGCGAAATGGCATTAAATGGAGACCGTTCGAAAGGCTCAGTCATTTAGACTATGCCGATGACATATGTCTACTGGCAAATAACATCAGTGGGCTGAACGGGATGTGCCAAACACTGCAAGTGAAGGGAGAGTCGAGTGGTCTAAGAATAAACAGCAAAAAGACAAAAATAATGCTCACAGGCCGCTCCACACAGCAGCGTATTATTCTACAGGAGACGCCAGTTGAAGTAGTGGAACAGTTCAACTACCTTGGCAGTATTGTCTCTGCAAACGGTGGTACGGATCTGGACGTTAAAAGTAGAATAAATAAAGCTCATGCTGCCTTCGGTACTCTGTCCCCAATCTGGAAATCAAGTCAAATCTCCTTACGCACGAAGTTGAGATTCTTCGAATCCAATGTGAAATCCGTGCTGTTATAGGCTTGTGAAATCTGGAAAGTCACGTCTATCATTTCGAAGAAATTGCAGGCTTTTGTGAATCGCTGTCTTCGCCACATCCTAAAGATTGGCTGGCCACAAATAATATCAAATGAGGAATTGTGGCGCAGGACAAGTCAAGAGCGGCTGGACGTCGACATAAGAAAGCGTAAATGGCGTTGGATTGGTCACACACTGAGGAAACCAAATGATGAAATTGCAAAGCAGTCTTTAAAAGTGCTTTTGCGTTTGACCCAGCTTCATATATATTCAAAACGCTGAGGGCGTTGAGTGACTCCCTCATTAATCTGGCTCATCATTGCTTAGCTCATACTGTAAATGATAGAAAGATAAAAACAATTTTATATCATTAGGAATTTTATATAACGGTGTCCTAAGACGGGATTTTCTAAAATTCAAATTTTAAGTAGGGTAAAATGGGGGTTTACTGAAAAAAAAAATTCGAAAAACTAAAATCTTAACGGAAACTGTTAGAATTATAGTTTTTCTTTCTACCAATACATATTTTGAATTCATTGAAATCGAACTAGGAACATTGAAGTTGCAAAATGTTTTAATTTTTTTGAAACGCCCTGTTTTGAAAACATTTTTTTTTTCTTTTATAATTCTATCTCAGCTATAACCTGTTTCAAATTAATTGAAATCGCTCAAAGATAAACGAAGTTGCAAAATGTTGACATACTTTTGAAAGACCCTGTTTTGAAAATATTTTTTTCTGTTGAAATTCTATCTCAGCTATCACCTGTGTCAATTGCATTGAAATCACTCAAGGAACAACAAAGTTGCAAAATGTTGACATATTTTTGAATTACCTGTTTTAAAATTAAGTTTTTTTTCTTGAACGAACTTACTTTATTTTGACAATTTACCAGCTACTTCTTATCAAGACAAAAATGTTTAACTTACTCAAACGACATTTCAACAGAAATTATTTCAAAAAAATAAATCACTTCACAAAGTGAATGAATAAAATTAAAAATTGGGTGGCGCAACAGCTCGTGGAGAACCAGGGCCTAGTGACTTACAACTCTCAACCATTCCTGTGTGCGTGTTGTTGGCAGGAATGGAAGGGACCTACATTTTTCTTGTCGAGTCCGAACGGCTAAGTGAGAAGCACTTTTTCGTGACAAGTAATTCTCTTGGAGGATTTGTCAGTTCCTCGCAAGAGGCAGTACCTCGGGTAAAACATTTCTGTTTTAAGGTGACACGGCTGGGAATCGAACCCACGCCTTCGGCATGACAGTCCAACGCACTAACCATCATGCCACGAGGTACTACGTACCATATGAATAGGTTGTAGCAGTTTGATAGACTTCCAACTTTTTCCCCTTTACATCTCTTCACCTTTGAATGCATCTACACAAAAATCCAAAGCGGGAATTTTGGGGGACTTTGGATATGCTATATAGAGGGTGCAATTCTTCGTCGATACCAATTGCAATATTTAATAAATTAATTATTTCAAGAATCCCCATACAATTTGAGCTATATTCAATTTTAAACATCTTTAATTTTGTGCGTTTTTAGTCAAAAGTTAATAATAGGCGAGTTATTTAACAAAAACTTATTTTTCTAAGCTTCAAGATGGCGGCCAACGCAATGGGGATAGGAGGTCAAAAACTTATTTTTAGACTCTTTATGAACGCTCTTAACGAATTAGATCAAAAAATACCACTTCGTTAGTTTTCGTCCTACTACCTAGAAAAATCTAGTCAATTTGTGTTCAAAATGGCGCTAAGCAAACAAATTGTGGGATTTTTCGAATTAGGTAGCTTAAAACGAAAAATAACGATTTCTCGAATCGAGGTATTTGAAAGATTAAAAAAGAATTTTGAAGTAAAATGTTCTTACTTCAGAATGACTTTAAACATTTTTTCGAAAAAAATTACCTCGAGAAAAATATATAATCCCAAATTTGCATAAAAAATGATTCTTTTTTTAAATTTTTAGATTCGAATATATCAAAAACGTGACGTGATAGAGCAATTTCAAGTCCAGACTCGAACTCAGCGCCTCAAAGACTATCAGAAAAGTAAATCTTGGTTCATGTTACAGACAAAAAATTCGGATTGTGTCACACAAAGTAATTTCTTAGTGCTTTCGAGTGGATTTTCGAAAACAGTAAAAATACGTCAATTTTCAACTAGCGCTTGAGTCGAAATGGGTTGTCGCAGAAAAAAACCTTAAATCGAGATTTATCGCAAATTGGGTATGCTTTCAATAAAACTTCAATGTAATTTTCGAATAATTGGTAGTTTTCGAGCCATTAGTGAAATACTCTCAAAAAAAGAATATTTGCATAATTTATTTTCATGTTTTTCCATGTTGCGTCACGATATTTTGTTGGCAAACCTCAGATTCAGATTCAGCACCCCAAAAACATAAAGGACGGTAAAAATCAAAACCACTCCACAATTTGCTCGCAAAGAGCTTTTTTGAGCACAAATTGACTGGACTAGAAAGCAATAAAGAATATGTATTTAAAATTAGAAAAGTGAAAAGTTCTTTACAATAATAGAATATGAAACGAAAATTTGAAAAGAAATTCTTCATGGAGATACTGTGATTTTTATATTAGTCGGTTAACTTCGATACAAAATTGCGTCTTAGAAGGGTACGATAGTCATCTAACTGATGAGCCCAACAATCGTACCTGGGCGAAACGCAATTATGGAGTTGTGTCACTTGAACTTTTAACTTGAATTATAAAAAGTTCTTTACTATCGAAGATATTCAGAAAACAAAGCAAGTATGCCATCCCACCTGCGTTTACCCTACTATTTGACTGATTAAAAATAATATTCCCAAAATGTTGACAGCGTTGAAGTTGAAGTTGAACTTTTATTGAGACATTACAAAATCAATACATTTTCTTCTTAAAAACTAAAACTTAATTTATGGTCGACTTAAAGATATGTCTGACTTTATCAAAAGTTAAATAAATGTTTGTAACATTTAAATCATTGAACTTATTAACATTTTATTTTAATAATTTTCTATTTATTGTGTACACTTGCTCCCGGCGTACAATCGCAACTTTGCTTTTGAAGCATCTTAACTTATGACTAGGACTTAAAACTAAATTAAAACTAAACTAAAACTAGAAGGATAACCCTATCTAAAAAAAAAAAATATATGTATGAAAAGGACTTAGTCATATATACATGAGGTGCACAAGTTTTAAATATCCTTAAGGATAAGTATAAATATTTTATACTATCCAAAGAAAATTTAAACCTAATGCATTATAAACAAAGGTTTATAGGTATTAGTCTATGTATATATAATTATTTTGACCAGAATCATCCCCTAAAATTAAGTGTAGATGATTTTTCGTAAAATGGTACAGAGAATGTCCTATTTGTATCGGGTCTCAATAGAGATTGGTCATTTAACAAATTAAATGGTGATAGATAATAGTTATCATCTAAACTTAGATCAGTATGAGAGTCAATCAAAGAACTAACAAGTGGATTTGAGTGGGAGCTGATTCTTTCTAGTTTTCTAAAAAGGAGTTCAATTTGGTAGACCATTAAAGGTGTCATTTTCGTTGCTTCGTAAATGATTTTGTTAGAAAAATATTTCTTATTTCGTTTTCTAAATTTTCCACAACAATGTCTTAAAAATTTTCTTTCGAAAATTTCCATTTCCTTGGCTACAGAAGGTGTTACTGTAAACCAAATACAAAAACCGTACGATAGTATTGGTCTTATTAACGTTTTATACATAAGGGTTTTCGTTTTGCCCGACACTTTTTTAGAGTTAAGAATTGGTTTAAGCATCATTGAAACCATTTTTGCTCTGTTCAAAACTTTTCTTCCATGCTTGTTAAATAGAAATCGGGTATGAAAATTAACTCCTAAATACTTTGTTTCGCGGCGCAATGCTATTGGACTTTCATATATTTTCAAAGATAGTGATTTACTCTCTTTGACTGCGAGATAATGTCCTTTACCACTAGAATTTCTAAAACAAGTTAGACCACATTTTTCTGGGTTTATTTTAAGTCTCCACTTTTTAAAATAATTCTCAACATGTGGAAGTTTTTCCTTAATTTTATTTAATGCAACACTTGGACGTACATCGCTAGCTAATATAGTGGTATCATCAGCATAAAGAATTGATCCAGGTTCTTCTGAGATGGGATCTTTCAGAGGGAAGTCCTGAAGGTATATATTAAATAAGGATGGCCCAAGGATTGATCCTTGTGGCACACCAGAAACCACAGGAAAGGGCTCGGATTTCTCAGATCCGATTGAGATTGATGTAGTACGACTATTAAGGAAACTATAAATAATTTTTATAAGCCATGCAGGATATCTTAGGTTTAAAAGCTTAAATATAAGTCCATCATGCCATATCGAATCAAAAGCCTTCTCGAGGTCAATATCCAGGCTGACTGTACATTTTTTTATTCTTAAGTTTTGAATCACCTTGTTTTGAATGATTAGCAATGCATGCTCAGTTGAATTTCCTTTTTTGAAACCAAATTGATTATTCGGAACAATGTTAGCCTCTTCAGTAAAGATATTTAAGTGATCTGCTAGAACTCTTTCAAAAAGTTTTCCTATATTGGAAAGCAGTGAAATGGGACGAAATTTTGTTATATCTTTGGCAGCTTTCGTTTTTGCAATCGGTATAATTGTTGCTTCCTTCCAAGCACGAGGAAAGTAACCGTTGTTAATACATTGGTTAAATATTGAAGCTAAGATTGAATCGAGGGAATGAGGACATTTTCTCAAAATGAAATTTGAGATCTGGTCATTACCAGCAGATTTTTTGTTATTTAAAGCAACCCTGAAAACATTCACTTTTTCGGGTGTTGTAAATATAGATACATTGGGGCTTGTAGCCTTATTCGAAGGAGAAAAGTTTTGTAAATTTCGACTAAGCTGTGTGGATTTGAATTCATTTATGACAAAAGAAACTTCATTTTCAAAATTCTGGTTGGAGAACTCAGACCCTGAATAAACAGAAGAGTAAAAATCCTTAAAGGCATCCAATTTGGTTTCAATGTCATTCAAATTTTGTCCATTGTATGTAAGTATATCTTTTGAAATGTCTGTTCCAAAATATTTTCGTCCCGTAATTTTGTCTATTTCTCTAAATGCGAATGGTGATGGTTTGATTTTCTCAAGTCTTGATTGGAATGAATTATTTAGGTCCAAATTGACATTATCCCTTATTAATTTACTCAGACATTGTATCTTAGAGTGGAGTTGAAGATATTCGGGATTTATTCTGTTTAGATGCCGATTATAAATTCTTTTAAGTTCTTTGAGCCAGATACTTCGAAGATCAATAAGCTTTTTAGTTTTATCAGAGATAGAGTGAAATTTGTGGTTTTTAGGGCATAGAATGACTGAGTGTGATTCTACATTTGATATAATGATTTTATTCAACTGATCTATATAAGAATCTATTTCGTTATTTGATAAGTTTCTGTCATCGGGAATAATGAGAGATGACAAATTACTATAAATCCTTAGTCTAAAAGCATCCCAATCAGTGTTTTTGAAGCTCCTGTATGTCACTGGCGGCAATAGTATTGGAAGAAAATCTTTCAGTTTTACATCTAAGATGATTCCAAAGTGGTCTGAGGCAACTGGAAAAGTCTTACATCTTGAAGGATTTATGAAATTGCTTCCAAGGCTGAGAGTTGAGGACATGAGAAAAAAGTCTAAATATGACGACGACCTTGGGTATGTTGGGCCGTCAGATGGTACTATTTCCATATTCATAAATGGACCATTATAAAACCAATTGTTGAAAATATTTCCATTACTATTACAGACGCTGTCACCCCATGCAGTATGTCGCGCATTAAAATCACCACCAATTACCGCGGAATCAAAACCAGATATAAGGGAATTAAGCCTATCAAGTTCGCCGGATAAGTTACTACCAGCGTTTGATGGTATGTAAATACTACCTACAATTAGACGTAAGGTTGTGCCATTGCCAATCTGTGAAGAGATGGATGCAAGGCAAACTGAAAATTTATTACTTTGGAAAGGAACTATTTCGAACTTGTAAGTTTTGTCCAACAAAACCGCTGTTCCTCTGCCTGAATCATTTCTAACGATGTTATAACCTTCAAAAGAGGGTTTGTGCCTTGCAGTTAGTCGAGTTTCGGATAGGAAACATATTTGTGGTTTTTTATTTTTTAGTATATCTAAAAGTGCGAGTCTTTTTGCATTTGAAATTATGGAGTTAAAATTTATCGAAATTATATTTAAATTGAAATATTCCATCATTATACTACAATTGAGGCAACAAAATTAAGGTAGGAAAACATTTTTTCCTCCTTATTTTGTAACTGTTGATATGTAGGCCAAAACTGTCTTATTTTGACCAAGAGATCCTTAAATGAGATGTTGAAAAGATTTTTAGCTTCATTTAAAAATCCGTTCAAATCTCCTTTTGTTGTTTTTTCCTGATTAACTGACGAGGATTGATTACTAAATACTTGCTTATTTAACTTCTGTGGTCTCATTTGTTGAGCAGAGGTTTTTGCCTTTTCAGCGAATGAAACATTAGCATTTGTAAAGTTATAAAATGACTCTTCTACGAGAGTTCTACTTTTAAATGCAGTTTCCCTAGCCTTTTGAGTTGACAGTTGTTTTTTTTCTTTATATTTTAGATATGATGGGCAGCCCTGATAACTAGCTGCATGACCAATCTCGTTGCAATTAACGCATTTCGCTGGAGGTGCCTCCTCATTTTGCTCCTTAAGCTTTTTGGAGGCATCTATGCATTGAGTGGAATCATGAGATTCGCCACACACTACGCATCTTTTTAAGTAAGCACAACATTCCCCTGAATGTCCGAATC
This sequence comes from Dasysyrphus tricinctus, assembly GCA_963921185.1. Taxonomy (NCBI): domain Eukaryota; kingdom Metazoa; phylum Arthropoda; class Insecta; order Diptera; family Syrphidae; genus Dasysyrphus; species Dasysyrphus tricinctus. The sequence continues at coordinate 144,917,121 of OY992530.1, forward strand.
GCTGACATCTATAGCACCGAATCACAGTTCGATTAATTTTTTTTTCCCAATATACCCTTTGAAAGAGCAAATACTTCACACTTATTAGTTCTTTAACTGACTCTCCTACTTCTAGCTGCACACTAAAAATATTTAGTTTTAAATTTAACTCTTTAGAACGAGTTGTAGCAAAAGGTGCTATCTTACTAATCTTGATATTTGGAACAACTTCTTCTAAGGCTTTTTTAATTTTGTCTATAGGAGTGTCTCCATCAAGACCTTTCAACAAAATAGAAACTTTCTTCGTATCTTTTGGAGAAAAAGAAAAGGCTCCAATACCGGTATCTCGTAATCGATCTATCATTAATCTGTGAACGGCTGAATTATTCACATAAACCTTTGTTTTCCTATACCCCATGTTAACAAATTTATGTAACAAATTAGACACATTACATTCAGTCGCAGCAAGTTTAATAAGATCACTAATAAGTGTACAATTGGCGCCAAAAATAAATATAGGAGGGCAAAAAGGTGTATTATTGTTGTTTATGTTTTTATGCAAATTGTTATCAATAATTGCTGAATTAAGAGAGTTAGCTCCAGCTTCGTTCTGAATACTTAAAGTGGTATTAGTGTTGGTTATTTGAGACGATTTCTCTTTTGGTTTTGAGTATGATGTTGATGGAAGATTATGCAGATCAGCAGATTCAGCTAGTGTAGCATATCTGTTGCTCGACAGGTTTGGAATATTCTGGTTCTGGTGAGTGTTAGATGGTGACTCACCCATAATATGTTTAATTTTTTTCCCTCTGTTGGATTGAAAGCTGTTGGCTGATCGTTTCAATTTGTTTATGACAGTTGTCCATTCTGGTGCACTTTCTTCTGCAATCTCCATTGATTCGTCATTTGAATCAGAATCAGTATAATTGTTTGGAATTATCAATTTTGGTTGAAAAATTGGGCTCTTAGATGTCGGTAATGCTGGTGACCCATTTTCACCACTCTTAGATTCGGTTTTATTCATATTGAAGAGAAGTTTATTAGCTTCTAAAGATTTAAGAGATTCTTTATTCGTACTTTGATTTGAAGGTAATACATTTGTAAATCTCGAAATGTCAAGTGAGCCACGTGGACTTTTTAATGCACTATAGGGATCACTATTACTGGCCCCCAGCATAAATGCTGGGGAAAGTTTTTGTGTTTTATCACTAATTTTAAATTCTAATAGTCACTTTTTCCAAATATAAGGAAATAGAAATAGAAATTGAGTTTTGCGGCCTTAGCCGTCAAATTAAGTTCCAAAGTTCAATAATAAATAATAAGATCTCAAGCACACGTCTGTTCTCTTCGACGGATCGACTCGGACTCAAAATGTTGACAGCTGGACATATACATAGGAAATTCAGTTGAGCCAACGCATATGCAAAGCCCAACAGTTCTGTAGCTTATTTTGTTACCAAAGATTTTTGTTTGGGCAAAGTCACTTTTTGTAGGTGCAAAAGCCAATATTATTTGGTTTTAATTTTCTTTAAAAAAAATTATAAATAAATAAAATAAAATAGTGTGATCTATTGGAATTACAATTAGAAGCAATATCCCGAAAAGCCAATGAAAATATTGTTGTTGTACATGTTCCATTAGACCAAAACAACAACGCAACCGATTTTGCCACACAAACATGCAAGGGACTACTTAAACTAAAAGAAAACGATGTTTTGCCTATAAAAAAAATCCCGTGAAATTCAAAACACGCGAACTCAGCGAGGAACTGTCATTTTGGAGCTCCACTCGATAGAAAAAGCTGACCAGATTATAAACGAGTCAAGCAATGTGAAGAAAACAGGAATAAGTATCCACCGTGAGCAATCGCTTATGTTTAGGAAAAAACGGCAAGCACTTTTCACTATTAAAACGAAACTACTAGAAGTAAACCCGACAGCGAAAATAATAATTAAAGGTGATAAGATACAAATCAATCAAAACACGTTTGCATACACACTATCACCTGGATTAGTAATTAAATCTGCGAGAGAATTGACGTTTATAAAGGAGACGTTTGGAGATGGCGCTTTGGACTACTTTGACTGCAGCGGGGGATCGAAGGCAGGTACAGATGAAGCTGTCACTGCACCATGCTCTCAACCAGCGGCAACGCCATCTAGGTGGCAAACTCGAAATGAACTTTATAATAAGAAACCATAGGGTACACTTGCCGTCTGCCATCAAAATATTTTTTGCGTAACTAATTTAACAATTTTTTCCTATAATATAACAGGTCTTAAAAACAAACTTTTACTACCTGAGTTTTTTAGATTTATATTGAACTTTGATGTAATTATTCTTTTAGATACTTTTATTGAAAAAGAAAATGAACATAATTTTTTAAGTATTTTAACGGATATAAAGTAGCTTGCATTCCAGCAACTTGAAATAATGTAATGGGGAGAGCTAGTGGGGGAATATTATGCGCTATCAAGACAAGCACTGTTGGTAGTTTTGTTGAATTTAAACGTATAGAAAAAAGAGTTGTTATACAAATTACTAATAATCTTTCAAAAAACTATATAATTCCGTTGTACCTTAATTGCAACAACTGGCAGAATGATTTCGATATTCTCTTCAATTTTATAAATTGCAGCTCTTTTGAAAATATAATGCTAATAGGGGACCTAAACACTCGAATTGGTGAATATCAAAATTCCATTTCCCATTTTTTTTTGAATAGAAACTACGGTGCTCTACCATCACTACAATCCACAAGACTAGCTGATCAAAGCAGAATATAACGTGTGATTTTTTAGCTGGTTTGGTTTTGGCAACACTGGTTTTGACAGCTGACGTGTGTTTAGTACCTTGTGTCACTGTCAAACAGCTTCAGTTTGGTTTGCAATTTAACCATGGATCGTCTTACAAATGAACAACGCTTGCAAATTATTGAATTTTACTATCAAAATTCGTGCTCGGTTCGAAATGTTCATCGCGCGCTGCTTCCATTTTATGGTCGGCATTCTCGACCTTCTGAGCAGTCTATTCGGAAGATTGTGACCAAATTTCGCACCAAATTTACTTTGTTGGACATTAAACCACCAACACGTTTACGTACTGTGCGTAGTGAAGAAAATATTGCGGCCGTATCAGCTAGTGTGACAGAAGACCGCGAAATATCGATTCGGCGCCGTTCCCAGCAGTTAGGCCTTTGCTACAGCACTACGTGGAAAATTTTGCGGAAGGATTTGGGCGTACAGCCTTTTAAGATACAGCTGGTGCAAGAACTAAAGGCAGCCGACCTACCACAACGCCGAATTTTTGGTGAATGGGCTCTTGGAAAGCTGGCCGAGGATCCGCTTTTTTATCGAAAAATTGTGTTCAGCGATGAGGTTCATTTTTGGTTGAATGGGTACGTAAATAAGCATAATTGCCGCATTTGGAGTGAAGATCAGCCAGAAGCATTGCAACAGCTACCAATGCATCCCGAAAAAGCCACTGTTTGGTGCGGTTTATGGGCCGGCGGCATTATTGGGCCATATTTCTTCAAAGATGATGCGAATCGCAGCGTTACTGTCAATGGTGAACGCTACCGAGCGATGATAACAAACTTTTTTTTGCCCGAAATGGAAGTTCTTGACTTGCATGATATGTGGTTTCAACAAGACGGTGCCACATGCCACACAGCACGCGAAACAATGGCGCAATTGCGAGGCGAGTTTGGTGAACAGTTAATTTCACGTTTCGGGCCGGTCAATTGGCCGCCTAGATCGTGCGATTTGACACCATTAGATTATTTTTTGTGGGGGTATGTCAAGGCTAATGTCTATAGGGACAAGCCCGCTTCGATTGACGCACTGGAAGCCAACATCCATGCATTCATTCGTGAGATACGGGCCGATATGTGTGATAGAGTATGCCAAAATTGGACTCAGCGGATGGGCTACCTGAGACGCAGCCGCGGTCAACATTTGCATGAAATTATCTTTAAACATTAAATTGCAAGGTTCAAACTATCGATTCAAATAAATATTTCATTCATTTTTTCGAATTTGTTGTGTTTTTTTTTTTTTAAAGTTCTAAACTTCTTAAAAAATCACCCGTTATAATGAGAACCATCAGGACATCTGCACCATTTTCCCTCACCAGTAACCAAGGATTTATAGCTGAAAACAAATGGTTTGACAAAGATTGCGCAAAGTTGCGTGAAAAATCATTTCTATTCTTAAAGCTCTTCAGAGCCACTGACGCCAATTTTTTCAAGAATCAATACTTACTTTTGAATAAGGAATATAAACATAGTCCAGTTAATTTAGACTTTTTTTTTGCAAAACATTGGGGAAGTAATTTTTTTCTTGGTTTCATTAAAGTACCATACAGAAAGCTTAAGTCCAAATTTTCGACCATCAACCCCTTGCAGGGTTGCCGCTATATTGATTTAAAGAGTGAATTTGTTTTTAATGATTACTATCCGTAATTTTAAGTTCATCGAAAAAATAAAAATGCATTCCTAACAAAAAGAGTAAGTTTTACTAATTAGAATATTGTATTTTTTCAGATTTTGTGTATTTAACGAGTTATAACCAATTATAGGCAAAAAATGGAGTTCACACATTTTTAGTCAATTTTTTTTCTTTCACGCGAAAATTTCTTTCAAAAGTTCTAGTAATCACTCTATCCTACAGTTTTGTCCTTAACATTTTCTGTTTCTAAGCAATTGTTTACCGATTGTATGGCCAAAAAGGTATCCGCACTCATCATAATTAAGTGTTTTAAAACTGTGACTGGGTTTTTCTCAATATAGAAACGGGGAAGACATTTTTTAATTTTGAGTTCGTTGAAGAACTACAAAGAAAGCTTAAATCCAAGTTTTCGGCCATCAACTCATAACAGGGTTGCCGCTATCCTCAGTTAAGGAGTTACCTCGTTTTTCACAAATAAAATCCGTATCTTTAATTTTATCGAAAAAATACAAATGCATTCCTGACAAGAAGAATAAATTCTACAGATTTGTTAACTGGCATTTTTTCATGTTTTTTTGTATTTAAAGAGCTAAAGCCAATTATAAGCAAAAAATGGAGCTCACATATGTTTTATTCAGTTTTTGTTCAGTGATACGTTTATGTTTTCTCCTAAAAGTTCTTTAAAAATCGTTAACTTACAGTTTTTATTTTTATATTTCTTAAGCCAACAGTTGTTAACTTACTGTAGCACCTGAAAGGCAGAATCACACTTAAAGCATTTTTCAAGCAAAATGGTACCTTCCTTATTTTCTTGTTTTGAATAAATATCAAGGCTCGGTTGTTAGTTCCAAAAACAAAATTTACTCTTTCACCCAAGATGGTGGAAGCTTGCAGACCAAGTATAATCACGTATCTGATATGCAAAATAATATTTATAAACTTGAAAACTCAAATTAATACATGCTCGCACTTTACTCTTATAAGCAGCTATATAAAAAAAGTTAATGTGACTTCTCTGCGCTCAATTAATTTTGTGATGAATCGATTGAACAAAAATAAAGATTGATAGACTACATCATTTCTAATGATTTCCAACTTTTTGACCCATCCCTTAAAAATATAAAAATCAAATAAGTACTTGAATAATTTGATCTCGAAAAATTGCAATTTTCAAACAAATTTTGATCCAAAAACCAACACATTGATCAAAAATTCCTCAAAAATGGGTAAAATAATTTTTTCTTACCTTCCCAAAAATATAAAATTTTCTAAAAACAAATGTCATTCTGACTTATTGCAAATTATTTCTTAGCCTTCTTCTTTCCCGTTTTTGACTTTTAAACGTTCATATCTCCATTCCTCTAATTTTCCGAATTTTTCATTACAGCTACGACTTTCTTGTAATTGCATAATCTATCGAATACAGAAAAAAACATCTTCCTACCTCTCCCCGTTTAGAAAATAGCCAAAACCGAGTTCACTCTTTAAACCAAGATGGCGGAAACCCTGCAAAGGGTTGATGGTCAAAAACTTGGATTTAAGTTTTCTATAAAGTACTCTATCGATAACAAGAAAAAAATGTCTTCCCCAACGTTTTGCAAAATTCCCATAGCAGCTATGACTAAATATACTGGACTAACAGCTTTGTTCCTCAAAAAAGACTGAATATCTTAAGAACATAGCTCAAAAATTGGTGCTCTGCAAAGATTCAAAAGCGTTTTGGAATAATGTTAAAGAACTTGGAGGTCGCCTTCACAACGCTATAAACCATAACGCTCTCGGAGCGGATGTTTTTGTCAGAGCATTTCAAAGGATTATTATCAGCAGATGAGTCTCTTCTAATGTTTAGTTATGCACTACCAAACACTCAGGTTCCCGAACTCGATGCTCCGATTTCTCTGAACGAACTGGAATCAACTTTAAATAAAATGAAAAACAACAAAGCACCTGGTATCGATGGAATTCCTACAGAGTTCTACAAATACTCTACCACTGCTTTCAAAAACTACTTGGTGGAATGGTTCAATCAACTTTATGATGATGCATGTATACCCACATGATTCAACTCTGCCATTATTTACTCTTTATTTAAGAGAGGAGAGAGGAGTCTGACAGAAAACTATAGAGGCATATCTATTCTTAATTCTTAAGAAAAATATTTAACTCTATTTTCTACGAAAGACTTATAAAGTGGATTGAGGAAACGAACTGCTTAAGTATCTTTCAAGCTGGCTTTCGATCCGGCTTCTCAACTGTAGACCACATTTTCGCCCTAACGAGCATAGCAAGAAAATACGTGGAGAAAAACAAGAAACTTTATTGCTGCTTTGTAGACTTCAAGGCTGCTTTTGATACTGTGAACAGACAAGCACTGATTTAGAAACTGTCTTCCCTTGGTTTATCCCGAAAATTTTTACTTCTTTACTCCGGGTTCCTCAGTTCAACTAATGCTGCAGTATGGGATGGAAATAATTTATCCAATACATTTGAGACATCGGCAGGAGTTCCCCAAGGATGTATTCTAAGTCCCATTTTATTTGCACTTTTTATTGATGGTGTTGGCGAAATTCTACCGGGAGGTGTAGTATTTGCTGAATCCGTACTTAAAGTTCTTTTATATGCAGATGATCTGGTACTGTTAGCGGATAATCCCTTTTCCCTACAATTGCAAATAAATAGACTTCCAGGATACTGCAAAACATTGGGCTTACGGATTAATACCCGAAAAACAAAGGTTATGGTTTTTGAGTCAAGACAGCGTAGAAGATTGCCAGAAGAGTCATGGAACATCAACAACGAAATCATTGAAATAGTGAGAGAGTTTAAATACCTCGGAGTGCTTTTGTCTTATAATCTTAGCTGGAGTAAGCATATAAAGGAGAAAAGTAAAGAAGACAAACTAGCTTTGAACTTGATGTGGCCTTCTTTTTTTAGTAACCAGCATATTGACCTATCATCGAAGTACCGAGTGTTTAATGCCACCGTAATCACCTGTCTGTGTTATGGGGTACAGACTTTTGGGTACGCACACTTTGAGGAATTTGAAACCATCCAAAGGTACTTTTTTTAAAAAACTGTTCTGATTGCCCAATGCAACTCCTACGTACGCCATACATGTCGAATTTGGTATAGCTCCAATTTATATTCAAAACCTAAAACAACATTCCGATTATCTTACCAGGGTTATGAAAAGAGAAAACGGACTTCACAAGCAGATATTGATAAGGCTTCTTCAAACTAATGCCACTCCTTTCAAAGAATGGAATCAACTTGCAGCAACACACGGTGTAGAATTCTCTCTAAGGGAAAATAATATCGATGAGTGGAAAAACACATTTGCTGCCCTGATATCAAAAATTGATGAAAAACTATATTTGCAACACTTAGAAAAAGCATCCTCGTCAGCAAGCAGAAACATATATAAGAATCTAAACCATCAATTGCCATCACAACTGAGCTATTTTCACAAAGAACTGTCTGCAGAAGCCATCGGTACCATTTTTAGAGCTAGAGTCGAAATTCTCAACCTCAACTTTGTTCCACATAGATCTGATACTTCACAAATATGTACTTTTTGCAATAGAAGAGAGCTTGAAGATATTTACCATTTCGTAGCGATCTGTCCAATACTGCAAGAATTTCGTCGCGTCAGCTGTATTTCTAAGTAAGTTCCTTGTCTATAGGGCAGCTTCTTGATGCTCTTAACGGAGCATATGGTTGGTTGAATCTTTATAAGTATTGTAAGCATGCTTTGACTTACCGAAATAGCTTCTAATCTCTTGCTTAATACTCTTTCAGTTGTTGATATTAAGACTTTATTTTTGTGTTTCAAATCATGTTAAAATTGTATTTTTATGTTTCAAATCATCAAAAAAAAAAAAAAAAAAAAAAAAAAAAAAAATTGTTTAACTGAATAACATGCTACTAAAAGTAATTTATTTTATTTTAGCAAATTTTATGTTTCAAATCATTCAAAATTGATAAATTGATTTACTATGAAGTGATCTCATTACAAAATTGTGTTTCAAATAATTCCAAATTGTTTATTTTAACTTCCTTATAATAAGAAATCAAATTTTGTGTAAATAATTAATTATTATATTTGCAAACTGTCAAGTTAAAAGTTAATCTATTCGTGAGAATCTAATTGAAAAAAATAAAACTTTCATATTGTATAAACTTGTACTCAAAAATGTCAATCAGGCAGACGGCAACCAAGCCATGTCCTTATATTCTTAGCTTTAAGTAAATGAAAATCTTACATTTTAATAAAGAATTTTATCTATCTATCTATCTATCTAAATCATCCCTCGCTGACCATCACTCATATGAAAAATTTTGTACAGTAAAACTTTCATAGTATAGTTCTAAGTCAAAAATGATTGCGTATTTTCCGTGTATGCTTAAAGTTGCTCAAAACTAAGTTCAAATGGTGACTTTTGCCACCCTTCGTAGATTGCAACCTCTATGGCTCTAGGGTTAATACGTCACTGTAAATACATAAGACCTCTATTACACGATGATTCTTTGCGCCTGACTCTTTCGAATTTTCATGAGTTGGAAGGAGAAAAAACATCAGATTTAACCTTCGCACTCATTGAATTTTGAAAAGAGTCAGACGCAAAGAATCATCGTGTAATACGGGACTAATATATTTATATTGATCCTTGTGATTCATTGTTCTCACGACACGACAAATGAACATTTTTGCCAAGTTTTATCAATAGTAGATTTGTTTTATTGGTTAATTTCATAGGTGGGTAAGTTTCTTGGAACATTTTTATATAAGTTTTTTCAAGGTTGGCACTATAAAACCAACTTGTAGGTACACACGAACATTTTGTAATAAGAAGCATTTTTAAAATTAGGAACAACAACAACTCCCTATCAAATAAAACTAAATGACTCATGACTCTGGATGTCTGGGACCAAATTGATATGTTCTTTTTTTTGTATGCATGTTTTATTTATATTATTTTAATGTCCTTTTTTTCTATAGTTGGTCCCTATTGTCTTACTATTTATTTATAGAAGGTAAACACTATAAACAAAGAGAAGAAAAATAAAATAAAATTGTTAGCTTCAATTTGTATTATATGTACGATGTACCTATGCCTATACATATATGTACCTACCTATAGAGATTTTATTCTGTCATATAATTTTACTCTAAGAGTTGTTGTTGTATCTATGTGTAGGAATTTATTCCAACTAAAGACAGCGGTTTATCTGTCATAAAGTTTTTATTTTTACGACAATATATTCTCTGTCATTTTTGTATAGTAAATTATATGTTTTTGTGTATATTTTTTCCTTAAACTTAAACTTCCCAAAGGCACCACACAACAGATGTGCTTGATGTGCAGTTCCCTCTCTCTCTCAAAAGGATGTGTTTTTTTTTTGTTTCTGGATTGTGGAGATTGTTAGTGTCAGGTACTGTTTTTTTAGAGACATAAATATTTTGCACAGTACGACAGTACCTAGACTTACCTACATACAAAACAAAGGTACAGTGCCAGACAGAATTTTATACAATAGAAACTTCAAAAGAGCCTTGGTAAATATCTATATAAATTCAAGCACTTACTTTTTCTTTTGAAGCAAGTGCGGCAAACGGGAAGCAGAAAAGTGACATAAATAAATAAATTTCTAAAAGAAAAGCCGCAGTTTGGTGTGATATTATTATTCGTCCTTAACAATTTAAGATGGAAATGAAGTGAAATAAAACGCAATTTTCATTCTAAATGTTCACCTTTTTATTAGTCCCTAACTATTGAAACCTGAAAGAAATTATTCGACATGTTCTTAAAGGAAGTAGAATGTTCTTCATAAAACTGGTTTTGATAACTTTATTGATAAATATATGTTGAGTGTCAAGCTAGCAAAGCAACTTTGACGAATCGAAAAATGAGCTGGTGGACAATTTACCATTAATTAGTCGTTAATTAGCTGTGAGAATTTCGAATTTGTCGTTCAATGTTTTTTATGATTTTTTGAGTGCTTTGCTAACTTGATACCAAGTTAGCAAAGCATCCTGTTAAAAATCAGTAAAAAACTTCTTATACCTGATGTTTTATGGCTTAATAATTTGCCGTTAATTAGTTGTAACAAATTCAATTTGATCGTGCAATGTTTTCTATGTTTTTGTTGGTGCTTTGCTAACTTGACATCAAGTTAGCAAAGCAACTTTCACGGATTGAAAAATGGGTAGGTGGATAGTTTGTCGTTAATAAGTCGTTAATTAGTTGACAATTTCGAAGTTGTCATTCTATGTTTTCTATGTTTTTTTCGAAAAGTGATAAAAACTTATAAAACTCAATATTTTATTCATTCATAATTTTTCGTTAGCTAGCTGTGATAAATTCAATTTTGTCATGTAATGTTTTTTCTATGTATTTTTGGGTGATTGTGAAAAATTGAATTCAATCGTGCAATGTTTTCCAATTTTTTTTATTATTCTTCTTTAGTTTCATATCAAGTTACCAAAGCACTACCTAAAAAAGGGATTAAAACTGCTAATATCGAGCTGTTTATGGCTAAATAGTTTGCCACTAACTAATCTTCGATTTGTTGTGACAATTTTGAATTTGTCGTGCAATGTTTCCTATGTCTTTTGGGTTCTTTGGTAGCTTGACATCAAAATGTCAAAGTACTACCTGAAAATGGGGTAACAACTGTTTATACCGGATGGCTTATGGCTTAATAATTTAAGATTAACTAGCAGTTAATTTATTTGTGATAATTTCGAATTTATCGTTCAATGTTTTCTATGATTTTTTGGGTGCTTTGCTAACTTGAATGCAAAGCATCCCGTCGAAAATCAGTAAAAACTTCTTATACCTGATGGCTTATGGCTGAATAACTTGTGGTTAATTAGTTGTGACAAATTGAATTTGATCGTGCAATGTTTTCTATGTTTTTGTTGTTGCTTTGCTTACTTGATATCAAGCTGGCAAAGCAACTCCCACCGATCGAAAAAAGGGTAGGTGGATAATTTGTTGTTAATAAGTCGTTAAATAGTTGAAAATGTCAAAAATTTGTCGTTCTATGTTTTCTATGTTTTTTTGAAAAGTGGCAAAAGCTTATAAAACTCAATATTTTATTCATTCATAATTTTTCATTGATTTGTTGTGATAAATTCAATTTTGTCATGGAATATTTTGTATGTATTTATGGGTGATTTGTTTTATACGAGTGTCGAGTTTGCAAAGCAACTTTCACAAATCGAAGAATGGGGGATAATTTGCCGTTCATTAGTCGTTGATTAGCTGTGAGAATTTCGTATTCGTCGTTCAATATTTCCTATGATTTTTTTGGGTGCTTTGCTAACTTGATATCAAGCTAGTCGTTAATTAGTTGTGACAATTTCGATTTTGTCGTTCAATGTTTTCTATGTTTTTTTGGGTGCATTGCTAACTTGACACAACTCGAAAAGCGTGAAAAACTTCTCAAACTATATGTCTTATGGCTTAATAATTTGCCGTTAATAAGTCATTAATTAGTTGTGAAAAATTGAATTCAATCGTGGAATTTTTTCTATGGTTTTGTTTTATTCTTCTTTAGCTTCATATCAAGTTACCAAAGCACCACCTTAAAAAAGAGATAGAAACTGCTTATACCAAACCGTTTATGGCTTAATAGTTTGCCAGTAACAAGTTTTCAATTAGTTGTGGCAATTTTGAATTTGTCATGCAATGTTTTCTATGTTTTTCGGGTTCTTTGGTAGCTTGACATTAAGTTGGTAAGGTACTAAACACATGAAAATGGGGTAAAAACTGTTTATACCGGATGGTTCATAGCTTAATATTTTACAATTAACTAGCCGTGATAATTTTGAATTTGTCGTTCTATGTTTTCTATGTTTTTTTTTTTTTAGGTGGTAAAAACTTCCAAAATTTAATATGTTATTCCTTCATAATTTGCCATTAATTAGTCGTTAATTATTTGTGAAAAATTCAATTTATCATGCGATGTTTTCTATGTCATTTTGGGTGATTTCTTTTCTATGAGCATCAGGTTACCAAATCAACTTTTTCTAATCGAAAAATGGGTAGGTGGATAATTTGCCGTAAGTTCGTCGTTAATAATTAGTTGTGACAATTTCGAATTTGTGGTTCAATGTTTTTTAGGTTTTTTTTGGGTACTTTGCTAACTTGACACAACTCGAAAGCGTGAAAAACTTTTTATACTTCATGTTTATGGCTAAATATTAATATTATTTCTATGTTTTTTTGGGTGCTGGTAACTTGACACAACTCGAAAAGCGTGAAAAACTTCTTATACTTCACGCTTTTCGAGTTGTGTCACGTTAGCAAAGCACCCAAAAAAAAATAGAGAAAACATTAAACAACAAATTTGAAACTGTCACAACTAATTAACGACTAACCATCTACCCATTTTTCGATTTGTGAAAGTTGCTTTGCTAACTTGACACTCGTAGAAAACAAATAACCCAAAAATACATAGAAAACATTGCATGACAAAATTGAATTTATTACAACTAATTAACGACTAACTAACGCAAATTATTAATAAATAAAATAAAAAGTTTTAAAAGGTTTTACCACTTTGCGAAAAAAACATAGAAAAAATAGAACAACAAATTCGTAACTGTCAAATTAATTAAATTAAGTAACGACAAATTATCTACCTACCCATTTTTCGATCCGTGAGAGTTTTTTTGCTTACTTGATATCAAGTTGGCAAAGTACTCGAAAAAACATAGAAAACATTGCACGATCAAATTGAATTTGTCACAAGTAATTAACGACTAACTAGGTGTAAGAAGTTTTTTACTGATTTTCGACAGGGTGCTTTGCAAGCTTTATATCAAGTTAGTAGAGCACCCAAAAATCATAAAAAAAAACATTGAACAACAAATTCGAAATTATCACAACTTATTAACGGCAGATTATCCACCAGCTCATATTTTGATTCGCCAAAGAAATTCCCCAAAAATACATGGAAAACATTGCATGACAAAATTGAATTTATCAAAACTAATTAATGACTAATTAACGGCAAATAATTAATAAATAAAATATTGGGTCTTATTAGTTTTTACCACTTTGCGAAAAAAACATAGAAAACATAGAATGACAAATTAAAAACTGTCACAATTAATTAATGAATAATGAACGACAAATTATCCACCTACCCATTTTTTGATCCGTGAGAGTTGCTTTGCTAACTTGACTCTCATAAGTATGTTACCTATTTACATAATATTATATGCTTTAAGTTCTTAAGTAAAGCCTGTTCAGATTTTGTTTGAAAAGACTAAATTGACAGCTTAGGTAATTGTACATATTTCTTCATATTTTTATTTTAATTAAATCAGTTTAATATTTGCATACAAAAACTTTCTATAAATTCTATCAACCTTGAGACCAACATTCCAAGGCCACCAGACATATACGTTACCTATTTTACCATACCAAAGATAAGAACAAATGGGTGTTATCTACGAATAAGAACCTTGAATCTGGGGACTTTTGAGAGGTAACAGGTGCATATACATGAAACATGTTGCAAAATTTTGTAAGTAATTGTATCAAAGCTAATTTTCTTATGTGTTTTAGGAAATGATGTTATCAACTAATTTTGCCACTTACCAGACACCCCAAATGTGTCTGGCTAGTGTGACGTTAGGTCCCACTCAGTGGAAATACTTTCAGTAATGATGTGCTTAACCCTCGTATACCAAGGCTGAATTTTTATCGTGCCTGGAATGTAGTTTGTTTCCTTTTTCATATGCGTCTAGCCTGGCTATTTTTAGTTGGCCCACATCCCACAACAAGTGACAAAAATTTATTGGAACTATTATTATGTCCCACAAAATTAGAGCACGTGATGAGTCACAAAGTGAAATGAACACACTGTTTAGTCACGATGACAGAAAATCGCAAGTGCGTTCCCAGACTAAAGTGTCTAGAATCTATAGATGCTTAGTAAATAAAGGAAGATTAAAAGGTGGGTATTATGGACTATGGGGCTAATGTGGATTGTGGACCAAGAGATTTTCTCGCAACCCGGAAATGTAATCGGGGGAATATTTTTACAACTATGCATAAACATGAGGCAAAGTGGTGATTGAAATTCCATATGGTTGACACACGATCGACCACTGCGGAAGTCTTCGTGATGCCTGAGTGTATACTTGATTTTATCCTTTATCGACTCGAGAATGATGGGTTGCCATTCGTTTTGGGTAAACGGACAAAACGGTGATACCCCACTAATTGTTGCAATTCTTAAGGTCAACTTTCTTTGGCAGCTTAACACTCACCCCATGCTTCCAGTCCTTGGGAAAGCTCTTGATTTCCCAAATAATTTGTGTAAACGGATGTAGAAAACTAGCCGTTGTTACGGGATCGGCTTTCCGGAATTCAGCTGGTATTCCATCAAGTCAGCTGCTTTGTTGTTTTTAAGCAGATGGGGATCCTCCTTTGATATAGCCTAGGACCGAAGTGGCGTCTGAGCACTCTTCACCTCCAGTACTTTAAAAAAACAAAAGTAAATAAATACGGTGCCCAAAAAAAAAAGAAATAATTCTTGAGTAGGTAATATACCTACTGATGGCATTTGCCTACAAAGATAACACTCCCCATAATCAAAGTTGATTCAAGCTCCACAGACCATTTGAGTGTGACTTTATTTAAACAAAAATACAAATAAACTTTCTTTTATCTTACATAGTTAAATAAATATACATTTATTTTGTCAAAATGTGGTTTCTTCCAACAACAACCCTCTCCCTAAAAAAATAAGAAACACAAAAAACTTTATAGCCTCTCACAAAGATCCCGAGCTACTGACTGAATTAATTTTCTCAATTAGGCAATTTGGTATCAGTCTATATCACTATACACTAACGATGACAACGACGAGACACAGTATGAAGGATTACCTTCATATAAAAAGAAGGATGCGAAACTCAAGGTCATTTGTATATAATTGCATGTTGTGTCCTTTTGTGTAAAACCCGCTTAAAATACATTTATTTATAGGAAAGGGCCGCAAGAAATTCGTTCCACTGGTGTGTCTTTCCAGTGATAAAAATCTGCAAAATTAAATTTCCACTGACAGAACACATCTTAAGGCACTCTGTTATTAAATGCAATATCTACTGGTCGGTATATATACTTTTAGCAGTGATGCTACGGTAGATGAGAATCCTTAATTCTTTTTTTTTTTTGTTTTCCTTTGCTTTTATATCTTTTGGCTTGATCCAGATGTAAATTAAAATGTTGGCAGTTTTTCAAGGCGGGCTGTTGTATGCTGTGCCATGCTTTGCTACTTTTTGTGTTTGTGTCCGTCTTTTCTTTTATTTGTTTGTCTCTTGTAATGAATTCTGTTTTGAGAAATCAAAGGGATGAGTTGGATGGGTCATCCTAAGCGAACACCTTACATTTAGAAGTGATACATTTGAGACTTGCTCAAGAAATATTTTTCACTTTCAAAAATTTCAGAATAAATTTAATATGCAATTTCATACCTGTATAAAGAAAGTACCAACCTAATTAACAATTATTGTAAAAACAATTATTGTAAATTTAAATAAAAAAAAAAAAATACATATTGCATATCATCACCATTCTAATTCAAATTATTATAGATCATCGTAATTGACTTTTTTTTGCAATAATTTCTTCCCAACTCTGCTTTGCACCTTTAAAAACTCCGATGAAGCGGCTAATGTTTTCTTCCATCCCCATATTTCATAACACTGAGCCTCCACCATTGGATATACAATGCCTCCACTAGAAATGAATGATTGCAAGAAATGTGTCATGTAGTCAATATTTCTTGTGGAGTCCCCTTATGTCTGGATTTTTTTTATTTTCTGACATAAATTTCTATATTTATTTCTTGTCTTCGTAGAAGAAATAAATGGAGAAATAAATATTGACGTTTCGTGACGCCCCAACTTCACTGGACACAAATTTCTCACAAGACGTCAGGCCGCACCTCCATTAGAAATATTTATTTCAGATATTATATCAGACATTATTTCTGAAGTTTATATTTCTTTACTATGTGGGCAAATTATGTCGTGACATTTCATTTTTCGCGAAAAATCAAACAGTAAAAAAGACCATCAAATAAGTGGTAAAAAATGAGTTTCAAATCACTTTTTGGCTTCACAAGACATAATTTCCATACAAAGTCAAATTATAACATGGAATTTCCACTGAAATGAAGGAATATAACATGAAAATGTGCAAATCAGTATCAACACTCGACGTCTTGTGGGAAATTTGTGTCCGGTCAAGTTGAGGTGTCACAAAACGTCAAAATTTATTTTTCCGTTTATTTCTTCTAAGAAGACAAGAAATAAATAGAGAAATCTATGTCTGAAAATAAAAAAAATCCAGACATAAGGGGACTCCACAAGAAATATTGACTACATGACACATTTCTTGCAATCATTTATTTCAAGTGGAGGCTCAGGGTCAAGTCTTGATACTAATTTCCACATTTTGATGTTACACTCCTTCATTTTCATAGAAAAATTAATGTTATGATTTGACTTCGTGTATGAATTATGTCCCGTGAAGCCAGGGTGTGATTTGACACTTCTTTACTATCATTTTATTGTTCTTTTTATTATTTGGTTGATTGGTTGTGCGCAAACGAAAATTGTTATTAAAAATAGAAAAAAATCGTGCGTGGGTAAGTGTTTTGCGGTATATTTTTATATTTTGAATTGATTTTGTTAATGATGATAACAAATTTAACGATAGGACATACAAAAAAATGGAAGAGTGGCGAATCTCTCGGGATGAAGTCCTGAAGTTAATTAGGGCTTTCAGAGACTTTCCATGCTTGTGGGACTACTCAAGCCCTCTATACAAAAGAAATGACCTGAAGAAAAAATGCTGGATGGATATTTCTACAGATTTCAACAAAAGTGTGGACACTTTAAAAAAAAAAGTGAAATGCTTGCGCTCCGCATATGTGCTCGAAAAAAAAAAGTTGACGACTCAAAGAAATCAGGTACTTCCACGGATTCTTTGTACGAACCTAGTCTATACTACTACCAAGAGTTCGCATTTTTAGACCGAGTGATTGTTCTGCGAAAAACTACAAGAAACATAAAATTGGTACGATTAGTGACAATAATTTGTTTATACATAATATTATTATTGTATTTTCTTTCTTTATAGGATGACACTTTGGAAAGGGCTGTTGAGGCGACGGAATTGGATTTCACCACTGACTTTAATCAAGGAAATGATACCGCATTTCCCTGCACCAGCATGCCGTACGATGTTATCAAGGCAAGCAAATCGAAGTACAACAATAAGTCCAAGCCGTCAACATCAAAGTACGATGATGCCCTCAATGCCATTTTAGATATGACAAAACCACAATCAAATACTACAGATGAACAATGTCAATACATGGACTTTGGAAGGAGTGTAGCCAGCCAATTAAAACAACTGTCCCCAATTGAAGCTGCAGAAGCAATGGCGGATCTTCAACAGAACTTAACAAAGCACGTTTTAAAGTCCTTAAGGTCAAACAGTTCCCTTCCTCCAGAGGATTATTCTTCATCGTATAAAAGTAATGACCTCCTTGCAGAAGCGATGCAGAACGCTGATATAATATATCTCAATGAAGTTTAATTTTGAAAGACCTTAAAAATAGCAAAAACGTAAGTTTAGACGCCTTCAATTCATACATATGTATATTATTTATGATGCTGCATATACGATGCTATTTTACTTTTTTTTATAGACCGACATGATAATCAAAGTTCGTATTCCTGCCTATATGAAGTGTCTATTTTGACAAGAAATGCAACCAAACAATTCAGATGCTGAAAACCTACATATTATGTGATATGTACGTTCCTATTAGTGTTTAACTAGCTATTAAATAATATTTATTTTTCTATATGTACTAAAAAAAAGTATATTAAAGGTCACTTTGGTTTTTAAAGTGTTTGCATTTTTATGGAAATTAACGAAAAAAGTGGTTTTAGTTTTGGATGTTTTGAACAACCTTCCTATAGTCCAAAAGAAGCTTGCTCCAGATATTTGATTTATTAAGTGGTAAAAGAGTTGTGATCTCATCTCTCCAATCGAGATCACCGATGCTCGATTTAAGGCAAACCGATTGGTTTGCCTTAGAGATATTAGAGAAAAATATTGTTGAATAATGTTTGTAGCCTTTTTCTATAAAAAAAACAGTTTATTACTTCTTTTACAAATTTGAAGTAAAAAAACTGCTCATTGAATTTTTTTGAAAGTCCTTTCTGCACGTAATGAAACTACTATCTATAAAATAAAATTCATCCGAAGTCGATATATTTATTCGTTCTTGAGATATGGGGGACAAAAAAAGCGATGGAACGTACGAATGTACGTACAAACACAGACATCTTTCTAAAAATGATGTATTCCGATTCTAGGAAGCTCGAAACCTGAAGATATGTCAAAATTTTCGATTCGACTAATCGGACCAATTACAAAACTTCCAGTGGGAAGTTAAAAATAAAAATGCTTGTGAATTTCGAAAAAAACCGTTTTTGACAGTCAATTTTTATACTAATATATAATTTTTATGTATTATTTTGACAAATTTGTTTGCAGTGGATATAAATTCAATATATTTTTCATGATTTTCATTAATTATGTAATCATATTTATATCATTTGATATTGAAATTTTTAATTCTTAAAATGCACTTTTTGACAGAAAATTTATGTAAATTTAGAAGTTAAAATCAGTTTCTTTTAGAAATTTTTTTTTTTAATACAATAATACGCCTACTAGTGACCAATTAGTAAAAATGCAAAGTTTCATAAAACAAAGTATCTGATGAAAGTGAAAAAAAGGGTCTTATATATGCAAACAAAAAGTTAACAATGACTGGTTTTGTTCAGTTCGGAACACTCTTCAGCATCGACGATAGAGGCGAAAGTTTGGTAATGGTATAGGGTGACATTCAAATTTTCCTAGTTTTAGCCATTTAAGGCGAACTTATTTCAGGCGAGTCGCAAACCGTAATTCCACATAGTCACATTCGAACGTTCGACTCGGCGAATCGCAAGTCATAATTGGTGCCTAAGGTGCTACTTTTTTCAAGCGAAAATAAAAATGCACTAAAAACAGGGCTTTTATAAACGTTTAGGAGAACAAATTTTGGAATGCTAATTTAAAGCAGTTATCAAACTCCAAACATTTCCTGAGAAGAAGTTCTGCGTTTTAACATCTTTATAAAGTCGTCGGTTTTAGTTTTCTGGCTTCCACTGTACATATAGAGATAAACATACTACAAAAACAAAAACTTGAACTTGAACTTTTCAATGATTTATTTACGCATTATTTTAAGGAAATGAATACATAATTAAAAATGAACATTAATTTGTAGTAGTATTAGTTTGTCGGCGACTCCGAGTATCTATACTTTTCTCCATTGATATGGAACGTCACCATCTGTAACGCAGTATTTTTTTATATATTCGCGGATCCTAGATGCATATTTGTAACCATTGTATTCTTGTGGGATAAGTGACGTCATTGTTTCTGGAAGTGGTGGATATTCCATGCGTTCTGTCTCGGGGATTTTTTTAGTCAAAACTGGTGACAAATAATTGTGTAACGCACTGCATGCTTTTACGAGTATGTCTGTATTTTCAACAGATACTTCGATTAAGCGATGAAAAATCCGAAAACGACTTGCGAGTCTACCAAAAGCCATTTCTACTGTAAGCCTGGCCCGGCTTAATCTATAATTAAATACCTCTTCTGCCGTAGACAGATTTGTGCTCCGGTTGTAAGCCTTCATTATTCTCTTGTCAAGGCCAAATATGTCGTCACCAATTTAATAAAAGGGAGTCAGAACTTCTTGGCCTTTTAAAGCCCTGGATGGTGGAATATTCAGCTTCTCGGAAATGAGTGCTTGGTACAAACTACTATTTTTTAGTACAACGACATCTGAAGCTCTACCGTTCCCTCCAACGTCGATGTACAAAAATCTGCTATGTGCATCGACAACGGCTAGCAACACGATGCTAAAATAGCCTTTGTAGTTAAAAAAAATCACTTTCGGAATGATGTGGCGCTTTTATCCGAATGTGTTTTCCATCGATTGCACCCAAAGTGTTTGGGAAATCCCAAAATAATTCAAAATCTTTGGAAACTTCAATCCACTCTTCTTCTGTTGAAGGCATCTAAAAAATATTCAAATAAAAATAAAAAAATTGTAATAGTTACTTTTTAGGTGATTTTTTCTACCTTCAAATGAGATTCTTTAAGTGCATTGTATATAGCAGAAAGCACTTGTGGTACGAAGCTGCCTATAGTCTTTCTTGACACCCTGGAGAGAAATTCAAGGGACCGATATGAATCACCGGTCGCAATAAACCGCAATGTTATTGCAAGCCGAACTCTTGGTGTTATGGCAAACCTCATTGGCGTATCTTGCTTTTTGATTGTTGTTTGAACCTATATTTGATATTTAAAATAAATCTGAATAAACAGAAAAAATTACAATCTTACCAAACTCAAAATGTCTTCAAACTTTTCTATTGACATTCTGCAAAAATTTTTGTAGTCACTTCCATTTTCCCAAAGTATATCTTGGAGTAAATGTGCTTCCAGGTCGTGCAATTCTCTTTTACTCAAAAATGGATTGACTAAAAAACTGTGCTTCCGTTTATATTCTTCTTGCTCAGCTTCTTCCAGCTTTTTTATTGCGTGTAGCGCTAAAAACAAATGACGTGATTTGCTTGGTGAGATCATGGCGAAGAATGAAATATCTAAACATAATTTGCCCACATAGTTAAGAAATATAAACTTCAGAAATAATGTCTGACAAAATGTCCGAAATAAATATTTCTAATGGAGACGCGGCCTTAGGAAACGAAGTTGGAATTGTTGAGGTGTTGCCATGCTGTAATGATGAAAAGTGGGAAGTTTGAGATTTTCCATTCAATCCATTGCATGAAGTTTAATGGTGCTTTGGATTCAGTTATTTCATTGTATTTGCCTTTTTGTTAGTGCCCCTTGGCGTGATGCCTAGGCCAAGTCGGCCTAATGAAAAATCCAGACCTGATCCTACGTCATGTAAGCGTCACAATCTAGATTTAAAATCAATCAAATAATTAAAAAAATTGCATTGAAAATACCTGCTTGACCATCCACCAGCGTGGAAGATGCCGTTTTCTTCATAACGGGTGTTTTTTTTACAGGTAAATAACTTTAACTTGGCAACACTATTTTAACTGGCGGCCATTTTGTCAGCTGTAAAGTGATTTATTCCTAGTTTGGTTTGGTATTTCAACATGAATAGACTGACCCCTGATCAACGCTTCCAAATATGTCAATAAACAAAACTGCCGTATTTAGAGTAATGTTAATCCTCAAGTGTATGTTGAGACACAGTTACATCCGCTTTATGGGTTGGTGGAATAATTAGTCCGTACTTGTTTAAAAAAAATGCTTGCCAGAACGTTACAGTCAGTGGTGACCGCTAAAGAGCCATGATTACTGACTTTTTCGTTTATCAATTGAACAACCATGATGTCAAGGAGCCAGGAAGCCAAGAAGATGGGTTAAACGGTGAATGAAAGCAAAACGAAATAGTTATATGCTGTCAACAATAAAGGACAACACCGACGTATTGGACAGAACACTATAGACAGCTATAATTTTGAGGTGGTCAGAGACTTTGTCTACCTAGGATCCGCTATAAACTCAGCGAACGATACCAGTGGACGTGTGTGAAGTTACCAGTGGTGAGATCAAACGAAGAATTACTCTTGTCAATAGCTGTTTCTTCGGGCTAAGAAGGCAATTGAGAAGCAAAGCCCTCTCTCGAGCAATTAAACTGTCCTTGTATAAGACGCTTATCATCCCGGTGCAGAGGCATGGACACTGCTAACGGTGGATGAGAACGCGTTAGGCAGTTTCGGGAAGAAAATTCTCCGGGTGATTTTTGGTCCCGTCTGCATAGATGGGAAATGGAGAAGAAGATACAACAACGAATTGTATGGGCAGTACAGCGACACCGACCTAGCCACCGACTAAAATCGCTGGGTCACCTAGAGCGAATGGACACCAATGCTCCGGCCCGGAAAGTCTTTGAATCCAGTAGAGGTGGACAGCGTTAAAGGTGGCGCACGCAAGTGGAAGAGGACCTCAACCAACTTGGCGTGCGAAAATGGAGACAGCTAGCTAGAAACCGAGCCGGCTGGAAGAAGCTTGTTGGTTGAGGCCCTGGTCCACCCCGGACTGTAGCGCCACCTTAAGTAAGTAAGTAAGTATGTCCAGGAGCTGTGATTTCAACAAGACGACGCAACATGTCACACAGCTCGTGCCACAATTGATTTATTGGAGGAAACGTTTGGTAAGCGCATAGTTTCACGTTACGGACCCATGAATTGGCCTCCAAGATCGTGCGATTTAACGCCCCTCGACTATTTTCTGTGGGGAAATGTGAAGTCACTATAGTCTACGCCGATAAGCTCGAATCGATTGACCACTTGGAGGACAATATTCTCCGGAAAAAGTCATCGAAAATTGGACCTCCAGATTAAACTACGTCCGAGCCACCCGTATTGCGGTCATATGCCAGAAATTATACTTAAATTATAATGCCAGTAGATTATCTTTCGAATAAAGTAAATTTCATTTCAATTTAAAAAAATCATCTTTTTTTATTCCATTTCTAAGTTATATACTTCTAAGAAAAAAAAACACCCTTTAGTAACGATTTCAGTTAGGTGCAGTTTTCGCCAATGAAAAAAAAATACATTATTGTAACAATTTCTTAGGTAGTGTAGTCATAGGTACTAGGTTTGTTCAATTTTGAGTAAGACAGCCACCCCAATTCTGACCTTCGTTGAGGATCGTACGGATTTGAATCCGACTTGAAGTCAGAACAGGGGTGTGCATTTCAATTCTTCGTTAGATCTTTTTTCATATGATAGGTGTCAAAAAAGTATTGGTTAAAACTTATTTAATTCACTGATAATAAACAGCTATAATATTGTTTTAAGAACTATCAGTGTTTTAAAAAAAAACTATTTTTTTCTAAGGCTTGATCCTAAATTATCAGATGAAGATTTATCATAATCCTTGGAACCGTTTCTGAGAAAATTAGAAAAAAAGTGGACGGTGGACGGTTCGACGAAATTAATTAGTGGGCCAGTAAGTCTCTGAAAATTTATACTTTGACCTTGCAATCTCCAATCTATCAATCTGGTTATCATGAAGGATATTTGTTTGATTTGTTTTCATATCTGTTAATTCGTTTTTTTCTATAGTGGTTTTTATCAGAAGCGGTTGAAAAATTTATACCACTATTTTTTGGGCATAAAAGCCAATAAGAAATCAAAACGAAAGCTCCAAAAATATTATGGGGGACAATTCTCCATCCATTGGAGCAATCCACAATCGTTTTACTCAACGCTCGCTCAGAACGCTCTGGTCTACAGCGGAAAAACTCGATAAAATCCTCGGTCTAATATTGTACGATGGGTGAGCGATAAAACCGGTCAAATATTTCAAAGGAGTGTTTGGCCATCTTCAACTGTAATCTAGGCGAGCTAATGGGCCGATTTGTGACTAGGTATGAAACATGGATTCATCACCATACACCCAGAGACCAAATAACAGTGTAAACAGTGGACTTCTCCTGGTAAATCCAAGCCAAAGAAACCAAGTTGGTTTATCGGCAAAAAGTGTGATGGCGGCAGTATCTTGGGATGCGGGAGATGTCATCCATAACGATTACCTTGAGAAAGGTAAGACGATTCCCGGCGCTTATAAAGCTGACCCTGGTGCAGCGATTAACGTTTATTTAAAGAGAAAAGGACCCCATTTGGCGAGCAAAAAATGTCTTTTTCATCCAGACAAAGCTTTACGTGTGTGAAGTTAGCATAACATTTTTGAGCTAGGCCAATGGGACCATGGCAGGAATTTGCAGTTTTTTTGCATTTCTTATGCATTTCTATTCCGGATTTTGCAGTTCACCAAATAGTGGGTGCAACCGACTGTACTGCTAACTTCACTGTGAAGTTAGCAGTGCCTATGCTTTTCTCAGCAACCGGGCTAGCTAGGAATCTGAAATAAGGCTCTGAATTTGCAGTTTAATTTGCAGTTCCAGAAAAGGAAAAAACCAAATTTCTAAATCCTTACATAAAAAAGAATTCATACTGTACTGCTAACTTCACTGTGAAGTTAGCATAAAAGTCCTTTTCTCGGCAACGGTGATACCTAGAAATTTGCAGTTAGGCTCCAAATTTGCAGTTTAATTTGCAGTTCAGGAAAAATTTATGTCCAAATTTTTAAGTCCAAATTTGAAAAAAAAAAATCGAATAAATTCATTTTTCACTGTTAACGTCACTGTGAAGTTAGCAGTACATACCCTTTTCTCAGCAACTGAGCCACCTAGAAAATTGCAGTTTAGGTCCAAATTTGCAGTTTTTCATGCACTTCAAGAAAAACCTAAGTTCAAATTTGTACGTCCAAATTTGACAAAAAAATCGAAAATTTTACTTTGCACTGTTAACATCACTGTGAAGTTAGCAGTACATATCCTTTTCTAAGGAACTGAGCCAGCTAGAAAATTGCAGTTGGTGTCCAAATTTGCAGTTTTTCATGCACTTCAAGAAAAAACTAAGTTCAAATTTTGTAGTCCCAAATTTGACAAAAAAATCGATTAAATTCATTTTTCACTGTTAACATCACTGTGAAGTTAGCAGTACATATCCTTTTCTAAGAAACTGAGCCAGCTAGAAAATTGCAGTTGGTGTCCAAATTTGCAGTTTTCCATTTACTTCAAGAAAAAACTAAGTTCAAATTTTTAAGTCCAAATTTGAAAAAAAAATCGATTAAATACATTTTTCACTGTTAACGTCACTGTGAAGTTAGCAGTACTTACCCTTTTCTCAGCAACTGAGCCACCTAGAAAATTGCAGTTTAGGTCCGAATTTGCAGTTTTTCATGCACTTCACGAAAAAACTAAGTTCAAATTTGTACGTCCAAATTTGACAAAAAAATCGAAAATTTTACTTTGCACTGTTAATATCACTGTGAAGTTAGCAGTACATATCCTTTTCTAAGGAACTGAGCCAGCTAGAAAATTGCAGTTAGTGTCCAAATTTGCAATTTTTCATGCACTTCAAGAAAAAACTAAGTTCAAATTTTGTAGTCCAAATTTGACAAAAAAATCGATTAAATTCATTTTTCATTGTTAACATCACTGTGAAGTTAGCAGTACATATCTTTTTCTAAGGAACTGAGCCAGCTAGAAAATTGCAGTTGGTGTCCAAATTTGCAGTTTTCCATTTACTTCAAGAAAAAACTAAGTTCAAATTTTTAAGTCCAAATTTGACAAAAAAAATCGATTAAATTCATTTTTCACTGTTAACATCACTGTGAAGTTAGCAGTACATTACCTTTTCTCAGAAACTGAGCCACCTAGAAAATTGCAGTTACGGTCCAAATTTGCAGTTTTTCATGCACTTCAAGAAAAAACTAAGTTCAAATTTTTAAGTCCAAATTTGACAAAAAAATCGATTAAATTCATTTTTCACTGTTAACATCACTGTGAAGTTAGCAGTACATACCCTTTTCTCAGAAACTGAGCCACCTAGAAAATTGTAGTTACGGTCCAAATTTGCAGTTTTTCATGCACCTCCAAGAAAAAAACTAAGTTCAAATTTTTAAAGTCCAAATTTGACAAAAAAATCGATTAAATTCATTTTTCACTGTTAACATCACTGCCCAAGGGGCACAGATTTGAATTTTGCAACAAGAAATTGAAAAATCTGGTTTCACAAGAATAACTCGGAAGTTTTTGTAGAGTTGTTGAATGCTCTCATTGTATTTTAAATTATTTGAGTTCCAACTTTGTTATATATTTAGGTCACTATTCTTATTTAGTGGACTAAAAATAAATAGGCGTGGCTTAATAGTAACTGAGTAGTTATCCATTGTGTAACTTAATTTTAATTAGCCGTTCTCAAAAACAAAATCGAAAACTGTTTTGCGACTTTGATCTTTTGCTACCTCAAAGTAACTCTAAAGTGTCTAATCATTATGATTCAGAAAAACTAATATACAACACTTTTGTAACAAAGTGAAAAATTAACAGAAATATTAAATAAGATCCTAAATGCAACTACATTGTAACTTGCTGTCAGATTCTTCAAAAATAACTACCATATATTAGGGTGTCTATTTCCCAACATATTTTTTTAAGGACAAACATTTCCTTAGTAAAATATGAATGTCCTAAAAAAATATTTTAACAAAAAATTGTGTCCGATTTGTCAATAACCCTTACAAATGTATATTTGTATAGGTATTGCTGTTTTCACATTTTATTTTTGTAATTACTGCAGCTATTCATTTTTTTTATATATATTTGTTCTTTAATCCTTTAAAAGCCCTCACTCAAAAACTTATAAGCAATAATTTTATATTAAATATTACGACTTTTAATTATTTAATTAATAATATTATGACTTTTAATTCAATGATGATGAGAAATAATTTGTATGGTCAATTTTTTTTTGGTCAGTAAATTTTATTTAACCTTTAATACATTATTTTGGAAAATTGACGACACCCTAATGTAGGTTCATGCTAAAAAAATATCTTTTTGTTCGGCTTGAAAACAAAATGGCAGAAACAAACCTAAATGCAACAAGAAATACATGCAGACGGTCACAAAACTGTTTTCGATTTCTGGAGTTATTGAAGGACTTGTATGCAACTCTAGTATGACAACTGTGTCTATCACTTTCGTTGTTATTGAACAGTCACAGTCACGTTCTTTTCCTTCATTAAATTGAACTTTTGTTGACGTTCACCGTTCATTTATTCCAAAATTTTATTGTTTTGTTTTATTGGATTTGGAATTTATTTGGAATTTTTATTTATGTATGTAGTTATTTTCAATTTAGTATTTTCTATTGTCGATTTTCATTTTTGATATTTTTTTATTAAGATTTATATTTTTATCCATAAATAGTCCGACTTGGACAAATGTTATTATAATGGGAATTTTGCCCCTCCTTAAATGAAAAAGAGAGGTATTAGTAGGCTTAATGATTCAATTTCTTAAAAAAATATTTATAAGGGGAATTTGATTTGTTAATTATATGAGTATTTAAGTACAAATTGTATGAATATTTGAGTACTTAAATTTTTTGGACTTAGTTTTTCTTTGAAGTGCATGAAAAACTGCAAATTTGGACCTTAACTGCAATTTTCTATTTGGCTCAGTTCCTTAGAAAAGGATATGTACTGCTAACTTCACAGTGATGTTAACAGTGAAAAATGAATTTAATCGATTTTTGTCAAATTTGGACTTTAAATTTTGAACTTAGTTTTTTTCTTGAAGTGCATGAAAAACTGCAAATTTGGACCCTAACTGCAATTTTCTAGGTGGCTCAGTTCCTGAGAAAAGGGTATGTTCTGCTAACTTCACACTGACGTTAACACTGCATAGTGAATTTTTCAAATTTTTTGTCAAATTTGGACTTAAAAATTTGAACTTAGTTTTTTCTTGAAGTAAATAGAAAACTGCAAATTTGGACACCAACTGCAATTTTCTAGCTGGCTCAGTTCCTTAGAAAAGGATATGTACTGCTAACTTCACAGTGATGTTAACAGTGAAAAATGAATTTAATCGATTTTTGTCAAATTTGGACTTTAAATTTTGAACTTAGTTTTTTTCTTGAAGTGCATGAAAAACTGCAAATTTGGACCCTAACTGCAATTTTCTAGGTGGCTCAGTTCCTGAGAAAAGGGTATGTACTGCTAACTTCACAGTGCAAAGTAAAATTTTTGATTTTTTTGTCAAATTTGGACCTACAAATTTGAACTTAGTTTTTTCTTGAAGTGCATGAAAAACTGCAAATTTGGATCCTAACTGCAATTTTCTATGTGGCTCAGTTTCTGAGAAAAGGGTATGTACTGCTAACTTCACACTGACGTTAACACTGCATAGTGAATTTTTCAAATTTTTTGTCAAATTTGGACTTAAAAATTTGAACTTAGTTTTTTCTTGAAGTAAATGGAAAACTGCAAATTTGGACACCAACTGCAATTTTCTAGCTGGCTCAGTTCCTTAGAAAAGGATATGTACTGTTAACTTCACAGTGATGTTAACAGTGAAATATGAATTTAATCGATTTTTTTGTCAAATTTGGACTACAAAATTTGAACTTAGTTTTTTCTTGAAGTGCATAAAAAACTGCAAATTTGGACCTAAACTGCAATTTTCTAGGTGGCTCAGTTGCTGAGAAAAGGGTATGTACTGCTAACTTCACAGTGATGTTAACAGTGAAATATGAATTTAATCGATTTTTTTGTCAAATTTGGACTACAAAATTTGAACTTAGTTTTTTCTTAAAGTGCATGAAAAACTGCAAATTTGGACACCAACTGCAATTTTCTAGCTGGCTCAGTTCCTTAGAAAAGGATATGTACTGCTAACTTCACAGTGATGTTAACAGTGAAAAATGAATTTAATCGATTTTTTGTCAAATTTGGACTTTAAATTTTGAACTTAGTTTTTTTCTTGAAGTGCATGAAAAACTGCAAATTTGGACCCTAACTGCAATTTTCTAGGTGGCTCAGTTCCTGAGAAAAGGGTATGTACTGCTAACTTCACAGTGATGTTAACAGTGCAAAGTAAAATTTTTGATTTTTTTGTCAAATTTGGACGTACAAATTTGAACTTAGTTTTTTCTTGAAGTGCATGAAAAACTGCAAATTTGGACCTAAACTACAATTTTCTAGGTGGCTCAGTTGCTGAGAAAAGGGTATGTACTGCTAACTTCACAGTGACGTTAACAGTGAAAAATGAATTTATTCGATTTTTTTTTCAAATTTGGACTTAAAAATTTGGACATAAATTTTTCCTGAACTGCAAATTAAACTGCAAATTTGGAGCCTAACTGCAAATTTCTAGGTATCACCGTTGCCGAGAAAAGGACTTTTATGCTAACTTCACAGTGAAGTTAGCAGTACAGTATGAATTCTTTTTTATGTAAGGATTTAGAAATTTGGTTTTTTCCTTTTCTGGAACTGCAAATTAAACTGCAAATTCAGAGCCTTATTTCAGATTCCTAGCTAGCCCGGTTGCTGAGAAAAGCATAGGCACTGCTAACTTCACAGTGAAGTTAGCAGTACAGTCGATTACACCCACTATTTGGTGAACTGCAAAATCCGGAATAGAAATGCATAAAAAATGCAAAAAAACTGCAAATTCCTGCCATGGTCCCATTGGTCTAGCTCAAAAATGTTATGCTAACTTCACACACGTCAAAGCTTTTGCTTACAAGTCCATAGTCGCAATGGCAAAATTGCATGAATTAAGATACGAGCTACGAGCTAATCGAAAGAGTCCCCAAAAATATCTATCGTGAAAGGGTGTTTTTTTGAGGGATATGGGCAAGTGTTGATTATTACCATAACACATATTACAAAATTCTTACACTCATCAAATTTGCCAAAAACATTAAATTTGTTATATTCTATTTTTAAAATACTAGAACCTATATTTCTCGTCCTGGTTTTCCATTTCTAACATTTCATCCAGTAAGTGTGGTCGTGTGTCAAATTTTTTAAATTATTGGGTTTTGCGTTTCCGCTCATTCATATTCCTACTTAT
>OY992530.1:144947391-145392153 GCA_963921185.1 Dasysyrphus tricinctus
TTGCGTTTCCACTCATTCATAGTCCTACTTATAGCTAAATAATATTATTAAGTACATATGAGTACATATTTGTATATGTGCAAGTAAATAGTTGTCACATAAAACTTTAATAAAACAATTTATAAACCAATTATTAAGTTAGTCCTCTCTACTACTCCTACAAGGACATTCTGTGCTCTTGGCATGTAAAGGCCTTCATTTTCAATATAGAGATATATTTCGGCCCAGAGAATTCAATTGAACCCAAAAACCCATTCGTTTAATGCAACTAACCATGAACTGATCCCATAAACAAACACATCCTATTTTGATCCCGCAAAAGGATGTAGGGTAGGTACATATACTACATATACGAAGCGGGATTCGAATCCGCAAAAGAGATGATAACTCGAATGCAGAGACTGGACATTGGAATTTGGTTATTGACATTTCTGTATTGCCTTTGAAATCTTCCTTGGAGAAGTTGACATCTGGAAATGTCTTTTCAGGCAACAACAAACATACACAAGCGATGTAGGCAGTATCGGATCAATATATTGGTCTCAGAGAAGAGGATTTATATTAAAAGTAAAAGAATATGGCGAAGGATATTTTTTTTTTTTTTTTTTTTTGAATCTGTGGATTTAAGACAAAAAGTTTTGTATCGATTTTTGTTTTTCATTCAGTGAGTGTTTGGCTTCTTTTTTGTTGTTAACTCAACGAAATACATAGTTTAGCATTTTTAAGATGTACAAGAAATCTATCCAAATTGAATGAATAAGAGGGACAGGAGGTGGCCGGAATTAATGTCCTCATTCAACGAACTTACATTGATGGAGGTTTGGGGGGAAAATTTATATGTAAAATGACTGATAGTAGGTATATGTGTATGAAGGGAAAGAGAATGTAGGTCGAATGTGGGTTTTCCCAGGACATAGTTGGAAAGTCATTAAGATTTAGGTAAATGGATGTGAAGCTGTATGTGGTTTAATGGCAATGACAATTCCGCAAGTGATTACATTTGCGGTTGGGGCACTGAAGGCAAGTTATCTTTGCCCATCATCATGATGAGTCAACTTAACTAGGATTAAATAAATAATCTCTTTTCCTGTAGGGAGTTTCCAATATTTATTCAATGCATTAATGGACATTTTTTTTAGGTATGTGTTTAAAAAAAAAAACCATAATGTGTGGATTTAAGCTTACTAAATTAGGGCGTATTAGGTTTTTATGGGAACATTTTTTTGTTAAAAAATTTGACGTGTCCTTGAATGTTAATTTTTCTCGATAACATGTGATATACAGAAACTCAGGTGGATAAAAATGTCTATTATGGGTGGGAGAAGTTAATGTTTGACATTATGACGAGTAGTAGTAACATGTGACTTTATTATTTCTTTAAGTTTAAAATTTATATTGTTCACACTTAAGCATTGCCTTTTGACGTCAGCCGAAAAAGAAAATGCTTTCTTCATTTTAAAGTTTGAATAATTACTAATCACATTAAAATTGAAATATAAGTTTCATTAATTATTATTATCTAAAAGGCTTCATTTAATATTTGTTGACGATAATTTAAGGCGGTTTTAATGTACGAGTAAAGGCAGCTTCAGTTTTCTCCATTCAGTACTCGTAAGTCGTAACATTTCATCACGTGATATGGGCTTTTACCCCAGTTTGATACTAGTATCGGTTTTAAAACAGGGTATATACTCTAATAAAGTGCTTAATATTTTCATTTATTCTTAGGTTGCACGAGGTATACATGCTGTGCTTACATCCGTCCTATGTGGCTAGAAGTTAAAGGTAAAATCTCGAGAGGAATCTCCAATTTTCTCCTGTAGTTCTAAATGTATGTTCTTCTTAAAGCTGTATCATTTTCATCAACTACTGTTACATTATGCTCCCTCCCAAGTCTTGACCATTCACTGAAGATCTGTGTTTTTCTGCTTTGGAGGTGTTTGGCAATTACATTATGTGAGGCGATAAGTAGGTTGCATCATGACTTTCCGTATGTATGAAAAGTGTATAGTCTCATTGTGTATAAGTGTAATGGCGGTAGACCAGTCTCAATGTGCAGCATGTAATTTGGGTGTAATACTTACTTACTTACTTACTTAAGGTGGGCGCTACAGTCCGGGCTGGACCAGGGCCTCAACCAACAAGCTTCTTCCAGCCGGGGCTCGGTTTCTAACTAGCTAGCTGTCTCCAGTTGCGCACGCCAAGTTGGTTGAGGTCCTCTTCCACTTGCGTGCGCCACCTTTTACGCTGTCCACCTCTACTGCGTTGTTCCACGGGGTTGGATGCAAAGACTTTCCGGGCCGGAGCATTGGTGTCCATTCGCTCTAGGTGACCCAGCCGTCTTAGTCGTTGGCTTGTCACTTTTGAAGTTAGGTCGCTGTACAGCCCATACAGTTCGTGGTTGTATCTTCTTCTCCATTCCCCATCTATGCAGACGGGACCAACAATCACCCGGAGAATGTTCCTCTCAAAACAGCCTACCGCTTTCTCATCCACCGTGTCCATGTCTCTGCACCATACATCAGGACCGGGATGATAAGCGTCTTATACAGGGACAGTTTAGTTGCTCGAGAGAGGGCTTTGCTTCTCAATTGCCTCCTTAGCCCGAAGAAACAGCGATTGACAAGAGTAATTCTTCGTTTGATCTCAGCACTGGTATCGTTCGCTGAGTTTATAGTGGATCCTAGGTAGACAAAGTCTCTGACCACCTCAAAATTATAGCGGTCTATAGTGACGTTCTGTCCGAGACGTCGGTGTTGGGTGTCCTTTCTTGTTGACAGCATATATTTTGTTTTGCTTTCATTCACCGTTAGACCCATCTTCTTGGCTTCCTTCTCAATACTCACAAAAGCACCACTGACATCACGCTTTGTTCGTCCTATTATGTCAATGTCCTCAGCGTAAGCGAGTAATTGAACGGACTATTGAAAGATTACGCCTCTAGTGTTCTTTCAAGAACAATGTTGAAGAAGTCGCATGACAGCGCGTCGCCTTGCCTAAAACCTTTTTTTTGACATCAAAGGTGTCGGTGAGGTCTTTGCCGACCTTGATGGAGCAGCGTGCATTCTCCATCGTCATCCTGCACAAACGGACGAGTTTGGCAGGGATGCCAAAACTAGACATTGCTCTATATAGCTCGTCTCTATAGATGCTGTCATACGCGGCCTTGAAATCGATAAACTTGAATCGATAAACTCCTGGGTTTTCTCCAAGGTCTGCCGTAGTGCGAATATTTGTTCGATGGTGGACTTCCCTGGCTTAAAGCCACACTGATATGGACCTATCAGGTTGTTGACGAATGGCTTCAGGCGATCACAAAGTGACGGCAGTGAAGATCTTGTAGGCGATATTAAGAAGACTGATGCCTCTGTAGTTGGTGCAGTCCAGAGGATCACCTTTCTTGAGGATCGGGCAAACAATGCTGATGAGGTTCCATTCATCGGGCATGCTTTCCTCTGACCATATTTTACAGATGAGCTGGTGCATACTCCTTACCAATTCATCACCAGCTGCTTTGAATAGCTCAGTTGCAAGGCCATCAGCTCCAGTGGCTTTATTGGACTTAAGTTCAGATATAGCTATCTTTACTTCGTCGAGATCGGGTGGACGGAATTGTTGGCCTACGTCGGTCGTCCAGGTTGATTGGTGCAATCTGCATGGTAGCGGAATTAGGTTCGTCATCGCCAATATACAATTGGCAGAAATGATTTTTCCATATCCTCAGCACTGACTGCGATTCTTCTACGATGTTCCCCTGATCAACCTTGTAGGCTTCGGTCCGGGCCTTGTAACCCTGGGAAGTTCTCTTTACCTTTTGGTAAAACTTCAGAACTTCATTCCTGCAATGGCATCCCTCTATTTCCTCGATCACACGCTTCTCATGCTTTTTTTTTCCTTCTTAGAAGCTTGTGTTCCTCCCTCCTCTTCTGCTCGTAGAGCTCGCGAGCAGCTCTGGTCCTTCTTTGCAGCGCCTCTTAGTATGCCTGTTGTTTGGCTGTATGTACTTGTGGGCATTCTTCATCGAACCAGGGGCTTCGCTGTGGTGGTCGTGCAAGGCCCAGCACGTCAAATGTGGCATCTCTGATGGCTTCCTGGCAATTCTTCCACTGCTCGATACTTGCATTTGGTGGCAAAGGACTATTTAAGGGAGTGCGGGAGACTCGATCGGAAAAGGATCTGGCGATTTCTCCCGACTGTAGCCGTCCAACGTTAAACTTCCTAACAGTATTTCCCTGCTTTGGCTTTGGTCTGGATATCCGTAGCATTACCTTGGCTACAATGAGGTAGTGGTCCGAGCCAACGTTGGCTCCTCGGAACGTTCGGACATCCTTGATACTGGAGGAGTGCCTTGCGTCGATCGCAATGTGGTCAATCTGGTTAGCGGTTGATTGACCAGGAATTCGCCATGTCCCCTTGTGTATATCGAGATGCGGGAACTGCGTACTAGCTACCACAACGTTTCGCCCCGCAGCAAAGTCGAGACAGTCGAGAAATTTCAAAATTGATTAAAATATCCAAATATTTTTTTCTGAACAAATCTAAAACTTGAACTTGACCTATATGACAAAACTACTTCAGTGGTATAGTGCCAGTTATACTTTCACAGCTTGTATTCACCTTTTAGTTCCTAAAATAACACAATCTTATACAGTCCATCAGACATCATAGAAAATTAATAAATTTTAATAATACTAAAACAAAACCTTTTTAAAATCAACAGTGTATGAATACTTTTATGCATTATCACCAAGCAAAGTCACCTTCACATTGCAAACCACCATGAAGGAAACAAAATTTATAATATTAAAATTTAATATGCACTTTTTTACTTTTTTTATAATTTTATTTCTTGCGGGAGTGTGACTTCTTTTAAAATAACGAACACTTTTTCTTGCTGCTTAAGTGGTGGAATGAAATGTAAAGTGCCATCGACTGGATCCCGCACCACACGTACACCTTAACCGCACTTTCCAAACACACACAAACAACCCATCAGGCAGCCACATAAGTATACCTTAAAACTTCTAGTTTCTGGCATTAAAAAATCACCACCGCCTCTAACTATAAAATGCAATTTTTACTAAGTTTCCCATATGCACTTTGGAGCACTATTGTTATTAATAAAATTCCAAAAACATCCTGCGAAGGAATATACCTATGCTAACATGCATCTTTCCCCTGAAGTTTTCACAACGTACCTTCTCTGCTTCTACAATCTACATCCAATCCAAACAGTCATAAAAAAAAATGTTAGTAACGTGCATATTTTTTTGCATTATTTTTACTCGTTATTTCTCGATTTCGCACGACTGGCTTGATTTATATTTTCTTTTTGTATTTTTTTTTTTTCGTCAGGACCAAGTTTACTCTACTCGAGAATGTTCTTGCAAATTGTTTACCTCTTTTGTGTATATCCAACAGAGGCACTGGGGCGTATGTGCACTTTTCTGGGTTAAAAGACGGGGTTGAATGTTTGCATTCACTTTCCCATCAGTCAGTTCCTTAACATAATTTACCCTATGAATACTTTTCCATTTTGAACTCTTTGTATGTATGGAGTTTGTGATAATGAGAAAATGCAGTTATGTACTTAATATTTTTAAAAGTCTTATGCGAAGGAATAAAATAAATGAAAGTGTGTGCATTAATTTGAAACTTTTGCAGTTTTTTTGTTGTTTTAATTTTTTTTGAATAAGTTTAATTTAATGTTTCAGTTTAATTTGAAATGACAATAATTATGATAATTGGTTTATCATGAAATTTTTTTTTTTGCTAGTTAAAAGACCTATGAATATTGCTTTTGGATGCGTTTATTATTTATTGCAATGAATCTAAAACACGGTGTTAGTAGTTGGTTCCCAAAGTTAGTTTCTTTATTTTGTTTTAGCGGCATCTGTCAAATATGAAACTATCTGAATAATAAGTATCTGATACCACAAATATCATTTCAAGTCACAAGATTGAGCCGGACGTGCAAGTGATGAAACCTTAATATCAAAATGTTCTCTTTGAAAGAACTTCCTGAAAGCTAAAAAGAAAATAGAACTGAAATAGTCACTTTCTTCCATTTCAGTACTCTATCTTTACGCTTAGCTCATTTAACATAATAGTACTTGGCATGAAAGATATTGCGTGGCAATTATAATTTAATTTAACACGGATTTTTTGATAAAATTAAATTTATTTTCTGAAAACCTAACCTAAAAGTTAGACAAAAGCAAGTGCATGGCAGCCCCCAAAATTTTGTTTATTAAAACTAAGATAGTTATTTTATGTAGTGTTAAAAAACCTTGAAGATTTTCAAAAACTTTTAAAATTAAAAATTGTTGTTTTCTTTTTGTCAAAACATTATAAAAATCACCTACCCATGCTCCTGTTACGTTTATTTCTTTCTGACTCCTTTGAACACCTTTGTTAGAAAATCGTTTTCCAAAGCTTTTCAATTTTATAAAAAAAATAAAATAAACGACTGAGTCCAGGTACATAGTTACAGGATTTTCGAGTGTGGTTAACAGTTATAATTTCGAGCTGAGTAGCCTTAATGATTTTTTAATTACATGACAGAAAGCATCCATTAAGGAGGAAGAATAAGAAAACACACAATCTTGATCCTACCATTATTACACATTATCATTTCTTAAGATTCATGCTAAAATCGTAGTCCGGTTTTTCTCGTGACTTTCACTTTTAGGCCAGGAAAAATGGGTTCCGAGGTTGAAAAAATTAATTCATAAATATTAAAATTGGAATCGACGCAGAATTGCAACCTTTATAACATATCCAAAGTCCCCCCAAAATCCCCTCATTGGCTTTTTGTGTAGATGCATTTGAAGAGGTGCAGACGGGGAGAACTTGGAGGTTTATCAAACTAAAATATTTGTTTTGGTACAACCTAACCATATGATACATGTTTTAAGGGTAGTTTTTAACGCTGGATCTAATGAAACCAAATTCAAAATGATACAACCACCAAAGAAAAAGTTATAGTCCTTTTTATGTAATGATGACTTTTTTTCATGTACAACAGGTAAAATATTACCGAAAACCCTTTGAAAATAATGGTATGCTAATGAAACTTGAAATAAATGTACCATTTGTCATTCGAACTAAGAATCAAGATAGTCCCTAAAAATATCCATGGTCAAAGGGTGTTTTTTTTAAAGGGGCAGGGGCAAGTGTAGAATGTTGACCATAACACCCACGAAAAAACTCTTACACTCATGAAACTCGCCAAAAATATTAAATTTGTCATGGCAACCAAGAATCAATAAAGTCCACATAAATATATTTGTGCTGGGGGTTTTTTATTAAAGAGAGGGAAAAGCTGGGAAGAAGTTGGAAGATTTGAGCCAAAATTCCGATTTGGTGTAATTGAGGTATAAACACAAAGTATGGTAGGTATGTGATTTAAGGGTATTTTTTAACGCTGAATCTAATAAGTTCAAAACTAAAATGATACAAGCACCCTTAACAAAGTTATGGTCCTTTTCAAGCAAAAATCAGTTTTTGAAATCGTATTTTCCGTAGAACAGGTACAAAATGTAACCGTCACAAAAACACTGTTAGACCAAAGATATTTGTATGGACTATTTTGATTCTTGATTGCCATGACAGATTTAATATTTTTGGCGAGTTTCATGAGTGTAAGAGTTTTTTCGTGGGTGTTATGGTCAACATTCTACACTTTCCCCTCCCCCTTAAAAAAACACCCATTGACCATGGATATTTTAAGGGACTGTCTTGATTCTTAGTTCGAAAGACAAATGGTACATTTATTCCAAGTTTCATTAGCATACCCTTATTTTCAAAGGGTTTTCGGTAATATTTTACCTGTTGTACTTGACAAAAAAGTCATTATTACATAAAAAGGACTATAACTTTTTCTTGGGTGGTTGTATCATTTTGAACTTGGTTTCATTAGATTCAGCGTTAAAAACTACCCTTAAAACATGTATCAAATATTTTAGTTTTATAGACCTCCAAGTTCTCCCCGTCTGCACCTCTTCAAATGCTTCTACACAAAAAGCCAATGAGGGGATTTTGGGGGACTTTGGATATGTTATAGAGGTTGCAATTCTGCGTCGATTCCAATTTTAATATTTCATGAATTAATTTTTTCAAGGTCCCCTATACGATTTGTGCTATTTTGCCTGGTCTACTTTGTTTTTGATTATTTGAAGGTCAAACCTTTAAATCTATATGTGGGTTTTAAATCATGGTTTCTTCGATTAAACACAAAACAATTGAGAAAAAATGGATTATGAGTGGAAAAAAACCTCTGGACCAAGGACTAACGAGACATCAAATTTCCGAAAAAATTTATGGCTGATTTACAATGCCGCGTTGGGCATTGCTTTGAAAGATTTGCCTGTCAACGCAAAAGTTCAGGCATAGGAATATCTGTTTAGTGTTTACAATGACGCGTTGAGCATTATGTTACGATTTTGCATCCATTAGTAGGTACACAAACCAACGTAACGTAAGCGGCTGCAACGCGAAAGTAGAGACTATTCAACTTTTGCGTGCGTTTTGACATTTCGATTTCAATTTAGGTATGTGGCCATCTTGTGTTGAAAAAAGTTTGAATTTTTTTGCTCGATTTATCTCGACGCGGCCGTAGCGCTTGTTAAATGTAACGTACGCATCGCGAACGCGAACGCGTCATTGTAAGACAGCCATTACAGAATTTTTTCTTCGATCTATAATTACTTAAGTTTACACGGTTTTTGACACAAAAAGGTAAGACTCGTTCTATAATTTTTGGTGCTGAATCATCATCCGTTTTCTGCCATCACCTGTGGTTTTTGAGAAAGTCCCGTTATAAAATTTAAAAAACGCGTTTTTTCCAATGGTGTGCAAATTTTTTGAACAAAATTCACAATGGTTCCTGAAAATACTAATCTTCTTCTTCAAAATTCAGTTTAAATCTTTCCAATATCTGTTTTAGTCTTCGAGTCTTCCTTAGTTAGTTATGAGTACGGTGACCATCCATTCATTATAATAATGAACTGTTCTGTATTTGAAGATGTTGTTCATTTTTAATTATTTTGTACACGAAAACATATAAATGTTCTGTATTTTATTAATTTTTCATTATTTGTTCTGTATTTCTTTGATTTTGTTCAAAAACAATAACGCACTCATTGGGAACGTACAAATTTAATGAAAGAAACTGATGATGCTAACGTGCCCTTAGTTAGTGAACGAAGAAGTAATAAATCTAGTACGAATTTGTTTTTCCTAGCCGCCCTCTATCGCTTTTGGCCTCATCTGTCATGTGCAAGTCAAAAACTATTCATTTCATGAACACATCAGCTGCCTGTGAACTATGTGTTGTCTGCGTCTGCGCTGAAGAATTGAGATTTGTAAGTTTTATTTGAAATTATTTATAAAAAAGCAATTCAATATTGAAAATTATTTTAGCTTACCCTGATGCCACTCATATCAAGAGGAAGTGTGTATTTAATAAAGAATTTAAAAACCAGTACAAGTTCTTGACCTAAGTTTTTAACTATTTTTTATATTTCTAAGTTTGTATGTAAAGCCTAGTACGCTGCTGATGCGAAACGAAATTTTAGTTGTTCTCTAACAAGACAAAGAAATGCTTACGAAGCGGAAAAATATTCATTGACAGTTGCACAAATTCAAAAATTAAATCAAATGCAAATGCAAAATTACAATAAACACGAAAAAACACAAATTTAGTTTTTTCGCGAACAGTTATGGTCTGGGTAGTTAATTGTGTGCGAAAAAAGGGTAGATAGACTTCTCCAAATAATCTGCTACAACTATCAATTTCGCTCATCGAACAGCGTACTGCAGAACGAAAAGTAGAACTAAATTTATAGTTTATGATTTCGTTGCCATTTTTGTATGGGATTTTTCGTTTCGCATCAGCAGCGTACTAAGCTTTAAGCAAAGACTGAATTGATTAGAGTTTATTCTATTTTAGGTTGAGCCATTCTTCCTCAGAGAATATAAATTTATTATTAAAAGGAATAAATGATTGAAAATTGAGTTGAATTTTGTTTCTTTTTTCTTTTGTACATTATTCAGCTTTCTAAAATATGGTCACCGTAGTTTATATCTTCATCTGTCCCTAAAAAAGTTAATAAGGCTGGTAAAATGCGGTTTAATATGCTAAACACATAACGGTGACGACTACCGTATAAGTATATCTCGGAGAGTAACAAGGGTATTGAAAATATTTTAAGCAAATTTTGAAGAAAAGGATTAGTTCTTTAAGGAATCGTTACTGGTTCAATTGAAAAAAATTACCTCTCACTTTAAAAAACCTCAAAAATAGCGAAAAACGATTATTTTTCAATTTTATAACGGTAATATCTCAAAACCCCGAGCTGATAGCGAAAAATGGATGACGGATTTGAGCTCAGCGCACAAAAGTAATCTCATAAGGAAATCTGGAAAAGACAAAATGGGGTCTTCATAATCTCTTACAAAATCTTTCTTTGTACCCCTTCCATTAAGATTTTCCTTAGGAAAGCCAATGGCTTTCAGATGTGAAGAAGAAGTGGTTAATACTCACTTTCAATACCCTCTTGAATTATCTTGACTGCAGAGGACGACTCTTCACGAAATTTACAATCTTCACAGATTCATCAAGAAAATTGTTCTAATCAGTTGGCATTTCTTACAACAACGATGCAATGAGTTCTGTTCCTTCCTGATGCAATGTTTTTGCATCGTACAAAACAAAAACTTGGAAGTTTCAAAAAACGCCCCTTGAAATAGTTTTCTTTTTTTAATGTCTTACAAAAATTATGCCTGTATTTACTTCCAGAAATCCGCCGAACCAATGTTTCACGGAACCCTAGGGCTCCACGGAACTCGAGTTCAATTTTTTTTTGACGAATGAATAGCTTGTCATATATAGTTCCTACATAAGAATGTACATGTACATTGCAATAGCACATAATATATGTATGTCTTAAGTAGAAATCAATATGATTGTATTCTTAAGCTGACTATTGAATAGAACGGAAAATATAAGAGGTATAAAGAAACAATTAGGTCAGGTGCAAAGGTTTTTATTATTGAATATACATATTTGTTTGCTCCAAATCAGACCAAACATGCTACTAAATTCACCCATGTGTTTCTTAGTGAATGGTCACACTGGCAATTTTTAATTTTTTTGGTATAACTCGGAAACTATGCCGAATTTGACAACTTATGTTAAATTCAAAATATGTTCAAAATTAAATTTCCTATGATAATGGATGCTTTGAAAATTATATTAAATTTTTTTTGCAGGATTAGTTGAAAATACAAACGAAAAAAAAATCGAAAAAATTTAAGATTTCTAAATTTTTCAACAAATTGCGCGTAACTTTTTCAGAAGCAAGAATAGGCCAAAATAAAGTAGAGGCTCAAGGATTTAGTATGACATAAAAAGACATTTTTAGTCAAAATTGACAGATATACCCATTCACCCTGCACCATTTCTTATAATTTTTCGAATTTTTAGCCCATAAGTCTCTTTTTCGGTATACTTCATGTCAAATTTCACATTCGTAAAAATATTCGGACTCAAGATTTGATCAAATTTGACATTAAGCCCGAAATTTTGTTTTCCGACTGTTTTTAAATATTTTTAGACTCACAAGCAGAACGGCTAGACTTGGTACTAGGTGCAAGGATAGTTTAATTTATCATCTAAAAACGAGGTTTCAGACGAAAACAAGAAAAAAATTATAAGAATTGAAAAAATTTGGTTGGCAATATTTTTCTGTCAATTTTATATAAAAACTCCTTAGATCTATCTTTGCCTCGAAGTAAGTTATTCGCAATTAAGGAAAAAATTTATAAATATTTGATTTTTCGATTTTTATATTGGTTTTTGTTAATTTATCTTGCTTAAATTTTTTATATAAACTTTTACAATATCCATTTCGATTAAAATTTATTTTTGAACAAAAAGTTTTAAGTGCAACATTGTGAAATTTGGCTTAGTTTCCAAGTTAACCCAAAAATATTGAAAAATGGCCAGCGTGATCAGCCTCTCACAAACGCATGAGTGATTTTAGTAACTTTTCAGTTTTAGGCATACTTATGAGCCTAACAAAAATAAAAGCCCTTGCTTGTCACTGTTCTTATTTAAAAGGTCAATAGCTTAAAATTTTCGTTAGTAAAAACCACAATCGAGGCGTCCTACTCCTTCAATTCAATAAGAGCTCTATATACTGATCAATGAAAAATATTTTCTTCTAGGCCAAACAGTCTGTTATAGTCTCAAACAATCAATTACTGTAACCCTTACACATACTTACAATATATGTAAATCAAGGTATATACACCGAAAAACCGGTATTTTCGAAATTCGAACATTTTTAAAACAGCAATATCTCGTAACTGAGCACTCGTATCAAAAAAGTAATGAAGATACTTCTTGTTGGAAATATGACTATCTTAACAATCAGCATAAATTATTTTTCGACAACTTCGTCATTTAAGAGAAAAGACGTAAGAACCGGTATTTTTGGATTTTGACCAATTTTAGAAATAGTAATATGATTTAAATGATCAATTTTAGAACAAATATGAAGATGTTTTCTTGTAGAGAGTCATACAATCTGTAAATTGTGTACAAATTTTTTTGACAAAATTTGTTGTTTAAAAGTTGTAGGCGAAAAACTCATATTTTGAACCTTCTTCACCTTTTTGAAGTACTAATATCTTCTAACTGATCATTCCTATGAAAAAAATTGAACAGTATTTTTTGTAGACAATATAATAACACATAAACAAGGTATAAATTTATCTTTGACAACTTCGTCATCTGAGAGTAAAAAGCCAAAAACCAGATTTTTTAACTTTTGATGAAGTTTTTAATATATTGATATCTTTGGAACTATCTCTCGTAGAAAATAAAAATTTATATTTTCTTATAGAGAATTTGATATTGTAAAATCTTTGTTTGAAGTTGTTTTCGATAGCAATCACCGTTCATGTGTAACAGGCGAAAACAGACATTTTCGTCAAATAACGTTTTTTTTCTTAAATAGCGATATCTCCTGAGCGATCAGTCGGAGAAAAAAAAGTGCATTACATTTCTTATAGAAAATTATAGGATCTACAAAGTTTGTCAAAAGTACTTTTTGGTAGCATTTACCGTTTAAAAGTTATAAGCGAAAACCCAATTTTTTTGACAGTTGACATTGAATAACTTCTAACGCGCACACGATTTGTCAATGGACAAATGAGTATTCCTTACACCAAAATAAAGATTATTGCATTTAAAAACCTTCACTTGGATTTATTCCGCAGTGAAAGTGCATTTTGCCTGGGCTATACCTATAGTATTCAGTCTCTGAAATTTCATCTTAGTCTACAAACTGCAAGTTACAAGATGAACCAAATTTAATTTGGAATTAAAAGATCGAGAGTAACTAATCAAATCAATCAACGACACTGATTTTTGAATTCTGACTGGATGAGAATTTTTCCAAAGATTTTAGAATTTCAATAATAAAAGAACCGTTTTAAGGCCCAAAACCCTGACGACATTGTCAGAAGCCAAAGTAACTGATACTCCTAAGTCCTAATAACGAGAGAGTGAACCAACCAAAGTCTTAGTGGGCCATCCACCCTCCTCCCAAGACAGGGGCGGACTGGGCCACCGGGCAACCGGGATTTTTCCCGGTGGGCCCCCGGGCAGGCAAAAAGTTTTTTTTTAAGAAAAAAATGTCGTACAAAAATTTTACTCACACTAAATATAGACTTTATGTGGATCAAAATCGATATTTTGAGGCCCCCAAAAACTCGCTTGGTGGCCTTTATGGATCTTTGAAGGCCTCAAAAACTCGGATGGTGGT
Source organism: Dasysyrphus tricinctus (assembly GCA_963921185.1). Classification (NCBI taxonomy): domain Eukaryota; kingdom Metazoa; phylum Arthropoda; class Insecta; order Diptera; family Syrphidae; genus Dasysyrphus; species Dasysyrphus tricinctus. Next base: position 144,961,227 of record OY992530.1, read on the forward strand.
CTTTGGAGGCCTACAGAACTCAATTGGTGGCCTCTACCGATCTTTGGACGCCTCCAGACCTCGGTTGGTGGCCTCTACGGATATCTGGAGGCCTCCTGAGCTGATGGCCTCTACGGATCTTTGGATGCAACCAGATCTTGGTTAGTAGCCCCTACGGATCTCTGGAGGCCTCCAGTGCTCTTTTGGTGCCTCTACAGATTATTGGAGGCTCCCACAACTCCGTTGGTGGCCTCTACAGATCTCTGGAGACCCCCAGACCTCGGTTGGTGGCCTCTACGGATCTCTGGAGGCCACCAGAACTCGGTTGGTTGTCTCTTCTGATCTCTGGAGGCCACCAGAACTCGGTTAGTGGCCTCTACGGATCTTTGGAGGCTCAAAAGTTGATAGAAAAATTTTACAGTTCCAAAAAACTAAATATGCAAAATAAAAATAAATAAAAATGACTGATGAGTATACTTTAAAATGTCTGAAAGTTAGGTGCATAACCTGAATTCAAAAGATGAGGATAAATTGCCGTATTTAATCTGATCTGGATCAGATCATGATAAATAAAACAAACATGATCATAATGACAGGAGTGTTAAATACCCGTCTCTTTTTGCCTCAAGTTTGCTTATGTTTCATTCATCTGTTGCCTCTTTTCTTTGCGCTACTGAGATAATTCACATAGCAATTTTTGGATCACTGAAATAGATCCAGATAAAAAGCAGAATCCTATGTTGCTTTTGCAATTACTTGTTAAAAATTGATCCGGATCAAATCATGTGAACAATAAAATGCGGCTAATGATGAGGCAGAGGACGAATGTCAAGAAACAGAAAGAAACAAGAAAACACAAGAACACTGTGGAGATTGCGCAAAATGCTGCTTCAATGCCTTGCGACGATATTATTTTGACGCAAAAAGGTACAAAAAGCTTTCCTTAGCATATAATTTGATGCTGACATTTTCATGTCATTTCATTTCATTCACAAGTTGCTTGCAAAAGATTATTTTTAAATTTTAAATACATCAAAAATCGAAGGAGAAATATCATGACGCAAGATCACCTTGAAACCGCAATGCTAATATCCGTGGAGTTTACTGTCAGAAAAGAGAAGTTAGTTAAAAAAATAGTTAGTTAAAAAAATTAGTAAAAAAAATATTTAAAATATTAAAGTCTCTGGTCAATGATTGTTAATTAAGTAGATGTTTTATAAAATGATGAATTAACAGGCCAAGAGCCTTTTTCTGCAGTTTTCTTCTTTTTTTTTTGAAAACTAATACTCTATTCCTTTATTTGTTTTTTGAATCAAGTTTTTTAGTGAAAAGTTTTTGAGAAATTAAATTTGAAAGTCAAAATTGTGAACTTTTTTTTCAAGTTGATTGTTATGTCAAAATTTCGTGTAGTGAAGCACCACTTTTCATTTTCATATTCCTTCTCTTAGTTTTTGAGAAAATAAAAAAAGAAAACAAAGGGTACTTTTTCCAATTTCTTGTTTGTTTTGTTAAGTTTATAATAGGCAAAGGCAAAGAAGTACGATATATAATTATATCTTTTTTTGGGAGAAGGTACCTTTCGTTTTTTTTATTTCTCAAAAACTAAGAAAAAAATAATACTACTTTTGTCGGTTCACGATTCACGAGATATTTGATAAAACGTGATTTCCAAAATGGCAGCTGATGCTCGCCAGCTTGGATTAACATTCGGGGGGGCACCCTTGACCATTTTCGAACAAAAATTAATTAAGTAGTTGATTGCATTATGAACCTATGTACTGTTTTTGCTCTGGTTCTTGGTCTAGCATATGGCTAGTTTGTTGTTCACAGTGGGTTAGATCTGCAACTAGATTACCACTGATTTTGTTTAATCTATAGTTATGAATCTGTGATCATCATTGAGTGTTTATTCACTCAAATTTCAGTTTGATTGATTTGAGCTAAATAATTTATTTGATTCACTCGAGAAAAAAATTGAAGAAAATTCGACTTCAATGTATTGGGAAGGGTACAAAATTCCGAATGCCAAAATCCCGAAAAGCAAAAAATGAAAATCCCGAATACCCAAAATTCCGAATGGACAAAATCACGAAAGCCAAAATCCCGAATGACAAAAAATCTCGAAAACATTTGGGACTGAATCCCGAATTTCAATACTTTTTTAGTACTATTCAGCAATTTCAAAGAAATCAAACTGTTTTGTATGGCTTTGATTTCTGCTCGCCTTGGCATCATGACATTGTCTATAAAAGAAATTTTAAAATAAATAATCACTTATAAATCTTGAGATATAATACCTTAATTGAATTCTTCTTTAATGATTTAAAAAAAAAAAACAATAGTTTCCAATCGTAACTTTTATTTAGTTTAAGTTTTATTGAAACGAATCTATGTCTACTCTTTACAAATAATGAGAAGACAATGTTCTTATTCCGTTTCCGCGTAATATCTATTTGTTCTTAAACACGCATCGCCTACTTGGACAAGTTGATTTTGCGATTGTGGCATAAATTGTTCTCAGCATCTGCTTGGGTTGCTACACACTCTTATTATGATTGCCAATTATCATTTTGATAGTAGATAAACATTTTTCAAAAGTAAATTGTTAAAAAACTGACCAACTATTCATTGAAAATAAATAATATTCTTAGAAGAAGAATCGCGTTCGCGATTTTTAATACTAAAAAAAGTTCTAAGCCAACTGGGATTTTGGCATTCGGGGTTTTGGCATTCGGGATTATGGCATTCGGGATTTTGGTATTTGGGATTTTAGCCATTCGGGATTCTGTCCATTCGGGATTTTGTCCATTCGGGATTTTGTCCATTCGGGATTTTGTCTTTCAGGATTTTGGCATTAGGAATTTGTTGCCATTTCGGGATTTTGGCATTCGGGATCTCGTACCCAACCCCAATTTATATATTTTTTGAAAATATTTAACGCGTTTCATTTCTTGTGATTGCACAATAACCGTAGCTTAAAAAAAATTATTTCTAACAAATTATTGAAAATTAGAAATATGAACATTTAGAATACTTTTTGTTTCATATTTTCCTTAATTCCCATAATTTTTGTTGACTAGCGTAATTTTGTTTTGACTAAACTGAAAGTCACACCCACTTAAGGTCGTAAAATTAATGTAATATTACTACATGAGACCCACAAGAACATCTTTGCAATTTTGTATGCTTGCTTGAATAAAAACTCAAATTAATTACTGCCAGGTGACGCAGCCATAAACTAAAAAAAACTGTTTCAACAAAATTAAATTCTACCCTTAGAATTCAAAACTAAACCTTATTACTTAAATCCAATATATATACATCAATAAAGTTAATTAAAAAATCAATAAATATAAAAAAAATGACAAATGAAATGTCTGAAATATCAACTTTAATTTTTGAAAATTTTGAGAATTATTGTATTCTGTGGCCCTTTTTCTTAAAGTCCCGGTAGGCCCTTTGACCCCCAGTACGCCCCTGTCCCAAGACCTTGAACCTTGTCATTTTGAAGATCGATGGTGGCTAATAAAGGGAAATCGGTTACTAGAAATAAATTGAATAGGGCAGGGAACTACTATCCATATTAAGAAAGTACTGATAATGTAAAATTGCATCGGGGACAATGAAGGTCAAGGAAGCCTACCAGTCGAACCCAAACCGTGTGGCACTTAATTATCAAGAGAGAAAAATATAGGCCAGCGGTACCTGTTCTTGCAAATTATTGATAACATTTTAAAATCGAATCTAAAAAAAATTGTTTTCTGTTTTGTAAATGAAAGATGATTCATGAAATATTCGGGCCATCACCATTACTGACTTGAGCCATTCCTTTCCAATTGATTTTTGCATTGAAGAATCTTATGGCTACACACCATGACGATGACATTGACTGATAGAATCAAACATGGCATACATTTCTGTTTTGCCAGCTTCGATGGATAAGGCTGAACTCTTAAATCAGGACGGAGAGTTGTTTATCTCAAGAAATAATATCCACCCCTAATAAATTTATTGACGCAATCTATTATTCTTGCGAATAATTCAAATTTGTTTTCACATCTTTCTGCGATGCAGGCAGGTATAGAACCAATTTTCTTTTACAAACAAAATATACTTAGCTAATATTTTAATTTTCATTTTGAATATTGAATGTATTATTGTCCGGGTTTTTGAATTGAATAATTGTTTAATTTTTATCGTTTGATTTATTTTTTTTTTATTGGAACTGTGCCAAATTGAAATTATGTGTTTATATATTTGTGTTTTGAGAGTAAGTAAATTATGCATACTTTGGATAATTAACGGGTGAAGGTAATGAAAATACACTCAATACTGTTTAGTTTATTATAAACAAATTTTGACATTAGAATTGATTCTTCTAAGAATATTCGTTTATACATACACTCCTCGTCAACTGAATACGCACAAACATTTTTTAATATACTTTATCCATTTTTTCCAAACAGTGATGGTTATTATGCCATCTGTTGATGCTAACTATTCCCTTAAGATGTTAAGCAGATAATTCCGAAAGAATTATCCAAAAACAACCGTGAGTTTTTCTTCAACCACTTGCAAAGTGTTTTATATGCAAAGTAGGAGTTTTTTTTTTAGTCAACTGAATAGGTACAACGCCATTTTCTTCGTTGTTTATAAGTTTTTTGGAGTGCTTGACAGTTTAAATTAACGATTTTAGTGTTTTCAGTAAAATTTAATTCTTGATTTCAAATTTTAAGAAAAATGGGTAGATCTACGTGTCTTAACAGTGTTGAAAAAGCTAAAATCGATTTACTTAGAGACCAAGGCCTAACTGGACGTGCAATAGCTGATAAAGTTGGCCGAAGTTTTAATGTAGTTTATTCTTACTTGAAAAATAAAGATGCATACGGCAAAACATGAAGGGAGGTAAGAAAACAGCAACAACAGCAGCTGAGAGACGAAGAATTTCAAGATATGCATCAAATTCTTCTGATTCTGTGGCAAAAATAAAACAAAAAGTCGGCGTAAACGCAAGTTGCTCAACAGTATTAAGAGTAATCAACAACTCAAGCCATCTTAAACGAATGAAACTTAAGAAAAAAACACCACTTGACGAGAGACGGAAAATGTTGCGATTAGATTTTTCAAGACTTCACATGAGTTGGAAAAAAGAATGGTATCACGTGGTTTTTCAGATGAAAAAAAGTTTAATATCGATGGCCCTGATGGGTTCAACTTCTATTTTCACGACTTAAGAAAAGAAAAAAGATTTTTAAAGCGCCATCATAGTCGTGAAGGAGGTGTCATGATATGGGGAGCAGTCAGTTATTATGGAACAGTTGAGCTCGAGGTTGTAACATCAAGAATGACAGCAGCTGGGTATAAAGTAATTTTGGAAAGAAATTTTCCTAAATTTTCTAACATCTTTGGACCCATAAACTGGACCTACCAACATGATAATGCGCCTATTCACTCAGCGTGCATAATAAAAACATGGATAGAGGAGCAACAAGTACAGTTGCTTCAAGGGCCGCCGTACTCACCTGATCTAAACATCATAGAAAATGTCTGGGGATGGTTAGTACGCAAAGTTTATGAGGGTGGTCGTCAGTTAGAAGACAAAGAAACCTTAATTTCTGCAATCAAATTAGCGTGGAGCGAAATTTCGTTAAATTACATTAAAAAGCTATACGATTCCATGCCGGATCGAATTTACGAAGTAATTAAAAATAAAGGTGGAAGTACCCACTACTAAACTTAAACAAAAACTTGTTTCATTCCATTCCAATACCAATTTTAATTTTTGTACCTATTCAGTTGACTCAAAAAAAAACTTCTACTTTGCATAAGTTACACTTTGGAAGTGGTTGAAGGAAAAACTCACGGTTGTTTTTGGATAAAACTTTGAAATTCTGTTATTTATATGCTACGAAAATTTTTACCTTCAACAGATGGCATAATAACCATCACTGTTAGGAAAAAATGGATAAAATATATTCAAAAATGTTTGTGCGTATTCAGTTGACGAGGAGTGTATGTATGTATGTATGTATGTGCAAATATAATTTTCATGCATATACATATTTTAAGCTGAACTCCTTCTATCATTTGTAATTTCGTTTCTTTCGTAACTTTTAAATAAAACGCACCGTTCACTTTGCTAGTCAGGAATCAACTCACTACATTTCATTTATTGATCGCATATATTCCTACCTATCCGGCAGCCAGCTTCCCCTCTTACATATTCCAGGTTACTTATTGTTTGTTTTCTCTTTTTTACTGCCACAACTCGGCTATCCTGACATTGTAATCGTCCCGATTTACGCCTAGTTAATAATTTATTATTCATTTAAGGTGTTATTTCATACTTAATCTCTGGCACTTCGGGACGAGAACAGTACAAATAATGTTCTTGAATAATTCTAAGGAATTTTTCTTTTGTTTTATATGACAATTCATTATTTTTAAAAATGATATCTTCTTTATTAAGTGTTGAACCAAGTTTTCCAATACAATTATTGTTTAAATTTTGTGCATCATCAACTATTATATTTAAAAATCTTTTCCATTCATTTTCATACATATCATTTGTCTTTTCATTTGTACCTTCTACTATCTTTTGTAGTTTTAATTTAGCTTTCTTTAGGAAATCCCGCCCTAAAATAGCAGGATATTGCATTGTTTCATCTGACACTACTAACATTTCCATAGGTATACTTTCATTTTCAAATATAACATTCAAATTTATTTGTCCAATTATGGACAAAGGACTTTTATTTATTCCGCAATATGAACTGAAGTTTGATATGTTTTTAAAATTTAATTCATTTTTTCCCATAAAAATACTTAAATAACTTAATTTAATCAGGCTGACTGGACTGCCGGTGTCTAATAGTGAATCTAATGATAAATTAATATAATCAGATAATACAAAGATTAAATTTCTTACGCAATCTTCCTCGGAATCGGAGTCAATATATCCGATTGCTGGCACCTTCTTTCTCTTTGGGCATTGAACCGCCAAATGCCCCATCTCAGCACAAACGTAGCACGCACCTGGCTTCCTTTTTTCTTTTCTGCATTCGGTCGCCATATGTCCCATCGAGTTGCAGTTAAAACAGCGAACTTCCTTCCCGATGACACCTGATGCCTGTCGTGATGTTGTTGCTGTCGGCATCATTTTCGGCTTGGTTGGACATTTAATTGACTTGAAAGCTTCGAGCAACTGCGTCTTCCTGGTGAAGCATTGTAATCTGGCACTTGATGCCAGCCTCTCATCCGGTATTCCCTCGATTATATGTTCGATCATTTCGTCCTCCTCTATTTGAAGTCGGCTGCCAAGAATTATTTTTTCTTGGAAATAACCCTGAAAGGTTTCGCCCTGCAGCCACTTCCTCAGCTCAAACACTCGTTTCCGTTGCAACTTAGATGAGTGATCGTCAAAAATCTGTCTCATCTCTAACATTAGTTCATTAAAAGCCACAGTTGTCACATCTCTTCTTGAGTGAAACCATTTGAGTGCCTTGTCTTTAAGTTTAAGAGACACTAGCACTCTTATGTCACTGTCATTCAATTTATAAGCAGCGCGAACATTCTCCAACTGCTTCTCAAAATGCTCAAACTTTAAAGTCGACAACGAGCTCTTTAATTTGACCTACATTTTTCGTTTCTTTGTGCTCATTCATTTTTGTCAGCCACTCATTTTCTTTCTTTAGCAATTCATTTTCCTGTTCTTTTAGCTTCATTTCTCTCTTCATTTGTTCGATCTCTTTTGCTAATCGTTTGTTGTCGTATACGTTCTTTTGTCTTTCATTTGTATTCTTACTGTTGGCTGGCTCTCTTTCATTTGTGTTCTCCTGTTCATTATTATCGTCGTCTTCATCATCGGTATCGTTGTTGTCTGCTGCTCCATCGTTGTCTTCCCCGTCATCTTCATTTGTGTTGGTAAGCGACTCAGAATCACCGCGCAGCTGCACTGGAACTTCCATGAGTCTCAATATTAGCTCCGCCTAGTTTCCATTGGTTTTCAACCCCAATGCATTCAACCACGATTTTAACTGTGGAACGGTGTATTTCTTGAAGCTATCAACATCTGCCATCGTATGTATTGTCTGTGTTTTTTTTTTTCTCGTACACTACCTATTTCTTTTGTTTCTTTTAGGGCGAGGCTCGAGTCTCGAATTTATTCAAATAAACTGCGTACGCTGACGCCGCCAACGGTCGTTTGGTTTGGTTTTTTTTTTCGCTGTATGTATTTTTGTTTGTGGATTTACCAACTCACTCGCGAGGGCCAGACAGAATATTAAATAAATAATTTTGTGTGTATCTAATAGGTACGATGCCGCACAACTTAGGACGCGTAGCTACAGATATAAATACACTCGCGAGGGGTTCTTATATTTTTTTTTCGTTCAATTAGACTCTTTCTTTTTTCTTCTTTTTTTTTTTAACTTTCGCTTTGTCTATTCTTTTGCTTTCTAATTATTTAATATTTCTTTATCTGTGGGTAAAATCGCACTTCTGAATTTTAAGCTGAACTCTTTCTATCTTTTGTAATTTCATTTGTTCCGTAACTTATAAATAAAACGCACCGTTCACTTTGCTAGTCAGGAATCAACTCACTACATTTCATTTATTGATCGCATATATTCCTACCTATCCGGCAGCCAGCTTCCCCTCTTACATATTCCAGGTTACTTATTGTTTGTTTTCTCTTTTTTACTGCCACAATATGTACAGTATATACTGTATGTATCCTATATGATAAGTAATTAAAAGAAATTTCAATATTTTCTTTAACTGAAAAGATTAATTGGAAAAATAATATGTTTGAATAAAGTGGCGCCTAGAAAAAATAGATGGCTACTGCTTGCGTTGGGAAATTGAATCGGCTTTCGCTCTTACTTCGAAGTGTTTTGAAATATCAAGTTAGCTTTTAAAATACAGGCCGAGTTCAAACAGGCAAAATATTTTTACTTGCGATTATAGGTACTATAAGGCAAGTTTTGGATTCGTGCAAGAAAATAAAATTGAGATAACAATCAAACATGATATTACGATGATAGAGAACTCCAAAAAAGTGGGTGGTACAATTCTGTCTGTCTGTTCGTCTACAGCCTAAACGGCTTGATCGATTTTCTTCAAACTTGGTACATAGTGGTTTTTGGTGATTATGCCCACATATTTTTTTCATTTTTTTTTAGAATCAAAAATAACTATTTTTTTAGCAATTTTACATAATCGTATTTTTCTCAAAAGCGGCACGACAACTTTTCTTAAAAAAAAATCGATAAATTTATTTTAGTAAAGGCTTTCTTGGGATGGAATCATTTCTTTAATTTTTGATTTTCTTCAAAACGCTGCAACCGATTTCAATTAGTTTTTTTTATGCAGAAGCTTCCAAGAAATATAAATAGTTTTGTGTACCAACATTTTTGAAAAAATATTTTTTGGATTTTTAAAAAATGTCTCAAGATTTTTTTTTGGAAAATCAAATATTTCGAAAACGACATGATCGATTTTTTTGAAAGTCGATATTTAAGACTTTTTTAGTAATCTCTAAAATATTTTTATAAAAAAAATTACATTTATGAAAAAATAACGGTACCTTCCATACAAAAGTTAAAAAACCGCAAAGGAAAATATTTTTTTGCTTAAAAACGACTCCTACGATTTTGATTAAATTTTTTTCATGAACTAAAATTAGTACGATCTACTATCAAAAATTATAAAATTTTACACTTCGCAACTATTAATAGTACCTTTCATAGAACGTATTTTTTTATTTTGAGTTTTCTCGTTATGGGCTAAACGGATTTAAATGAATTTTTTTATATAAAAATTTCAGATAAGATTAAATAATATTGCATATCAAAATTTTCAAAAAAAAGTTTTTGGATTTTTAAAAAAAGTTTCAATTTTTTTTTGAAAATTCGTTTTCTCAAAAACGGGCTGACAATTTTTTTTTGCAAATGTTGTTTTTATACACACATTAATATATACTTCAGATTTGCATACAAATTTGTTCTTAAAAATGTTGTAAGAATTTTATATATAAAAAAATATTTTTTTAAAAAACTGCTCCAACGATTTTAAATTTTTGTTCCTGTACAATCATATTCAATCAAGAATAAAGATGGCATTCTTTGTTTTCACCTCAAACTGTCGAGAGAGTTGTTTTAGCCAGTTTGAATGTCGTATTTCATGCTTCTCTACATTTTTCTCTCATAATTTCCATGTTCTTATATACAATTTTCTTAAACCCGCAGCGTCCTGAACATAAGAGCAAGTACGTGCGACCCAGTCGTGCATTTTATTTACTATCAAATGTTGAAGTTGATTTTCACAAACTTGAAAAATTTGCAGTTGATACTGGAAAAAAGGACTAACTAGTTTCATGCATACCATAAAAAGTATTGACATACTTGCTAAATTCATCTGTAACTAGTAAATACTTTTACGTCCAGTCAATACTTGTTGTCCAGTATTTACTTATGACCCTGAACTTTGCAGACGATTTGAGTATCATATTTTGAACTGACATCAGTTGCGTAAAAATGGTTCAATTTAAAAAAATGAAACGGCAATCGTTTTGTCATGACAAAATCTTGATACGGCTGTTTTTCTTTTCTTTTTATTTACCATAATAAAAAAGCTATGACGAAAAAAGTAAGAAGTGCTGAGGAAAAACACGTTGAAAATTTTTGGACTATCACCGTGAAAATGCATCGATTTCAAAAATTGAAATGGCAATCACTTTGTCATCACAAAATCTCGATACGCCGTTTTTTATTTTTTTTATCTACCGCAATAAAATAGTTATGATGATAAAAGTAAGAATTGCCGAGGAAAAACACGTTGAAAATTTTTGGACTGTCACCAGTGCCGCAAAATTGCATTGATTTCAAATATTGAAACGCCAGTCACTTTGTCATTACAAAATCTCAATATGCAATTTTTATTTTTTTTTTATTTACCTCAATAAAAAGTTATGAGGAAAAAAGTAAGAAGTGCCGAGGAAAAACACGTTGAAAGTTTGGACTGTCACCAGTGCCGTAAAAATGAATCGATTTCAAAAATTGAAACAGTGATCTCTTTGTCATGACAAAATCTCGATACGTCGTTTTTTATTTTTTTTTTATTTACCGTGATAAAAAAGTTATGATGAAAAAAGTAAGAAGTGCTGAGGAAAAACACGTTGAAAATTTTTGGACTACCACCAGCGCCGTAAAAATGCATCGATTTCAAAAATTGAAACGGCAATCACTTTGTTTTTTTAGTTTCGACTTTGTTTTTGAGTAAAGAAACTTGGTTTTCATAACTCAATATAATTTTTTCAGTAAAATTATAACGATTTTTCTCCAAATAAAATCTACACACGTACGAAATCTTTTTTTAATTTTTTTTTTTAATACCAAGGATATACACTTTTGATAATAATGGTTCATAAATAGGACCTTTATCGAGCTCATGAATATCTGTGATGCAATGTTTTATTGCATTGCTCACATCAGTTAGTTTAAACTTCATTTTATAATGCTTGGCAAAAAAACGTCTATATGGCTGATTCTCTGCCAATTATGATTCTTTTTTTTAGAAAATTTTCAAAAATTAAAACTTCTTGGAAACAATTTTTGTTTTGTGTTTGTGACTTCATTTAGTCAGAGTATCATATCAGTAAAAGCATTTTGCTACAACTTTTAAAGAACAAAAAATATAGTGAAATGTACTAAAACTAGTATAGACGATAATGACACTCTTTTTCTTTCTTTTTGTTTTTAATTTGTTCTTCCTCTTTTTGACCAAATTTTTGTTGAGATTCTTAATTTTTAATACGTTTTGACCTCTTGACATTTCTACTTCCCTTTTTTTCCTTAAAAAATTATCTCTTTTTCGTTTTTGAAGTCTGTTCTTCTGAATGGCAGCCCTTTTCATCCTGCTGGGTTATTACCTAGTTTTTATTGCACGGAATGATTTTTGTTTGGCTCTTTTGAGGTATTCCTACCGTTCTTACAAAGAAAGTTGGTAGAAAAAAATATTGTTGCAAGAAATTCTTTAATTATATTTAATCAAAGCTCAAAAAGTATTTAAATGCCACGGTACTGACATCCATGGTACTGACATTTAGACAGTTTATGTGACCTAACTTCTCTATGCTAATGAGAAAAATAATTTTCAGGACAATTTTAACTTATGCCGTTAAAAGGAATACAAAATTCTGATAACCAGCCAAAAACATGTTATAACATGCTTTAAAAATGCTACCACGGTACTGACAAATAAATTTGTGACATACTTTAATTCCATGAAACCATATCACTCTTAAAGTACAACAACGTACAAAAATTAAAATGACCGTTGTTAACTATACACAACTAGTATATCTTTTAGAAAACCACAATACATACGTGTTACAGCTAAATCAAAATGGCGGTTGAGCGGGAAATCTTTTAAATTCAAAAATAAAACTAAAACCTCGGACCACATTCATTCATGATTATTTTATTCAGTAATAAGTGTTTTGACTTCATTTTTGCATTATTTTGTCAAGCAAGTATTGCACTCAAATTTTTCTAAGGACAACATTTCTATTCAATGAAGTATTTTATTAGAAAAAAGTAGATTAATCGGAAAAACATTGAACGGACATGCCACGGTACTGACATTTTTACTACACTTTCCAAAGCCATGTGGAAGAAGTAGCAAATTGGGTCATGATATCGAATGTAGATTGTAGTAAATAGCCATTTACACAATTCAAACCAAAAATATATACGAACATTTTATATTAAATAACAAAAAAAGCACTGGACACAAAGAATCACATTTGGGACGGAATCACTCATATATCATAAGAGATTTCGAGCGGAAGTGAGAAAAACATGTTTGGTACGCAGTGTTGCCAGATTTTTCAAGACGAGTGGATCCCAATTTGAAAAATCTTGGAGCCAAAAATAGCCCCACCCAAAAATGATGCACAAAAATAAAATGAATTAAAATTATTCGTTTAAAATTTATATTTTTGTATCATTTATTACCAAAGTTCTAAAAATTCAAAATTTTTCTGAACATGATACATGTGTTTTCCCATATAAAATTTGTTTCGTCTTTTTATGGGGTTTTGTCTGTTTCTATAAATGTATTACTTTTTTATGTACGTAGCTTTCAAAATTGTCTTCCATATAAGGAAATGATGCTTTTGTCATTGTCGAACATTTAAATAAATGTTTTTATTAAACAAGTCACTCATATATATTTTTAATATCTTCAAAGATCTTGCAGCGTTTTCCAGTCAACTGGTTTGAGCTCAAAACATTGTTTCAAGGGTCCCAATCAGAGACTTTCGATTAATTTATTGATAATCTCTGCTCCCAAATAATCAATTTGTTTCGTAAGTATAAAAATTCGCAATAGATTTTTCAAAAGTTCCCACCTAAGCAAATTAATAATACTCTCTAAATTTTTAAGTAGCCTAAAATCGTCCAATTTCAAAACTAAATAGCCCAAATTGGGATTTATCGCAAATCACAAATTGAAGGAGCGAGTGAAAAGTTCCAGCAGCCCAATTGGTGATAAAGAGCCCGTTCTGGCAACGCTGTTGGTACGTTTAAAAAAAATATATTATGAGAATAACTAAAAATAGGAAATGGCCCGAGGGAGGCCAAAAATGGTCATTGATAAATATTGCTGAGATTTTTCTTAATAACTTTTCTGTTATGGTGAATAAAAAAAATAAAAATTGTGTATCGATATTTTGTCGTGACAAAGTGATTGCCATTCCAATTTTTGAAATCTGCATTTTTACGACGCTGGTGAAAGTCCAAAATTTTTCAACGTGTTTTTCCTTGGCACTTCTTAATTTTTTCGTCATAACTTTTTATTGCGGTAGATAAATAAAACTAAAAAATGGTTATCAAAATTTTGTCGTGACAAAGTGATTGCTGTTTCAATTTTTAAAATCAATGCATTTTTACGGCTCTGGTGATAGTCCAAACATTTTTAAAGTTTTTTTTTCGGCACTTCTTAATTTTTTCATCATAACTTTTTTATTACGGTAAATAAAAAAATGAGGTGTTGAGATTTTGTCATGAAAAAGTGATTGCCGTTTCAATTTTGGAATCCATTAATTTTTACGGCGCTTGTGACAGTGCAAAAACTTTCAACGTGTTTTTCCTCGGCACTTCTTACTTTTTTCGTCATAACTATTTTACTGCGGTAAATAAAAAAAACTAAAAATAGCGTATCGAGATTTTGTCGTGAAAAAGTGATTGCCGTTTCAATTTTTGACATTGATGCATTCTTACGGTGCTGGTGACAGTCCAAAAATATTTAAAGATTTTTTCGGCACTTCTTAATTTTTTCATCATACATTTTTTATTGCGGACGTATCAAGATTTAGTCATGACAAATCGATTGCCGTGTCATTTTTTTGAATCGAACCATTTTTACGCAACTGATGTTAGTCCAAAATATGATATTCAAATCGTCTCCAAAGTTCACGGTCATATTTACGTTAGTTTTATGCAAATGACAATTAGTTATTACTGTGAAGATTTACCAGTAAAAGCATTTACTACCGTTTATGTATATGGCACATTGTCTGTAACATAGGAACATTTTTCTACCTTCAATGAACAGCGCTGCCACCCTATAGATCAGCGGTTCCCAAAGTGTGTTCCGCGGAACCCTGGGGTTCCGCGGGAGAGTTTTCAGGGTTCCACAAATTTCTTGAAATATAAACAGTAAAATACAAACAATAAAAGACAAAAATTTAAAATTTCCACAAAAAAAAATTTGAACTATTTTTTTTTTTAAGTTTATATTTCTTTCTTACTACCTAATTCGAAAATCCCAGTCAATTTGTGCTCAAAAGGGCAAATTGTGGGATTTTTCGAATTAGGCAGTAAAACGAAAACCAACGATTTCTCGAGGACTAATGGAGGTATGTATTTGAAAGATTCAAAAAGAATTTTGAAGTAAAATTTTCACAATTGAACATTTCAAGAATGACCATAAACATTTTTTTGAAAAAAAATCCCCAAATTTGTATAAAAAATGCATTTATTTTTAATTTTTAGATTTGAATATCTCAAAAACGTGACGTGATATAGCAATTTCAACGCCAGATTCAAACTCAGCGCGTCAAAGATCATCAGAAAAATATATCTTGGTTCATGTTTCAGACAAAAATTCAAATTTTGACACACAAAGTAATTTCTTAGAGCTTTCGAGTGGATTTTCGAAAGCAGTAAAAATACATCAGTTTTCGACTAGAGCTTGAGTCCAAATGGGTTGTCACAGAAAAAAATCTTAAATAAGGATTTATTGGAAATTGTGTATGCTTTCAATGGTAGCTTAATGTAATTTACGAATAGTTGGTAGTTTTCGAACCATTAGTGAAAAACTCGCAAAAAATGCATTTCTGCATCATTTTTTGCATTTTTTTTCCATGTTGCGTCACGAAATTTTGTTGGCAAACCTCAAATTCGGATTCAGCATTCCCGAAAACATAAAGGAGCGAACAAATCAAAACTACCCCCCAATTTGCATGGTAAAAATACAATATGACTGGAATATCTCATGTGTACAAAAGAACAATTTTGAGTGTTTTCCAGTTTAGGTATATGAATTCTTGCAAGAAAACATGCTTGAACTAAGAGCAGATAATTAGCAATGTTATTGCTCCCCATTTGATTAGTCTCGAAAGATCCATGCTAGATTACTTTGGTGCCGTGAAATAAAGCCGAGCGAAATAAGGCCAAATGTCAAAATTCAGCTTATTTCGCTTTACTAAAGTGAAATAAAGCCGAATTTTAGCGTTCGGCTTTATTTCGCTTTGGCAAAGTGAAATAATGCCGAATGTTAACTGAGAAATAAAGCCGAACCAAACGAATTCAAAATTTTATTTTATTTCTAAGTTTAATTAAATCCAGATTCTACAAAAATGCAAGAGAAACTTTGAATACACCCAACCTCGCACCCACCCCAAATCTTAAAGCTAGCCTAAGCAGGGGGATTGCAACATCAAACTGTTTACAAACCTCACTGTTTATTCGCGAATTTTAAAATTTTACAAACCAAATAAAGGAGAGGTTTTATAAAGTTTGTGAAATTTTATAATTCGTGAATAAACAGTGAGGTATATATGGGAGGGCATGCTGCCTCCCTGCAACTCCCCTGCTTGGGCTCACTATAGGATTTGGGGTGGGTGCGAGGTTGGTACATGTAAAAATTCTTTTGCATTTAAAGATTCTGGATTTAAAAAACTACATACATATATGCAGATGGACTTTTAAACTTTTTAACTAATTAAATATGTAAACCCTTTTGAAAAGTGAAATAACACCGAATCGGCCTTATTTCACTTTTCACAGCGAAATAAGGCCAAACGATAAAATTCGGCGTTATTTCACTTTAGTAAAGCGAAATAAAGCCGAATTTCGACATTCGGCTTTATTTCGCTCGGCGTTATTTCACCGCACCGATTACTTTCCAGATACAAATATTGACATGGAGTGGGTAAAAAATCCATTTCTAAGGAAAACCATCAACCCTGAGTATACAGGAATACGCGTCCCTGATAGATCTGCAGAGCTCCTCTTCATCAAAATTTGTATTTGATTCTGTATCATTAAACGAATTTTGGATTGGTACTAAGAATGAATTCCCTGAGCTTGCCAAGAAAGCTATATTAAATTTGGTACCTTTTGTTACAATGTATACCGCTAAGAAGTAGGCTTTTCAGCTTATAGGTACTCATACAAAAACTAAATACAGATCGAGGCTGGACGCTGCCCCAGATATGCGAATACAACTTTCGGACATAGAAGTTAATTTAAAAACAATTATAAATCAAAAAATGAAACAGATTCATTCTTCACACTAAATAAAAAACTGACTTTGAAATGTGTTGTTTTTCATTTTTTGCTATTGTCAGGATGGGGTTCCGAAATATATTTGGGCACTGTTTAGGGTTCCACAGCTTAAAAAGTTTGGGAGCCGCTGCTATAGATGATTGAGCGCAGTACCTATATATGGGGAAAAAGCGCAGTAGATTGCAATATACAGCAGTAGATCTTAGAAAATGCAGCAAATAATCAAACTCAATCCATTTCTACTAGATTTTACTAACGGAAAATACAGGAAAATCTGGACACTAAACAATGACTTCAAAAACGAACTCCACAATAATATTATTTTCAACAATAACAAAAAAAAACTAAAAACTAAAAAAGAACTATGTAAATTAGTAAAAAAGTCACCTTTGTTTGGAGAATTCATACAAATACAAATATTTTTGCCCTACTTTCTTTATATTCGCCATTTTATGCATTTAAATTTATTGAAAAATTCAATAATTCCTGGTGAGTCTGAGGTCGACCAACAATCTTCATTGGGGTCTACTAGCTCTTTGGCTAACTTTGGATAGTTTTCAAAACTCTCAAAAGAGGAGTAGATGCGTTTTGCTGCGCAGTAGATTTTCATATGGCACTAAACGCAGTAGATCTACTGCTAAAGGAGTAGGATGGCAGCGCTGTCAATGAAGTGTCAATGGTGAAAATGAAAGGAGAATGGTCAAATTGGCCCATATAATACCCAATACAAATGTGTCACGCATCGTTGTTTACTGTCAGTACATCATTGCATTTGCAGTGTTTTTATGGGAATTTCCATCACTGTGTATGTAATTATAAACAATAATTATAAAAAGAATTTTTATTTTACTTTGTGATATATATTTCACTCTAGGATTCTAAACTGTGATTCCAGATTTAATAAATAATGTCGTCGGCTTAGTGAAAAGCAGCTAACTCCTATTTTGCATTTTTATAAAAAATATTTAAACAAATGTGTTCGCATTATTTGAATAAAACAAAAATTACATTAATTATTTTCAGCACTCGCTTTTGCTAAATTCAGTGAAATTGAAAAGATTTGATAGATTTTTAAGCAATTTTTGAAGTGGTCTATAATGACAAAAAAAAAAAGTGGAGTTAGCCGCCTTACACTCTAAGCCGACGATGTGTAAAATATTTTTATTTGCAAGATATTAAATTGTCATTTAATTCTTTTATTAAGATGCATCGTAGGACATTGCTGCAATGTTAGTTTAATAGCACTTTTAAAGCGATTTCTCAACATTTAGAAAAATTTGCAATTACCCCGATATTGCATATGTATTACTTCATAATTTATTTTATTTTAAATATCAAACTTACCAATATGAGATTTAATACATTAAATTCACTTACCTAAAAAGAGAAGAAAAATCAAATGTAAGTTATTGTTTAAAAAGTTAGATTTTAAGGTATGTATTCAAATGAGTAGGACGTCGACGTATATTTAAAAGATAAACAAATAACCAAACTATATCAAGTAGCAAAAATTCGTTGTTTACAGCAGGCCCTATCAAAGTTAAGCAATTAATAAACAAATCGAAAAAAGGTTCTCTTGGTGTAATTAGTTATTAAAAAAATGAGTTTGGTAAAATGTATTTATTTATATAAGTCAACTAATTACTAGTTTAACAAATATTTATTTACAGGGTATGAACAATGTCCATTGAACATAGATAATTATGATTGAAAAAAATTGTTTTAAATTTACTAAACACTTTGATCAAATTAATGTATTAAAAATATTAAATAATTTAAAAATTTTATTTAGAGGAGAAAATCGTACACAATTAGTCCGATAGATTGAGTGTTGAGATGAGTATGCATTAAGGCAAATTCCTCAAGTTTCTTTAGGGAGTATTTAAATTAATTCGGGACAGAAGGTGCAAAAAGTCTATTTTACTGTTTATCAATTTTACCATAAAGACAAAACACAGTAAAGAACGACTTTCTTCTAAACTAAGCATGTCAAAAAGATTTAGTCGGTTCCTGTAAGGTGGGAGATTGTAAGGATTTTCCCAACCTAACCCTCTAAGCGCGAACCTCAGGAGTCAGGAATCTTTTTTGAACCTATTCTAATCTTGCTTTATGACAAAACCTGACAAACATATTCAAGATTTGGCTGAACAAAAGTTATAATAAGCTGTTTCGTAACAAAAGGATTGGAAAAATGTCTTGACTCTTGATAGAGTTGATATGTTGGATAAATTTAAGTTTGCGATCTAACGAGACACCAAAAATAGATATATCGCTCTCACGAGATAATGATACAGCATTTAACAAATAGTCGAACTTACAGAAAGTTTTCTCGAAAAACTGATGAGTGTTAAATTTATCAATATTAGGAAGCAAAAAATGTACGTACACACGTGAAAAAACGATTTAAGGTCAAATTGTAACTCTTCAAAATAGCGAATATTGGAAACACTTTTAAAGATTGTGACATCGTGGGCATAAATGAGGCAGTGTGAATGCTTCAACACAGATGGTAAGTCATTAATCAATAAAATAGGGCCTAGGTAGCCACCATGTGGTATACCAAAATTAACTTAAAAAATATTTGATGCACAACCATTAAAAAGTACTGAGTATGATCTATTGAATAAATACCTACAATTGAAGCCACATTACAAAATCTTCACTTAACCCCAGTTTTCTTAATTTGAAACGCAAAACTCGATGTGAGAGTTTGTCAAAAGTTTTGCTGAAGTCTGTGAAGACACAATCCCCTTGCTTTTTATTTTTGAAGGAATCAATACAATTTTCAGCTAACTCTATTAGAAAAGTAATAGTAGACCGACTTTTTGTAAATCCATGTTGATTTAGAACAATTAAAGATTTAACATAAAAACACAGAATCTCACATATAACAGCCTCAAAAAGTTTTGGAATTACTGATAATCTTGCAACAGGTCTAGAATTTTTCCAAACAGATTGTTATTCACATTAAGACATTGACAAGTTAACAAGACAGGACAAAGGCAACGACTAGTGATCATTAAAGTTTTTTTTTTAAATAGTTGAAGGTATACCATCAGGTCCTGGTACACACCTATCATCTAGATTTCACAATGTTATCAATATCAGTGTTGAAGTTTATATCAGTCAAGTAAGAGAAAGTTTTCAAAAGCCCAAAGTATATACATATTATTATCACAGTTGAAGGAGCTTTGAAAGAAGCCACAAAATAGTTGGGTTATAACCTGAGGGTCATCTGTATTCATAATTGAAATTCATAATTGTAGCAGATTATTTGGAGAAGTCTACGCTCCTTTTTCGAACATAATTAATTACCCAGACCATTTATTGTGTGCAAAAAAATGACATTTGTTTTTTTCGTGTCTTTTTTTGAAACGGTACCGGGACTTTTCTGGTATTGTGCCCAGACCTAGATATTAAATAATCTAGCTAGGAGACCTAGTTGAATTTTCCGAAGCGTAAAATTAGTTAAACAAATTTTTTGCCGAGAGGTATGTAGGTAGAAATGGTGGCAAGAGCGTAACACTCGCTCTGTGCCCAATCAGCACTGGATTGCGCCATTTTGATACCACAACTCGTTTGACCTGTGTAAGAAAGCAGAATTAAGTGAGGATTTGCGGGTTTATTCTCTGAGGGGCTTATTCCTCAGGGGTCCCGTTCCTTGGGTTGGATGTGAGATTTTCTCTTGGGCCTCCGTCTGCTCCCTCCACATGACAAGAGGTTTCGAGTAGAGATCATCTTTCCCAAGAAACCAGGAAAGCGTTCCTTGCTTTGAAATATGACAGCTGTGAAGTATGGTTGAGGTACCTTGTGAGTCAGTACAAAAGACAGAAGTTGGGTCATAGAACACTCATTCGATTGGAGCGCACCTCGCCCGAGCTTGCTACATTATGCCGAGCTCGGCAGGTTGTAGAATAGCACCGGAGCGCGATCGATCCGACCGACCGACCGTGTGATCATCATTGCCATTGAGTATCATGAAGCCCCGCAGAAACCCGTGTTCCGTTTACCCACGGTCTATGGATCTGGGGGGGGGACCATGATGCAGATCGCAACAAATTTTCGTCTCAGATCCATTTCGTGGCGTTTAGAAAAGCGATCAAGTCTTTGATCTTATTTTCGGAAAGTTCGTTTAGGTCGTCAAAAAAAGCCATTCCAAACGATTGTGTTCTCATTCTGGCTAGAGCTGCACATTTACAAGGGAAATGAAGGAGTGTTTCCTTTTCTTGCTGGTCCCCACAACTGCGACAGTGAGTATTGTAAGGATATCCAGCCTCACCGCATGTTCTCCAATTGGCCAGTGTCCAGTACAGGTTTCTACGACCCTGGCTATGTCCCGCCTGGGTCTACTTATGAGATCAGTTGTTCGGGATTTATTAAAGGTGGGCCAGATCGTTCTGAATATTTTGCAGTTGGTCAAACTGCTCCACCTATGATTGAATTCCCTAAGGAAAATTGACAATATATTGCCGTTCACAACTCCAAGGGGAATGTTGACTCTTTCCACAAGCGAGATGTGAAAGGCCGATCCTTGCCTGGCTAGTTCATCTGCCCGTTCATTTGCCTCAATGCCACTATGACCAGGAACCCAGATAAGAGTGACCCTGAGATTAATATTTAGACTTGCGAGCTCATCTCGGCATTGTTGGACCAATTTAGAGGATGATGTCTGTAAGGATGGCTTTATTACGATCTTGGTTTGGATCTGCTTTAAGTATCTTGCATGCCTCCCTAATTGCCAGTATTTCAGTTTGAAACACACTAGCGAAATTCGGTAGCCGAAATGACTTAGAGATGTTGAGAGACTCAAAGAAGACTCCTGAGCCAACACCGCACTCCATCCTTGAGCCATCAGTATAAATAGCTGTGTCGAAGTCACGACGTCATCATACCAGTCCCCTCTGGATGGGAATAGACGTTAAAATTTTTACTGAGGCTAATTGTAGGAGCGCGGTAGTCAGTGGGAGTCGAAAAGATGTCATTGGGAATCAAATTTGTGATATTGCTGTGACCATAAGGCTTAGCAACCCAAGAATTTGATTCTTTAAGTCTTAAGGCACTGCAAGATACTAGATATATTATTTGTAGTGGAAGTGGCAGAAAAGCTCTTAAGGCATCCGTTGGGCAAGATCGAAGAGCCCCTGTGGTACCAACACCGAAAACGGTGGACTTCCTTGAAACTTGTTTTTGCTGATTTTCGTAATACAGCTGAATAATTTGGAGACTTTGTTGTGGTGTAAGTCAATCCATGAAGATTTTGTCAAAAACAAAGCTGAACAAAAATAAGACGCCGGTATGACACCAGTCACACGTCATCTTAGAACAAAATCCTTTTGAAAAAATGAACCTTTAAATTAATCAACCGTTCCATAGCTTTTCATTATTTCTGTCAAAGCCTCGTAAGTCCTTAAATGGCATTTTAATGTATTTAAGGTCAAACAAATTACTGAATTCAAATATCAAAGACTCGCAACTGTTTCATGGTTTCTTTTGGCCCTATCAACCAGTTTTAAAACCATTCATGATCTAAAAATTCCATTTTATTACCTTTTTCTAAGTTATATTTTCAAATTTGACTTACGAAGTTTTGACAGAAAGCTGACGGATGATATATGCCTCGTTTCTATTCACCAATGCAGCTTCTAGTAAATCAAACCAGTTCTGCATTTTTCTTAAACTTGCATTGAAAAAAGTTAAGCTTTCGGGGTGGGATTATCCATCAGAAATAAGTGCCTTAAAATCAATAGTTCTAGCAGAAGCAGACTCCCAGAGAAAGACGTGGCCACAGTTAAAATATCTATCTGCAGACCGTGAAGGATGGAAACGATTTGTTGGCGCCCTATGCCCCAACCAGGGTTACAGGATTTGATGATGATGAAAGGTAACTTTAAATTCTAAAGAGCTAAACTTCAAACTCCATTTACGATAGCGAAATTAGAAACAAATTTTGCAAACATCAGACAAGACTTCAAGGGACATTTATGCTGCCATAATTCCATATTTCTTTGAATAATCGAGCCTCGAAGTTGAATTTTTTAAGGTATACCTACCTACATAACATGCCCTTTAGTACACACCTGCAGAACAAGTAAGAAGACCTGCCCAATTCAAAATCCATCTTCTGAATAAATATTTTACACTATTATGCGAGGACGAAAAAGGACACAACATTAAAATTTATTCGCATAGTGGTGATAATGGTTTATGGTGGGGTGGTAGAAGCAGTGCGGCGGAAACAGTGTTTTGTGGGGTTGTGAAAATATGGGCAATGCTTGTTTTGGACTTGCAATGCGGTGTTACATTACATCATTTCGTGCTTGTGGCACTGTGGTCGTCATTGGTGTATGTGTATTGGTCCAACAGCATAAACACATTTGTTCAAATTTAATGGTAAGCCAGCGAAAGCGGTGATAGTGGGGTGCCGGGTTGTTGTGGTGTTATAACACCGGTTTGGTTGTATCTGTTTAGTTTATTTTGCACGCTCTAGGATACACATATTATAAGCTCATATTGTTTGGACAAAATGTTGTAATATATGTACCGAGTTGTAATTATTATTATTATACCTTCGTAATAACAGGAACAGTCATCACACACATAGTCCTTGTCCTGGAAACAAGATTAAGTTACTCAGAAGCCGTAATTATATTCGTAGGATTTTGACTGAAGAAGGCAACAATTGAGTAATAATGCGGCTCATAATTCAGAGTCAAAAGTCAACCCTTATTTTTTTCAAACACCACGGATTTGTATTTTAAGTTTAGATATACCTACTCATTCTTTTCCACAATATTATGAAATTGTTGACAAACTCAAAAGAAACAATTGCCTTTTAATTTTCTAGTCCAAAAGATAGATATATTTGTGTATAAATTTATTTTACCCACTTGCTGATGTCTACCCCTTCTAGAGATAGGAGTTGTGTTTCATCAATCGTAGGGTAACTAAACCACAGGGAAGGTATTTTAATCCTAATACCTAACAACATACATTTCACTTATAATGGTGAAAATGGGTTTCATCTCTCCTTGCCTTGTTTCATTTTATCTCTCAGAGTGTTATTTTCCTCGGTTGTACGAGTATATACCTATCTATAAGTTCCTTATTCAAAAAGCTCTGCGGCAGCACACAAAAGCAATGGGGCTTGTGATGTGATTGTGTGCACCTGCTTGAGGTGTTAAGTTTCACAACGCGTGTGAGACAATAACTAGCGCTAATTATCTCCATACTTGTGCCATCATGACTGTTGAATGATATGCTGTAGGTTAGGTTAGGTTGGAAGTTTGGAAAATAGAAGGTGTCGCATTCGCATCACATAAGCTCGTCATTAAAATTTTGATAGAATTTAGCAAAGGGGTTGAGTGTTATTAGGTAAACTCAAGCTAAATTAATGACAGCTAACTAGGTATGTGCGTTTGCGTTATTGGGAAAATGACTTCTTTTTAACTTGTTAAAGTTATGAATATGTTTTGGTACTCGTATTGTTGCTTTAATTATTTAAATCATTTGTTTGAATTTAAATGATTTAAAAGAGTCTTAGGCATTTACTTTCATCTTAATTTTAGAGCAAAAGCTCAATATGGTTTGCTTCTTTTAAAGGTACATTAAGATGGCCCTTATAAATGTCATTATTTAATATTGATCGAATTCTTTCCCAAATAAATACCAAAAAAGTCATGTTCCTAAATTAAACCCAAACATTTTTGATATTTTCTTTTTTTTTGAAAACATGATTTTGTTGCAATATGCCCGACCTGCAATCTGCGAAGTTAGCAGGCCAACTTTCACCTATAAGCAAATGGAACCTTGACATGAATTTGCATTTTTTTTTGCATTTAATTTTCATTTCTATTCCTGATCTTGCAGTTCAACAATTAAGGGTGCGATCGAGTGACCTGCTAACTTCATAGTGAAGGTAGAAGATCACATCTTATTTGATCTAAGGATCCAAGTATGCTAGGAGCATGTAGTTTGTATCCTAATTTGCAGTTTGTATGCATTTACAATTTTTGAAGGTCTTAACTTGGAAAAAAATCATACAGTGAATTTGAAAAAAATGGTAACTTGGATCCTTGCTGCAAGTTCATAGCATGCACTGTTCCTGAGATACAAGACGTTACACGCTAACTTTACTTTGAAGTTAGCAGGTCACTCGATTCCACAATAATTTATTTGGATGAGTGACAAGTTAGAAAAGCAACATTGACAACCGAAAAATGAATTGGATGAATAATTTGCCTTCAATAAGATGTGACAGTTTCGAATTCGTTGTTCAATGTTTTCTATGTATTTGTGGATGTTTGCTAACTTCATATCAAGTTAGCAAAACAACTCCCACGGATCAAAAAATGGATAGGTGCTCATTTTGTCATTAAATAATCGTAAATTAGTTGTGAATGTTTCAAATTTGTAGTTCTATGTTTTATATTTTTTTTTTCTAAGAGCTTTAAACTTCTACAATTTAATATTTAAGCGCTAACGTTTACTAGTCGTTAATTAGTTGCAAAAAAAATCAATTTTGTCATGCGATGTTTTCTATGTGTTTTTGGGTTATTTGTTTTCTAAGAAAGTCAAGTTAGCAAAGCAACTTTGACGGATCTTAAAATGGATAGGTGAATAATTTGTCATTTAGTACTCGTTAAGTCGTTGTGACAAATTAAAATTTTCCGTTTAGTGTTTTCTATGTTTTTTTGGTTCTTTTCTAGCTTGAAAATAACTCAAAAATCAGTAAAAACTTCTTATACATAATGTTTCAAGTCTAAATAATTTGCTGTTTGTAAGTCTTAAATTTGTTGTGAAAAAATAGAATTTAATCGTAAATTTTTTTTTTAAATCTTTTTGTTGGGTCCTTTGCCAACTTGATATCAAGTTACAAAGCATCATCTAAAAGCGGGCTAAAGCTCTTTAAACCAAACGGTTTATGGCTTAATAATTTGTCAGTAACTAGTCTTTAATTTGTTGTGATAATTTAGAATTTGTCATTCAATGTTTTGATACGTTTGTTTGGGTTCTTTGCTCACTTGACATTAAGTTAGCATTGCAAAACCTAAAAGAGAGACAAAAACTGCTGAAACCGAATAGCTTATGGCTAAATAATTTATGGTTTATCAGTCGTTACTAAGTTTAGACAGTTTTGAATTTGTTGTTCTATGTTTTTTTAAAAAGTGGTAAAAATTTCTAAAGCTTAACATTTTATTGCTTAAAACTTTGCTGTTAATTAGTCGTTAGTAAGTTGTGACAAATTCAATTTTGTGTGCGATGTTTTCTATGTATTCTACAACTTAATTACCTCATTTTACCCAGTAAATCATAATAAGGCAATATACAATTCAATAAAGTCAATCTCGAACCCTTTTCGAATTTTACTTCATACGTATGTATTAAGGAATCAAAATAAAAAAACATAGACAAAATTGCATGGCAATATTAAAACTGTCACATACATTTAATGAATGGTTAGTTAGAGAAAAATTATTAATCAATCAAAATTTGAATATGCTTATTTCATATGAATTGAGGAAAATAAAAAAAAAAACATAGAAAACATCGGACGAACAAATTTAATTTTTCACAACTAAATAACGACTTATAACCGGAAAACTATTAAGCAATAATATGTTACGTTAAGAAATTTTTACCATTCTGCCAAAAAACGTAGAAAACATTGCAAGGCAAATTTGAAATTATCACAACTAGTTAAAGACTAGTTAACGACAATTTATTAAGCCATAAACCATTGAATATAAAAAGTTTTCATTCCTTTTTATGGTGATGCTTTGCTTACTTAATTTCAAGCTAACAAAGGACCAAAAAAAAACATAGAAAACACTGGACGATTAAATTTAATGTTTCACAATTAATTTAAGACTGACTAACGGTAAGTTATTAAGCCTTAAGACATTTAGTGTAAGAAGCTTTTACGGCATTTCGAGTTATATCAAGTTACCAAAGCACCCACTAAAAAATTTAGAAAAGAATAACCCAAAAATACAAAGAAAACATCGAATGACAAAATTGATTTTCTTACAACTAATTAACGGCAATAATTTGAACTAAAAAGTATAAAATTTAAGAAGTTTTCAGCACTTTAAAAAAGCATAGAAAACATAGAATGACAAATTCAAAGTTATCACAGCTAATTTACGATTAATTATTTATAGACAAATTATGCACCTATCCATTTTTCGATCCGTGAGAGTTGCTTTGCTTACTTTATATTAAGTTCATCATATGATTTTTACGGTGCTGGCTGGTTACTGCTCAAATTATGATATTCAAATCATCTGCGAAGTTCAAGATCACCAACAAAAAAATGCCAAAACAACTGCAAAGTCTTGTGAAGGTCCCATTGTTATTGGCCAAAGTTGCCCTGCTAACTTCACAGGCATCCCCACTTATGCCAACAACACATATACATGAACGGTTGAGAGTTGTAATTCACTGCGCCACTTAATTATTTGTAACTGATGGCTTTCCTCGTTCAATTTTTTCCGAAATCAAAATTTCAAAAGTTGTTCCAGATTAATTCAAATAAAAGTTCAAATTAGCCCCACGTCATATTGCGTTTCATCCATAAGGAACTATAGTTGGGCTGTTTTAATGAGCCCAATGAATTTATATTCAGGTGCTCCACATAAAGAGAAGAATTTTCTTTTAAAATTTTCTTGATATTCTATTTTGCTCCAGGATATTTGAAAGGGTTTTCCAATATGGCCGGGTCGATGTTAAAATGGAATAAAACTAGGCCCACGCATGCCATAATGTATGGAATATATACATACGGACACGAAATCCTTTACATGATGGTTTTGCATAGTGGTACGGATCTAAAGTCGATTTAAACAATAAATCCATAGAAATAAAACACAAATTTCACTTCTAAATGCTTAGAAGCACTTGAAGTTTAATTTTAAATGATCTATTCTAAACATTTAGAAGTTAAATTTGTGTTTAATTTCTACTTATTTTTTGTTAAAATTGACTTTAGGCTAGATTCGAGTCTATTTTTCAGGGCCAATGACTCTGCCTCATAAAACTATCTGAACTTGAGCGATGGCCTGGGCTATGTTGACTTCAATGACACCGTCGGTTGGGGTTTACTATAGCATACAAAGGGTGTTTTTATAACGTGTGGTTTTCAATCTGGCAATATTTTTTCGGAGTTGGTCTTTTTGACGGTTGTCACTTGATTTATGCTCAGTTTGGTTTGCCATTTCATAATGAATAGACTTACCCCTGAACAAAATTTATTACCATAATAATGGTTCGGTTTGCGCATCACGTGCTGCGTCCAATATTCGGTCTACATAATCGCCCAGCAGGGTCGGTAATTCGAGCAACCATGGATCGGTTTCGCCTCACGTTTACTCTAGTGGATAATGCGCATCGTCAGAGACGCCGTACAGTGTGCACCGAAGACGCTATTGCTGCTGTGGAGCAGAGTATCAAAGAAGACCAGAATGAGTCCATCCACCATCGCGTCGAAAATTGGTGGTCGAAAATTCGTGGTCGAAAATTGGGCCTCTTGACTGGAATTTTTTCGAGCCAGCTGCGGTGGCCACTTGCTCGCAATCATTTTTAAAACATAATGGAAAACCGGTATCTTTATAATAAAGCTAAATTCTTGGCCAAAACATTAAATTACACGCGTTTTATTTCTTCTTGAAAACCACTTGACTAAAAAAACACCCTTTATCTTTGAATTTAGAAAACCCAACAAGAAAAAGTCTAACGGGATCAAATCACACGAGAGATAACCCTACCCTGAAATTATTCATTCACAATGTCCTTTGAGGCATCAGCTGTGTGGCATGTATTGCTGTCATATTTCATATATTGGAACAAATGCCATTCACATCCAAATCATTCAATCATGACCAAAATAAAAGTGTTGATTTATTGATCGGCGATGTTTTCAACAGATCCTGTATTTCGTTGGCATTTTCCACGTGTCAATCAACAGTGTACATGATCTGACATTAGTGTCTGACTGAATAATAATTAACAGATTTGACAGATGCTGCCAAAACAATATGGCCACCGGCTGCCAAGGACTGCCAACTTCTACCCGACTCTATGGGAATACCCTCCCATTCCAAAATGTTTCGTCAGCTCTTAAGCTGCATTTATACTTTCGATTTTATCTCCCATGTAGAGTTACTGGCTGAACAGAAAGGAGACGGAGCTGCAAATGGAATAGCTGTCAAAATTTTGAATACACACAAATTCAATGATGCGAACAGAACACGACGCAGCTGCAGACGGAGCTGCAGACGCAGCTGGACAAGTTGACCAACTTTTAACTTTTGCTTGCAGATTTTTTGACGTTTCAAAATTGCGAACAAAACGAAGTGTTTACATGTGGGTTAAAGTGATTTTTAAACTCGTTTCAATCATTCATAAAGACCTAAAGCTATTTTATCTTCTTTTTTATCATTATTAATTTTTATTTTTGTTTTTATTTTTATTTTCGATACTTAAATGTCAGAAAGCTGTACAGCTGCTTTGTGGGCGCGTAAAAAAAATCACGTACGACACTTTTTGACAGCTATTCCAGTTGCAGCTGCAGCTCCAGTTGCAGCACTCTATTCTGTTCAGCCAGTTAGTCGTTTTCTAACGTATGCGGAACAACGATATTTTACAAGAATGATAAAACCGAACACGGCTAACGAACAAATTCAAACCCTTTTTGATTTTTTGGTGAACTTAGTTCATTGTTCGCTGTTTGCTCACCAAATGATGAATGAAAATCTCAATCTAGTTTGGGAGAATTATTATTCTCATAATTCTCATACCCCCTTCAATTAGTTTATTTGTAGAACAATTATATGTCTTAACTAGCTGACCCACCCGGCTTCGCTCGGCTAGAAATATCTTAGTTTCATACTAATTACTTAATTGTAATAAATTTTTGAAATATATCAAAGCTGAGAGAAAAAACAATGTTTACTTAAAACTCAAAAAATGTTGTTAATAAATATGTATTTAATTTTGAAAATAATAACATGAACAAACTTTAGATATTCATCTGTATATATATATTGACCCACCCGGCTCCGCACGGTTACACAAATTTTAGTTTCATACGAATTAGATGAAATAAATTTTTTAAATATACAGGGTGTCCCGGACCTGAGTGGTAGTATTTAGGGGGTGGTTCTTGGGGTTATTCTAAGAAAAAATTGTATGGGGGGAAGTTGTATCTCCCCTCCCTGAGGCAGGGGGGCAGTTTTGTTGAAAATTGACTTCAAAAGCAAAAAAAAACATTAAAAATTAACGAAAACACATACAATAATGTGCTATAGTTTTTTTGAAAGCTAATACTACATTGTTGCATTTGGTTTTGTAATCAAGTTGAAATTAAATTTCAAAGTCAAAATTAAAAAAAAAAAAAATATGAAATGAATGAATGAATGAGATCATTTTCTAATGCCCGAATTCCCTTCATTGCAACCATTTGTCGTCAGCTAAATGTGGCCTGTCCTCGAGTTGGGAAACCATCCTCACTTTTCATTTACGCTCCGGAGCAGAAAAAAAAATGTTGTGTATCATGCAGCCTTAAATTTAATACTATCATTGTTGTACTTTTTTTTTAAATTTTATATGAACGATTTGCATTACTCAAGAACTTTTTGATAAACGTTTTTTGTTTTCCAATTTAATGCATAAGTGAACAATAAGGACGGTTTACCCACTCGCGAACATCCAACATAAATTTGTCCGTGAGAAAAAATTGGAAGCTCTAAATTTATACCACATACTTGCAATGACTGACCTTGTGATTTCTTGATTGTTATAGCAAACGCAAGATGAATCGATGAATGCCAAATCAGAAGGAATCATGGGAATTCTTGGAATTAGTACATCTTCCACCTTATACATTCCAATTAAAATAGTTGCTTCGATAACATTGTTCATTAATCGCTTTACTGCAAATCAGCCTTTGGAAGGGGTGAGGGGCTAAAATATCCTAGGTCCCCTTTTCTATTTTCAGGGTAATAACCTCTTTAATTCATTTTTAGAAAATTAGACATGATGCTCAGTCATTTTCGCTAAGCATAAACACCACAATCTTGACGGTCCGATTAATAGAACTGAAGATATAACCATTTTACGTGAACCTTATGTCTTTTTTGGAGATTTTCAGAAAAACAAAAAATCAGGAAATAAAGTCTCCACAAAAACGCCGAAAGGGCTTGCTTAAAAAGCTAAAACAATGGGAACTATTTATCGGGTCACCAATATTAAATTCTTGAGACTTAGGGAAAATTCCTATTTTTTAAAAGTGAATTGAAGCGTTAATGACCCTACCAAATAAACAGGAAACCAAGCTAGTTTTAAACCCCCACCAAAGACGCCCTATGCCCCAGCCGGGGTTACAGGACACGATGATGACCAAAGGCTGAAAAAAAAGCTGCCAGACTTTTGTATTCGATATCATGATATATGTATAATCCCTCATACTCCGATTTTGGTTATATATCCACTTCCAAAATTTACTGTCGGCTCTTGGTGTAAAATGAATAAACAAAAAATTTATGTAGATTATGAGGTTTTTATCTTACCAATATCCTGAATTCTATCTTCACATTCTTCTTTCTTTTAAATACTTGTTTGGCCATTCTGATGTACTGAATACCGAATTAAAAAAAAAAATCGACACGAGTTAATGTCCGTAGATTACAATCTTATTTCAATTTAATTAAATAAGTTTAACTTAAATTGACAAATTGAAAATAATTTTCTATGATTACATGAAAAACACTTGTTATGTTGATAAATGACAAACCGCTTTACCGATTTTTTACCAAACTTCACAGAAAATTTCTTAGACATTCTCAGAAGATCCCCTACCAAAATGATTGTTATAGACATTCTCAGAAGACCCTACCAAAATAATTGTTAGTTATTTTAAAATAATGCACTAAAAATGTTTGTCCTTTACCGAATTTTAACCAAACTTCACAAAAAAACCATCTTCAATGAATAGCTTACTTTATAAAAATAAATTGAAAAAATCGACCCATCCATTCTCGAGTTATTAAATTGACAAACTGAAAATAATTTTCTATAATTACAGTAAACACATTTGTTATGTTAATAAATTGCAAACCGCTATACCGAATTGTGACCAAACTTCACAGAAACCTTCCTAGACATTATCAGAAGACCCTTTCAAAATAAGTTTTATTAATTTAAAAAAATGCACCAAAAATGCATTTCACGGTTTTCCCCTTACTTTTTTTTAACCAAATTTCAAAAAAAGACCATCCTCAATATGATAGCTAACTTTATAAAAAAAAATTGAAAAATTCGGCCCAGCCATTCTCGAGTTTATCTGGTCCGAACATAAGGCAACTTATTTTTATATATAAGAAGATATGAATGAATTTTTCGAACATCGATATTACGAAATTTTGATGCACAGAAATTCGCTGTAACTTGCATGTGTGAACAGTATTTTTAAAACATGATTTGCACATATTAACATCAAACAAAATTTACGGAAGCAATTTTGCAGGGCATTTTATGTGTAAAGTGCATATTATGTAAACGTTGTCTTTTTTAGTATTGATTTTTGCACAAATGAGCATTCAACAAAATTACGCTAGCAATATTGCAGGCTATTTCATGCACAGAAAGTCGTATTCAATGTTTCAATAGATATCCATGACTTTTTTGAGTATCGAAATTGCGAATGTTGTATGCACAGAAAATCGTGTGAAATGTGTTAACTGAAATCCGTGCCTTTTTTTAATATTCATCATGAAAAATGTTCATGCACAGAAAATAGCAGAAACTTGCATGTGTCAACGGCATCTTCCTGAGCATTGATGATTTAAATACATAAACATCGATGTTAAAACATGATTTTTGCACCAAAAAAAAGATCAAACATACTTGACGAAAGTAATTTTGTAAGGCATTACAATACATATCGAAACCTTTCCGTAAGAATGGACATTTCTAAAATTGTTCAGAAAACGAAAAAAACGAAGAAAGTTCTAGTTGAATCATAGTGTACTAAGAGAAAATTTTGGTTAAACTAATTGACATTATTTTCAAACATCAAAATTTTCATGCACATATGTACATACATACATGAGTTGTAAACTTAAATCCATGAATCGATATTGCAAAGTCTGTTGGCAAAGAAAATCGTTCGCAAGAACTTGCGTGACGTTTCTTTTCATTATCTCAGTTGAACTATTGACATTTTTGGGGACGAAATTCCAAAGCCCAATGGCGTTTTTTTTCATAGAACTTCATATAGATTTCCAAAAGAGCGAACCTAATATTCATTATGCGAAATTTGTATGCCAGAAACATGCATGTGTAAACGCTGCTTTTTTGAGCATTTGATGCACAGAAAATCGTACTCAATGTGTTAACAAAAATCCATGACTTTTTTGAGTAGCTATTAAGATTACGAACATAAGTTAGTATTATGCAATGTGCATACAGTGAAATCCATTCCTTTTTTGAACACCCTTTACAGACATCAATATTTCAAAATTTTTGAAATTGGAAACTGAAATCCATGCCTTTTTTGAATATCGATGTTAAAAATTTGTTTTGCACAGAAAATTGTGATGAAGAATTTACGTGTAAACAGTGTCTTGGTCCAACAGCTTAAGTATGAGCTGAGCCTTATAATAATAATAGAAGAATGAAGAGGAAATGAAATGAAACGAAATGATAAATAGAAACAAAATAAATATAAATTTCAAATAGTTTTCAGTCGGCTGTCATTTTAAATAAACAAAATACATTTTTCAGGTAAGTTCAAATTTTAAATTATGTTTTCTTATACTAATAATTATTTGTTTTTTTTTTAAACAGCCTATTGCACAATCAGTGCATAGGGCTTTAATTTGTACTAATTTATTTTGTAAGACTTTTGTTTGTTTATGAGTTTATCGGTCATATACACACAACCGACAAACAAACAAAAGTCTTACTTTATATATTAGTATAGATTTAAGATACAAAATAATACAACCATTAAAGATTCAATTTTTCCTCGTGTCACTCGTAAATCCACTTTGGAATTAATTGCCAAGAGAAAGGAATGATAAGCTTTCAACCACCCATCATTGATTGCATCTTAACCTTCTGCTTCACTTGTTTTTTTTTTTTTTTTGCTGTATTCCATTCTGACCAAAGAAATGGTACAATAACAGATACACACATAAAGGTCTTCCTTTTTGCCTTTTACTTACATACACACCACACATAGATAAACATTTTCTATGGAACAAAGCCTGTTGAATACCAATCTATTTAGCTTTCTTGACATGTGGTTACGTTATCATTTTAATCGATTCTCCTTTACTACTAATCATACATGTAAGCCATCTGTGGTATTTATTATATAATACAACTATGCAAAGCATACCTTCATACATATACAGGACTATTTCTACTTAATTCATGTATGGAGGTACAAAGGATCCCTAAATATCTAGTATAATAGTTAGACAGGAAGAATACAAAAAAAAAACGAAAATATGGGAAAATTTAATGAAATTTTCTGCTCCTGCCATTGAGGCTAAAGGAGATGATATCATGTTTGCCCTATAACTGAACTATAACATTTTATAAAAGAACTTTGACCTCGATAGCATAATCTTTGATCACATCGCGTCACTTGTCATCATTTCCTAGATGTCGGCCATATTTTGAGAAAGTAAGACGCACGTGATTCTAGTGACCCGACGCCACCACCGCCGCCGCCGGACTTTTGTAATAAATCTTTATTAGGGTACAATAGGCCCTATTATTACCTACACACATACATAGTTTCTTTTTGTTGTCTAGGATCACGGCAACGTATAAGACCATTATGGACTAAAAAAAAGTTGTGTTTTATGATACTTTAACGAAAGACGACAAATAAGGAGCTAAAACTAGACTTGACCGCATCACTATACCAAACAGACATGTCCATTGTTGCAAAATATTTCATATTCTATTCCGGATGAGTGTCAAGTAAGCAACACAACTTTTACAATTCGAAAAATGGTTGGGTGCGAATAATTATTTGGGATTTATTAGCTGTGACAATTTTCGAATTTTTCGTCCAGTATTTTCTGTGTTTTTTGGGGTTTTCTATGTTTTTTCTATGTTTTTTTGTTGGCCTTGAAAATCTGTAAGAACTTCTTATATCTACTTAATAGTCAATTGCTTAGTAATTTGTCGTTAAGAATTAGTTGTCACAAACTCAATATGACCGTGCAATGTTTTTTTTATGCCTTGCTAACTTGATATCATGGATCGAAAATTGGGTAGGTAAATAATTTGACATTAATTATTCGTTAATTAGTTGTGAAAATTCTAAATTTTGTATTCTATGTTTTCTATGTTTTTTTAAAGTCGGGTTACTTTCGTGTTTTCAGGATGTTCTGTCCGTGTTGTCAAGTGATGGTTTGGGTGAGGTTTGGTGGAAAGGGTTGGCATTTAGCCACGCTGCTGACCCTGTGTCAGCGTAGAAAGAAATGGCTGTTTCGCCGTTGTCCGTGAAAATATTGGCATCCAGGGTTTTCATCACAATGAGGTACCTCGGCTCAGGATCTTTCTCATTAGCTTTAGAGTGTTCTGCACTAGCTGCTTTGCTGAATTTACTAGGTACATATATGTGCCCAGCGGTATTATCCTTGCTTCTCTGTAGAGATTCCCGTTCCTGTTATGTTTTCTTCGCTTCTGGCCGATGCAGATTCTAAGCATCTTCCTCTCGAAGATTTGAAGTTCCTTCATCGCTGATTCTGTGATCATGAACCAGACTGGGAAACAGTGGCTGATGACTGGCCGCAGGAGTTACTTGAGCACTTGTATCTTCGTCTGTAGTTGGCTTAGTCCTGATCTTCTCCGCTTCAAAGAGTGTACCCGGTGGTAGCCAGTTCTCTTTTCTGAGTAAGGGTTGAACCTTACCAACTCGTTAAGTTGATCTCTAGGGATTTGACAATCCTTTTGGCAGCAATGGTGGATTCAACTGGAAGCTTCAGAGCTAAGTTTCTGCTAGTGGCTGCTGAGTGACTTCTGCCGTCACGGGGTGTCCTGAAGCAGACAAGCTCCAATTTTGCTGTGTAGGTTGTGATGCCCCTTTTCTTGTAGAAATCGAACGCACCAGTCTGTTGATATGAGCCTCTATACTATCCGGACTGCGACAGGTGGTGACATTCACTGCCAGTTCAGGTGAATATGTCTGATGTAATGAGGCTCTAGACAGGAAGGGGCCAAGTTCTGAACCTTGTGCAACTTCACTTTTGATGTTCTTCACTGTTGATGAGAAGTTTCACAGTTGCACATAGAAGTTTCTGGAAAAAAGTAAAGAATTAGTGGTGGAGGTTAATGTAGCCGAAGTAGTTTGTGTATAGGGCATCAATCCAGACTCAATCGAATGCTTTCTCAACATCCTGAAGAAAGCATCTGACGGTGACACGGTGACTGTTGAGGGTTTTAGTGGTGTCATGCTAGAACTTAAGAAGAGGGTGTAGTGTTGAGTGCTTCTCCCTAAAGCCAAACTGCATGTTAGGAATTATGTTGTTCTCACTGCATATCTTCTTAAGTTTTCTTATTATCAGCTCTTCCAAAAGCCTGTAGTGAGACACCTTTCTTCGGGATCGCCACGATCTTCGCTGTTTTCCATTTTTGACGCAAGTAGTTGTTGTGGACACAGTTGTTCAGGATGATGGTAAGAAAGATCTAAGCTGTCTCTGGCATCCTCATTATGATGAAGTTGGATATTCCATCTGGTCCGGTTGACTTCTTTGGCCTGCAGATGCTGATTAATTCATCTATTTCTTCTCCGGTGCTTAAGTTTTTGGGTGTCAGTTGGGTCACTCTCAGGGTTGGTATTGCCGAATATTTCTCTGTCCATGTTGGGTGCAAGAGTTAGTCGCATGGAATCCTTCACTTCAACAACGAAGACTTGATCTGAAGATGGGTTTGGGTTGAAGTTTTCCTTTAAAATATTCAGCAAATGCCTCAGCTTTGTCCTGGCGTGAAAGTGATAGTTGACAGTCACATTATCATAGTTTTGCCATTGTGCTGTGACGGTCAACTATCACAAATTACTTTAGCCGATTCCATCCCTGTGTCGTTGTGATTTATCCATTATTGGTATAATGGTTTCCGGCATCTGTGGTACGGTGGTGGTTTTCCAATCTATTTGTTGATATTCTTGAAGTCGTCAGGTCCAGGTTTGGTTGCTTGCAGTCTCTTCTTGAATTGATTATTGTTATGGGTTTGGATAGAGTTCCGCAACATAACTTTGACACACTTTAGTTCGCTCTTTACAGTCTGGTAGTTGCTGTTTTTGCTGTGTTCAGTTCGCGCTGGTGGATTCTTTGAGATCGTTTCCTTAACTGTTGTCGATGAGTGAAGAGATTTTTGCATTGTGCCAGTGGTGTCAAAAAATGTTATTTAATAGGTTTGGTTTGAAGGGCTGATGATGCACTTCCCAGGTTGGTGGTAAGCAGATTTGACGAAGGGAAGGTAGGGGATTGAGGAGAGTTGCGTGGGATGCCTCCCTGTACCATCCTGAATTCGGAATGAATTTCAGGTCATTGTGAAGTAACAAGATAAAGATGTCACCTATTTCATCGAATAAGTATTCCCCGAGGGTTTCTTTTCTTATTAGGCTGGGGCATTCACTAAGGAAATACGATGAGCCCTCCACTGCCTCTTCATCTTGATACCCTCTACATAAGTCAGATGGGTTAATGGTCTGTCTACTTATGTGGGTTTTCATTTATTTCTGACTCCAACTAGGAGGTATAATTAAGGCCTGTTATGTACCTTAAGTGCAATATCCAGCCCTTAATTCTTTCAAACCGACCATTTGAGGTCTGTAGCATCGAGGAAACTCTGGTGAGTTTTACTTTCTTCCTACTCCTGTGGCACGAGTACCGAGGATTTGATATGGCTCGAAGAGATGATCCGTTTTGGCCAATTTATCTGTTATGGGGTAACTGTATTTGTTGCACCCAGAGATCTCAGTTCAAGTCGACAACGGTCTATCAGTTTGGATTTAAAAGTGACGAAACGTAATAAATTTAATGGTCACTTGGCTATCTATGAAGCAGTCGATATTACTATTGACTACTTCATGAGAGAACCAAATGTCACGTGGCTCCGAAAACTTATCCACATCTATAGGAAGACTCTTTCTTTGGATACTTACTAGTTATGAACGAAATTCTTGTAAAATTAAAATATAGTGGAGTCAAAGAAGTAGCCTATACAAATGACCTATCACTACTTGCGATAGAAAAATTCTCATCCACTTTTAGTGAACAAATGGAGTATGCGTTGTCAAAGGTCAATACCTGGACGAAGAACCGTTGTCTAATTGTCAATCAATTGAAAACAGAATTTGTTCTCTTCACTAAGAGATAAGAAAAATACCAAAGTTACAGAGCTATAAATCAAATAGGATCCACGTTCTAGCGTTCTTTTCCTGCAACAGGAATTTTGGAAAATCTTGGGGGACCGCATCCAAAAATTATCAGGTGGATGTACACAGCAATAGTTTGACCGATACTCACCTAAATCTAGTTTAGTGAAACGCTGTGAAAGCAACAAGGTTCAAAGATTAGCATACGTAGGTATAACGGAGGCCACCTCTACAGTGGGACTGGAAGCGATGCTCAACCTGAGACCCCTAGATCTAATCGTGCAAGAATCAACAACATATAATGCCTTGCGGCTACTATCTGCTTTAAGTAAAGCACAACGGGCCATACTCAGATTCTTCAGAGATATTTGGGGGCTAATGTTGGCATAGACTACATTTCTCCCCTTTTAAACTTCAACAGACCCTTCACCTTCACTACTTCTTTTCCTAATAGAGAGGAGTGAGAAAACTATCAACCTCTCATGAAGACGATAGCTGTCTTCACTGATAGTTCTAAGATGAAGACTGGAGTGCAGGAATTATCTCGAAAGCTCTAGGACTGGCGAGCTCAGCTCCTTCAGACTGCCAGACTTTTGCACCATCTTCCAAGCTGAGGTCTTGGCAGTGATCAAAGAAGCTGTCCAAATATCAATGATGGTGATACCACGGGCTAATATCACTTCATTGATAGCCAAGCAGCAATAAAAGCAATTTCTGCCACTTAGAAACACTCAAAGCTTGTAACTTGCTGCCGCGAAGAGCTTAGGGTTCTTAACATGCAGCATAACATTAGACTTTGCTGGGTTCCTGGTCACAGTGATGAACAGGGAAACGAAACAGCTGATGAGTTAACAAGAACGGAATCGTCACTTGGCCCAAGTCAAGCCGAACGACTTATTAAAGTATCAACCTGTAGCATTAAACAGGATATTGCTAACAAAATATTAGAAAAAACCAATGAGAGATGGAACCTGCTCGAAACTTGTGGCACAACTAGAAAGTTATGGCCAAATTTCAATTAGCAGAGGACAGACAAAATTATGCAAATGAACAAGAAACATCTTCGCACCCTTGTCAGTATAATCACCGGACACAACCACAAAAATTAAATGAAGCTCTGCACTGAAGACCTCTGCAGAGGGTGTAGCGAGAAAAAAGCACATGAGGTACCACAACGGATCTAAATAGATGTGACGGTATCAAGATCAGCTGTCAGCCCTTCTACCTAGCGTAACATAAGCACCTCCGCTTGTAATACACTCCAGAGGTTTGGAAACTTTATTGATATCTAGGTGGATTTTCCGAGTACATACCTGACCCTACCCCCTCGTTTGTTTTGAAATCTTAATAGGACCTTATATAGTACCTCGTGGCTTGATGGTTAGTGCGTAGGACTGTCATGCCGAAGGTGTGGGTTCGATTCCCAGCCGTGCCACCTAAAAACAGAAATGTTTTATTCGAGGTACTGCCTCTTGCGAAGAACTGACAAATCCTCCAAGAGTATACTTGTCATGAAAAAGTGCTTCTCATTTAGCCGTTCGGACTCGGCAAAAAACTGTAGGTCCCCTCCATTCCTGCCAACAAACACGCACACAGGAATGGTTGTGAGTTGTAAGTCACTAGGCCCTGGTTCTCCATGAGCTGTTGCGCCACCCAATTTATTTATTTTTTATTTAATAGGACCTTATATACGTAATTTCAATATATATAAGAGCTGATGTGACAGTTTACGATGAGTAAAAAGTAGGACATATCTAAGTGTTTAAGTTGAACATAAATATTTCGTTACAGCAAATGACTCTAAGGGCCAATTTTTCAGTGCTCGGTTAGCTCTGAGTAAAATCATAGTTAGTTAATCCTGATAATTAAATAACCCTGAGTTAACTCAGGAACAATATTTCAGATGTAGATTAACTTTATCTTTTAGTTGTCAAAAATCTATTGAAAGTTATGTGATGCCCAACTTGGCAGTAATAAATTTCAGAATAAAAAATATCAAAATCTCTTAGGCTGATAGCAAAGTTCATAATATCACTCTTGTTTTCGTAATACATATATGTATGAGTTGGAGTATTATGTATGGTTATTAATTTCTTTAATCAAAATTTATGTATTTTATTTTGCTCTGTGAAAAGTACTCGTATCTAGCTGAAGAGCCTAAGGAAAACAAAAAAAAATTGTTGTGAATATGTTATCCAGAACATTATGCTGAAAAAAATAGGATACACGATACAACATTCACAACTTTATCCGAGGATGAAAATTGTGATTTGTTTTT
This sequence comes from Dasysyrphus tricinctus, assembly GCA_963921185.1. Classification (NCBI taxonomy): domain Eukaryota; kingdom Metazoa; phylum Arthropoda; class Insecta; order Diptera; family Syrphidae; genus Dasysyrphus; species Dasysyrphus tricinctus. The sequence continues at coordinate 145,001,734 of OY992530.1, forward strand.
TTCTATCAAATTGTTTTTTTTTTTTTTCAGGCGATGAAGCATGAAAAGTGAATTTAAGGGATGATTGAGATGAGGAAAAGTACAAACAAAACAAAAGTTGTTAACGAGCCTGGCTCTTTCGTTGTTGTCATTTGTATTAATTTGGCTAATGTATTCCTAGGGTAAAACATAACAAAATTAAACTGTAGTGAGATATCTATGTATAGAGAGGTATGCGGTAGCTTAATGTCATTGAAGATTAAAACAAGTTAAGTTTTTTTAAAAATTGTTTTTTTTTTTTTTTGATACAAAATAGCAAACACTCTTTAAGTCCCTTTACATAATAGTAGATGTTGAGATGATTTTAGCTTTCTTAATTATTCAATGCAATTGATTAAGGATTAAAAGGGATCAAATCAAGTGATTAGCATAGTTGATTGGTTAAATGTAATTAAGGCGTTAAAAACCTTTTCAACATTTCTATTCCTTTTTTTTTAAATTTTGCATTGGCTTAAGTCAACAAGAGATTGGTTTTAGAAACCATGATTTTGAGTGAGAGTATAATTAGGGATAATTAAGGGTCTCTTTAATAAAATGGAATAAAAATAAATAATTCTGGGAAACATTATTTTAAAGATATGCTAATTTCTTGTATCTAGGATGATGTTTGCTTTTCGGAATTCAATATTACTGGGGAAACAAATTGTGAAGCCTATCAACAACAACAAATTATATAAACTAAATTCATTTGATGTTATAAAAATGGTACCCAAGTAAAAGCCTTTAGTGAAATTAATAATTCTATTTGCATTTTATAATCTTTTTTATCTACAAGTCAAGCACGGTTCAATAATGAAGTAAATGTGACTTAACTTGTAGTCCAGTCATTTAAAGTTTTTACCTTAAAATATATTCAACAGTTTAGAAATTTGGTGCACTTATTAACAGAAGTCTAGTGATAAAGTGGAAATAAGCCCTCTTGACTCCGATCAGTGCCGTTCCTAGCCCTCAGAGCGCCTGGGGAATTTTCAAAAAAATCAAATAATTAATCGTGGATTCAGTGCTTCGTCACTTCCACTGTATTAATGCTGACTCCAAACCACTACCCACACATTTCACTCGGTTTCCTACAAATTACCGACAAGAAAATGTCGGCTCAACCAAGGGCGGATCAAGACTTTTGCTCTGGGTCAAGTTCTTCAAAATTCATGATATTGCATTACAAAATTAATATTTTTATTGCAAATATGTAGTTACCGTAACTTTTGGCCTTAAAACCTTAGCCCTTAAAAAATATTTTTTTCTCTTTTGTATCTTAACACGAAGGAACTTAAGTAACTTACTACTTTCTTTAATGACATCCCCTTCGCAAGGCAGAGGTATGTCGCCATATAAAATAAAATGCACGACTGGGTCGCACGTACTACCTCTTATGTTCAAGACACTGCGAGTTTAAGAAAATTGTATATACAAACATGGAAATTATGAGAGAAAAATGTAGAGAAGCATGAAATACGACATTTAAATTAGCCAAAACAACTCTTTTGACAGTTTGAGGTGAAAAAAAGTATGCCATCTTAATTCATGATGGAATATGATTGTATGGGAAAAAAAATGTTAAAATCGTTGGAGCGGTTTTTTTTTTTTAAATTAATTTTTAATATATAAAATTCTTAAAACATTTTTAAGAACAAATTTTGGTATGCAGATTTAAACTATATATTTATGTGTATATAAAAACAAAATTTGAAAAAAAAAATTGTCAACCCATTTTTGAGATATCGAATTTTCAAAAAAAAAGTTTGAAACTTTTTTTAAAAATCCAAAAACTTTTTTTTTTGAAAATTTTGATATGCAATATTATTTAATCTTATTTGAAATTTGTATATAAGAAAATTCATTTAAATCCGTTAAGCTGATAACGAGAAAACTCAAAGTAAAAAAATACGTTCTATGACAGGTACTACTAATAGTTGCTATGTGTAAAATTTTATAATTTTTGATGGTAGATCGTACTAATTTAAGTATATGAAAAAAGTTTAATCAAAATCGTAGGAGTCGTTTTCAAGCAAAAAAATATTTTCCTTTGCGGTGTTTTCACTTTTGTATAGAAGGTACCATTATTTTTTCATAAATATAAAATTTTTTCTAAAAATATTTTAGAGAGTACTAAAAAACTCTTAAATATCGAGTTTCAAAAAAATCTATGATGCCGTTTTCGAAATATTTGATTTTCCAAAAAAAAATTGAAATATTTTTTAAAAATCCAAAAAATATTTTTTCAAAAATGTTGGTAAACAAAACTATTAAAATGTTTTGGAAGCTTCTGTGTAAAAAAAATAATTGAAATCGGTCATACCATTTTGAAGAAAATCAAAAATTAAAAAAATGGTTCCTTGGGAGGTACCATTAATAACCATTTTTGAAAAATGGTTTTCCACCCAAAGAAAGCCTTTACTAAAATAAATTTATTGAATTTTTTTTAAGAAAAGTTGTCGAGCCGTTTTTGAGAAAAATACGTTTATGTTAATTTGCCAAAAAAAATGTATGGCAGGTACCGTTATTTTTGGTTCTAAAAAAAATGAAAAAAACGTGTCGGAAGAATAACCAAAAACCACTATGTACCAAGTTTGAAGAAAATCGATCGAGCCGTTTAGGCTGTAGACGAACAGACAGACAGAATTCTGCCACCCACTTTTTTGGTGTTCTCTATCATCGTAATATCATGTTTGATTGTTATCTCAAATTTTTTTTCGCACGAATCCAAAACTTGCCTTATAGTACTTATAATCGCAAGTAAAAAGAAATTCAAGAAAAAAGTACGGTTTCTTACCAATATCTCGGAAATTTTGAGGTTATGTTAAGAAATGATTTGTATAAAAATTGTATAGATTTTTGCGTGATCTACAACATTTCTATTGAACACTTTTCATTTTGGGGTCAACTTTAGTCGGAAAACGCAATAATACAATTTCCCCCCCTTTCACCCCCCCAAATCCCCCCACCAAATTCGCTGCTGAGAAATAGATTTTGTTTACAATCCTGATAATCCCCTACCCCTTCACCATTTTCAATCGTTAAACTGCTGTTAACAATTTTTTTTATAAATCTATATATATAAAAATGAATGTTTGTCTATGTATGACCTATAGACATTGTATATCCAATCTATAGTATTCTCATGAAACACGATTTTGTAGGTAGACATTAGGTCGATATGTTCGCTGTGATCGCCTTACCGAGATCCCTTAACAAAAATTAGTATTACATTTGGACGCATAGATGGCCACGAGCTTTTTTTCTTCATGAGAATACTATAGAATTTATATACAATGCTATAGACTCAAAAACTACACGTTAGATGGAGCTGAAATTTATGCTTGGTATTCAAAAAATGACTGGCATGGTTTAAAGAGTAATTTGAGACAATTTCTATGTGTGGTACTGCACTTTTATCGTGGAAAAGAAAAATGAATATTTTATATGAAAAAATAAAGATTATTTTTAAAACAAGCTCTGTATTTTATGTCAAAAATATAAATATAAAATGTTCAAAGATTAAAATTAAGTTAAATGTATTGAAGAAATGCGTTCGCAAATGAGTATCTAATATTGCTGCATTTGAAAAGACATATGAAAATCGATCTGTATATGTACCTAAGGACACATGTAAGTATCAACGCAGGTGAAATTATCTTTCCAATTCACGAACAGTTTTATTGTTAACATATCTACATACATACATACATACATTATGTATCTGTGAATATAGAAAGTTAGCGGCGTGTGTGCCTTATCCAAGAAAATGAAGAGAAGGCAAACAAAGTCAATCAATTTTGGTTACTGCGTTAGAATGATCTATTTGCAACGACATTGCTCTTTTCTGAAGTAGCTACCTATCAACAAGTCAACATCATTGGAACAATCAAGATTTAAGATCAGTAAATGACAAGAGCGCTCATAGATTTTTTTGAATTCCTTAGTGTTGTTTTTTAGCCAAGATATGTACCATTTTTCTTAACAGACATTTTTCGAAGTCCTTTAAACTGCGTTCCCACAAAGAAAATTCAAAAATGTCAAAACAGAAATGTGATACAAAATTGATTCTTAACTTCTGTTGTGATGTACGCAGCTTGACAAACCGTGGATGGAATCGCCAAGGTGATTTGTGATAGTTGACAGTCAAAATACAATAGCACCTTTGTCAACTATCACAAATCACCTTCCCAGATTCCACTCCGTAGTTTTCGGTTATTTGACAAAAACGATAATAAAAGAAAATGCTATTATTTTTATGCTTTAGTGATTAAAGGTGTCCAAACTAAGTTGAAATTTCCACACCAAATCATCCAAATCATTCCGCCTCCGTCAAATTGACATTGAGAGCTCAGTGAAATTTTATTTGGTGGGACTGACCACTGACCTAATATTTTGTTTAAAAAATAGAATAATATGTAAAATGAAGCTGAAATTGTTTTTTAATAAATTTCCCCCACTCCGCTGATCGAATTGTGTACGTTCTTGGCAAATGACCATAGGTATGTACAATGTACATATGTGCAGGATATGTCTAAGAGTACAAACTATTAATATTTCTTGAAAATTATGAAGAATGCGATACAACACTGCGTTGATCACTTCAAAGGTACATCAAACATATATGTATATTATTTGCAATTACACGAGTATAATATGGAGGTATCAGAGCTGTACCGAACCAAGTCATGTTTTGTTTTTTTATTTAGCAGATTTTTGTGTTTCAAGTTTTATATTTTTAAATATAAGAGAATTATAATAATAATTTAATTTAGAGAGTAAACCTTAGAGAAGAGAATTATAATAATAATTTAATTTAGAGAGTAAACCTTAGACTTTTACGAGTAAAATATTCATTAATTAATGTACTCAGAGAAAAAAGCAGGTATTATCAACCAATTTCTGGCCAATCATACCTGATTTTCAGGTTGTTATTTTTCAACTCGGTAGATCAGGTTAACTGTTTAACCTGATACCTGATTTGAAAATTTAACACTGAAATCCTGTAAATTTTACCTGCAATTATAGTTAATTTAACCTGACAAAATATTCAATGCCCTGTAATTTTAACATAAAAATCTGGTTAGTTTAACCTGACAACCTAAAGTTAATTTAACAGGTATCAATGTTATATCAACCCTGTATATAATGCCGGATTTAGACGACTTGAACGCTGCCACTATAATGACAAAAATAATTAATTTGTCCATTCTTTTGTTGTTGCTTTTGTCATTATACTGGCAGTTTTCCAATCGAGTAAATCCGGCATAATTCTTGAATTTATACGTCTAAGAGCCGTCTCTTGCGCTGTCTATCGCTCAACTCGTAAGCATTATTCTGAAAGTACATATAGAAATTTATTATTTATTTATTTTAATTTAAAAATTATTTGTGATACTTACTTCAGTTTTGAACTGGGAACCTTTCACACACGGAGATAGCACTCATCCACTGGGCCAATTCACTACACAAAAAACTGGTGCCAAATATCAATACCTTAGTTGAAACTCATTGGATGGCTTGTGTGTGTGTTTTAGCACTAGTGTCACGTTTAAATGAACTGACAGAGTGCTACTTTAACAGGAGGCCAGGTAAGATTCAAATAATTTTATTTGAATGGCCTGTGTGTGTGCGTTTCAACGCTAATGTCACGTTTAAATGAACTGGCAGATTGCTTCTTTAACAGGAGACCAGGTTAAATTCAAATCGTTTTACTTAAATTGTCAGTGTGTGTGCGTTTCAGCACTTGTGTCACGCTGGAATGAACTGGCAGAGTGCTTTCTTAACATGAGGTCAGGTAAAATACAACAGGTAAAAAAAAACACATTAAATGTTAGTTCAACCTGATATGTAGTAAAACAGAAATTCATATCATACAGTGTTAGAAAAACACGACCTTGGTTAAAATTGACACTATATTCTTGTTAAAATTTCTTATTTACAAGAAATTAGTGTTAAAATTACAGGTCATCTTCTTAAATCATTCTGAATATGGCAAGAAAGTCCACCAGGTTGATTTTGCACTGAATAAAAGGTTACTAAATTCAGGTAAATTTCTGAAATGTCAGTAACTTTGTATGGGATTGTGCACCTCGTGAATTCAACAAGGCCCAGGTTAATTATTTACCTGACGTTTTTCTCTGAGTGTGGCAGTTTATTTAATAAACCTCTTATTATCTGTGAATTTTCTTTTTCTGACTTGAGGAATGAGGACAGGATGATTGAAATGGAATAAAACAAGCTGTGTGTGAGGTTGTGAAAAAGTTGATGAACAATGTAATCGATGTAACGATTTTAAATGTCAAATTCAAAGGACAAAATAAAATATTACTTTCACGCATTTCATTTATACCAATAGACACGCCTTTCAATGTGAAGAGTTTGTAATTCCAGATGTAACTTACCTTTGCAATAATAATAAATCAATAAATTGCAAGGGAAATCTCTATAAGAGTGTGAAATGGATTAACAAAATCCATGTTGTTTCACACATGGACATTTTATGCATAAATGTTCTAGAGTTGGAATGCCATTGGATTAACATGTCTATTGTCTATGCAAATTATGGAAAAAACAAAAATTTGTAATATGTATCCCAAAGCTTTAGAATGATGTTGTTCGTAAAACGTAATTCAAACAACTAAATTTAACAAATCAATCGATATTAAAATTAGTAATAGATACCAGTTAGTATTAATGTTGATATATTTGTATATTAATTTATATACTTAAAATAAATTTGTAAAGCCGAGTGAAGCTGGGGCGGGTCAGCTAGTGTGTTATAAAAAGCCTGCACTATAAGGTAAATAGGAAAAATAAAAATAAAATCTTTCCTTCGGCTTTTTTGGTCACTGTATTTTTGGCAATGAAACAAAAGTTACATAGGCTTTCCCGACGTTTCGGCAGGGGTTGCTGCCTTCCTCAGGGGAACTTTATTAATACAAAAAATACATTTGTTACAATTTAGAACGCAATAACAATTAAAACAATAAGAAATACACTCACTATTTAGAAGTTAAATATTAAGATTGACAATGATTATTAAATCATTAAAAGAAAATAAATTGCACTTCAAATGAAGTTGAGTCTATTTAAAACAAAGAAAGTTTAGAAATGATATTTACGAAGATGAGACGAGAGCGCAATAGACAGCAGAGATGTTTTGTGTGTCTTGTTTTCTGTTCATGTTGTTGTTGTTATTAATTATATGTTATGTTTCAAGAGTGTAACGTTTTGACACATGTTTCTCTGTCTGTAAGATTTTAACACCTTCAAAATCTGGAGAGTGACCGCTTTCGATGCTGTGGCAAGCCAGGGCTGTCTTTGTCGGATTATTTGATTTGATAACAGATCTATGATTGGAGATGCGTTGACGAAGAAATTGCTTTGTGGTGCCAATGTTGCACAGGTTGCATGGTTCATTTGGTTTACCATTGCAATCAATTTTGTAGATGACATCGGTTTGTTGGTCTTTGTCTGGTTTTGTTTTAAGTTTTGTGAAGAGGTGACTGGGGGTTTTATTGAATTTAAAGGCCAAGCGAACATCCGTTTAATTTTTGCCGCAATGACTTCTTTGAAATTTTCAGTCAACCTTGGAACTAAACCATACTTTTGAAGTAAACAATATTCGGTTCGTTATTTGGTTCCCGGGGATTTTTGCGTTTATGCTTTAAAAGCAGACTACGGATTATCGCTGATGGATAGCCATTGTCACTTAGGATTTTCGTAACTTTTTGATGTGTAAACATCTTAGCGCTCGGTATGGGTAAAATTGAAAATCGGTTGTAACGGATATGGGCTCACGGTTCCGTTTGGAACCATTTTGTTTGTTGTAGGTAAGTAGAACTCTGTAAACTCGAATAGGTAAGGTAGTTTTCATTTTATACCCAATGGTTTTGGTATATGCTAAGAGGAGTGAATTCCTTACACCCCGACTCCACAGTAGATAATTTCTCTCAGAATGTTCGTCTTCACATTAAATATCTAATGGAGTCACTCCGTTTCATATCTTGATTGGATGTCAAGATGTAATCTTGACAGAGATATTTGACATACATTTTGCTAGGTGAAGATTTTGTAGCTTTTTTTTTCTAAAAATTTAATTTTTATTTCATTATTTTGTATCTATGTATATGCTGCTTTTGATGTTAATCTCTGCAATCGCGGGTAGCAATTTTGGTTTGTGATATTAAGTGTTATTTGCAATTTCTTGATTTGAAATGTCATAACATGATTTGCCAAGTGGCGCATTCTTTTCTGTTTTTCTAGTTGGCTGTGGTTAATGTGTCAAAAAGAAGTGTTGTTATGTCATATTTAAAAAAGTTACTTTGAGTTACTTTTCATTTAGGAACGACAAAAGCTAAAAATATAGCTGATCTGTCAAACAAATTGGGTGAAAAAAAAGTCGAAATAAATTTGGAATTAAAATTCAAGAAGAAATTGTTGTTTCATTATTGAAAAGAACTTTTATCAGCACTTCGAAAATGCATACATTTTCAAACTAAATTTCATTTAACTTCATTCTAGCACAAAATTGAATATTTAAGCAAAAATATTTCCATTTTTTTATCATTCATTAATTGCACAAATTTCTTTACTACAAATCGATCAAATCAGCTAAAAAAATGTCGCAAAACCTGGAAAAAATTTCCAAACTCACTATCGACGGTAAATCAATAAAAATAAAAATATATTAGCTTTATATTTTCCCCCAGATCTGATCTGGATTGTATATGCATACATGTATTGCAAAAACAACACAAAATCCGACCTTGCTTTTGGATTTCGATTCGCAAATTAATTCTGACCATATACACCCTTTGTACTTTTTTGCAAAAATGAGTTTTTTCTCTCACAGGTAGATGGCTTTTTGTGTTGAAGATAGGGAGAAAATAGAGAATAGAGTAGAGAGAAAATACAGAAACAAAAGGATAAACGGGGATCGGATAGGCATATAACACTCTTGTCGCACTGGGATCCAGTCTGTTTTATTATGATAATCTAATCTGGATAAGATCTAGGGGATAATAAAATTAAGCTATTACATATTACAAAAATGATATCCATTCCAAACTGAACTATCGAGAAGCCAAAAGATAACTCAAAATGAAAACATCGTGATTTCAGCTGCTTTTGACGGATTAACCATTTCAACTCAGTATCAAAGAGATGAGTTGGAAAAATGTACTCAAAGTTACTTTTTGACACTTTAACTTTGAATCCAGGAACAACTTTGTGACGTCATAAAGTTTTCTCGGAAGGTGTTTTTTAATGGGTAAATTCATTATAATTTGTGTCGTGCAACCATTTTGTTTTAGCGCTTGTATTACAGATTCCTAATTTTTGCCATACGTGGTAATGACCCGATCCCTTACCTTCAGGTGAAAACGAATGTTTACACATCTTCCACGCGAGTCCCGGTACTCACACATTTTTTCTCATTTGTATGATGGAATCGTTCATCACTCAGTGCAAAAACTTTGCTTAGGAGGTTTGAGGCAGTATTCATTATGATATGTCCGGCTTGATTAGAACGAAAATTGACTAATCTGCCCGAAGCTGTGTTCTTTTGGTACCAGTCAAACACCAGGTGTTCATTTTCTCGATGGATTTTAACGTCGATAAAGGTTATAGTACTGTATACTTCCATTTCAACAGTGAACTGTATTTTCGGATGGAATCCGTTGAGGCTAAGCAGAACTTTTTCAAAATTCCGTTTATCCATTACTGCGAATATGTCGTCAACATATTTTGCGACAAACGTAGGTTTCTCTTTCATTTTATTGAAACATTCCTCTAGTACGTGATCTAGTACTAGGTCCGCAATGGTGGGTGACAGAGGGTTTTCCATCGGCATTCCAAATATTTGTTTGTAAATAATATCATCTTTGAATTGGAGTGTTGTGTGTAACACCTAAAACCAAAACAAAACTATAAACAAATATAAACAATAACAATAATATGAGCTCGACGCATATCGACCTACATTGGATTTTGTTGAAAATGATCAGCCGTCACCAAGCGATACCATCGTGCATTGAACTGATCATGTTACACATAGTCATAGTCGGTCACTATGCGCCGAATGCAATTGAATATTGATTTTGTTTATGACTGCAATTATATATGCATCACATAGACTGAACATTCGGAATGCCTTTGAGGAAATATAACCGAAAGTATATTTTGTCAAGTGGACATTTAATTCTTACGTCATGTGGGGTAATATATTGTAGGTCATAAGTAAAATAAATAAATAAAGAACTAGGCTAAGAATATCTTTATATGAAAATTGATTTTGTATAGATCTAGTTGTAAGTATATCTTTGTATGAAAATTGATTTTTGTATAGAACTAGTTGTAAGTATAAATAGAAGAAAATATTGAAAATAAAATCAGTCTAAGTTAAAACCTTAACTGCGACTCTTTATTATTAATATCGTGCATCTCGATGCTCGGATAAATAAGCGGCTTTGCATTAAAGCTAAGAAATTTGTTCCTTCGAGAACCAAGGCTTCCTCGTCAATCATAACAGGAGATATAATTGTTCTCTTTAAGACAAAATTCAAGGACCTCGAGAAATATATTTTGATTGATTTTGGTGCTCTTACTAATTAATTCCCATTTTTGTTTTACTATAGTGATAGCTAGTTGAATGGGAATATTAGTGAAAAGAGACACCGCATCAAATGAAACTAATACATCATCGCTTGTTAGTTTGATATTTTTCGCTTTCTCAATAAATTCAAAAGAATTTTTAATTGAGTAGCTTGAATTTGTCGACGCGCACTGTAATATTTTGCCAACAAACTTTGAAAGCCCATAACATGGCAACTTCATTGATGACGTGATTGGGCGCAGGGGCATGTTTGCCTTATGAATTTTTGGCAACCCATAAATAGATGGAAGCTGCGCTGTGTATGTGATCATTTTTGCTTTTTCCCTGTCATCAATAAATTTGTTGTTGCTTAACAACTTTACTAGACCATTATTGCGAGTCTGTAGTGTTGTTGTTAGATTATTCCTCACTTGCCTATAGGTGTTACGATCAGACAACAATTCACACATCTTATCGTCGTACTCGGCTTCCATCTATTTATGGGTTGCCAAAAATTCATAAGGCAAACATGCCCCTGCGCCCCATCACGCCCCAACGATATACCAAATCTTCAAATTGAGGCAAATCCTGGCAAACACCAACGAATTTTAAGTCAAGACCCACTATCTTTTCATCGACTTCAAACATCAGATGTGGTACAGGGTTCATACAAGGAGATGCGCTATCATGTGATTTCTTCAACCTAGTCCGGGAGCAGATAGTGTGCAAGAGTATTTTTAGCATGGAAGGCACTTTCTTCTTCTCAACTGCTTGGCTATGCGGACGACCGACATCGCCATCATCGGCCGCTCCAAGCGAGCTGTATTTGAAGCATTCACAGCTATTGATGAACAGGCAAAACGCGTTGGTCTTGAAGTGAATGTTGACAAAACATAGTATATGATATCAACAAACAAAGCCTCATCTGTCCATCACCTAGGACAATACGTCACTGTTGTTGGCAGTAATTTTGAGGTATTCAAGGAGTTTTACATTTTCCCTTTTTTTGGCATTTAGGCCGGGAATTCTTCATTTGGAATAAGGGAGAAGTGAAAAAACAAATATGTCCCCAGGAATTGTCATTAAGAATTTGGGTTATTAAGAAAAATTAATTTGTATTTTTAATTTTATCTTTTTTCTGTGCATTTTCTGTGAAGCGGAACAAAGTTTTCTACAGAAAATTCGACAGGTAAATACATTAAGTTTAAGACAAACCTTACAGCTAACAATTAATCAACGATTTCTCACAGACAAATGAAAGATTTAAAAAGAACTTCGAAGAATAATGTTCATACTTCAAAATGACCCTTCAAATTTATTTGAAAAAAATTACCTCGAGCAATAATATAACCCCAAATTTGCATCGAAAATATATTTTTTGTTTCAAAGATTTAGATTCAAATATTTGAAAAACGTGACGGACTACAGAAATTCTGTAGCTAGATTCCAATTTAACAAAACCAAAAACAATCGAATACCTAAGTAAAGCGCTTGAGTCCAAATGGGTTCCCGCAGAAAAAAACTTTAAACAGGAATTTGTTGGAATTATGTTTACCTGCTTTCAATAATTGTAGTTTGATGAAATTTACGAATACATAGTTGACAGTTTCGAGCCATAAGTGAAAAACTCCAAAAAATGCATTTTTGGATTTTTTCATGTTGCGTCACAAAATTTTAATCGCAAACCTTAAAATCGGATTCAGACCCTCCGAAAAGCAAGGAAAAAAAATCAAAACTAAGTACTCCACAATTTTCTCGCTAAGCAGCTCAAAAGGCTCTAATTGACTGGACAGTTTATCAAGTAGTTCTGGGTTGCGCGTTTGAAAAAAAAGATTATGTAAGTAGGTGCTTAAGAAAATTCTTGGAATACATTTCAAAACAAAAATATCTCCTACACTTTCATCAAGAACCAGAAGCATTTCTAAAAAATAAAACTTATCATCATTTAAAATCCATTTAGGTGCCCATGGAAAATACCTTAAGTAAGCCAATTTCTTTTCAAGATTATAACCATTTCAAAAAGGCTAATTTAAGAAAAGATATTTTCCTTGCAATTCAAATATTCCTAATGTCTCTATTTAAAGAAAAGAAAAAAACAGTTAATTGGTTTCATCTTTTGTTAAGAAAAAATTCATGAAAACTGCATTTTACTAGACAAACAAAAACGCATCTTAAAATTGAAAAATTAATTAAGATTTATGTTCGCAAGAAAAGGGATTAAGAGAATTTGTTTTTTCCTTTTTTGTATAATGTTGAAAATCTTCAACAGTTTCATTCTAGGTATGTCCTTGAAGAAAGACAAAGCAACCACCCGCCAGTAGAAAAATCACAATTTTAACAGAATCACGTTTTCGAAATTATGTTAAATCCTTTTTGCAAAAGGACACAAATATTCCCCCACTTCATAACTCCAACCCATCGCATCGTTTACAATCATTCCTTTTCTTCTTTATCTAAAGCTTTACGATAATGCAATGAGTTCCTCTTTCCCCTCTCCCTCTCTCTCTCTCTCTCTCTCTCTCTCTCTTTCTTATCAAAGCAAGGAAATTGTGAATGGGAAAATTCAATTTAGAATTCTTGCCAGATCCTTCGCTTTAAGGTTCCCTAGTTTGGTCTTCCTTTTGTCCCTCAGATTGAGAAGATGTTTTAAAATTGGAAAAACATTTCCAATTTGATTTTGAAAATTTTTAAGAAAATAAAATTTACAGCCATGAAGATTACCTTTGATTCCCTTTATCCATTTGATATTTTCACTGTGGCGTGCATTTACCGCTGTCGACTGAATGTCTTCTGCAATTTTCCAATTTGCAATTACAATTTTTAAATTAAAGAAAACATGTTCAGTTGGAACTTTTGGTCATTTTAACAAAAAATAAAATAAAATAAAAATAAAACCAAATAATGAAGTTCTGGGAAACTTTCCATTGACTTCATTAGACGATTTCTAAAGCAATTTTCCATCTTTTGTTGATTTCCTTATGAGGCAAAAGTACAGGAAAAACTGAACATAGATACTTATACATATTATATAGTACTCCATCCAAGTCACAAACAGTGAGAGTATACAGAAACTTTATCCTTGTATTATTATACATTAGAGGGTTCGCTTGATCCGCTCGTAGCCTGAGTAACCTGATCCTTTTTGATTACATAAACTATGCAGAGAAAGTTTCCATCGAATTTTGCACAATGGATTCAAACAAGGAGCGTCATTGGAGGACACTTCACATGAAAAAGTATCTTGGATAGAAGATTTGACAAACTGTTTGCAAAATGCGCCAACTCTCAACTCTCTGGATGCTTCTGGATTGTTTAACGTTCATGTATGTTTTTCTTTCTTGAAGAGGTTTTTAAAGTGGTGCGCATATAATATGTAGGTACATAAGTCCACATGGGGGAAAGGATTATGATGTATGAGATGAGTAGCTATAAGTAAAATGCCTTTGCGAATATTTGTATTCAAGAAATATTCACAGTAAGACATACAAATATTTAAAAGCAAGAAATGTTGAACTTGGTATCTAGAAGTTTATTTGTATGTGTTAAAAAAGATTCAAGTTCGTATTTGTAACTGACCTTAAATAGACCATTTAACTGCAAACATTTTAAGGACAGAACATTTACAAACGAGAGAGAGGGAAGGAGTGTTCCCAGTAAGGCACTTTTCCTTTATCAAGACGGAAGCCGAAGAATTCTCCAGATGGAATCGACGATAGCGTCTACAGTTCCAGTTATATGTTGAACTACTTAGTCAACACCTTATATGGGCTACTACGACATGTTCGTAGCTCATGCCTAAAAGGAGTGGTTTAGCCGGTTTCCCACCCTTGGAGTTACATATATTAAGAGTCTGGTCTTTCAGGTCGGGGGTTGCAAGTTGGGGTAACTTCTCTACCACGGAAAACAACAATGGTTCCGAAACAACAACAAGCCTCGGATTTGGATGATTTTAATGTTGACGACCCCAGCAAACGAAACAAGGACAGTTAATTTCGGATCTGTACGTGGAATGTCCGGACCTTAATCAGGCCACGTGCCATCGAACAATGAGTGGAGAACCTGGATAGGCTAAAGGCTGATGTTACATCCATCCAGGAAGTGCGCGATGGGATGGAGATGCCATACAAAGGATGAAGTCGTGTGGCATCTACTTCAGCGAGTGCTACAAAGAGGAGGGTCAGCGGCGCTTTGGTGGTGGTTTTGTAGTAAAGGGAAGACTTAAAAGTTCTGGGCGTCAAAAATGTAAGCGAGTGCCTGATCATAATCCACATCAAAGCTAAATTCAAAAACATTTGGTTGATCCGGGCCCACGCCCAGCCCCAACGGAAGACAAACATGACTCAACCAAGGAAGACTTCTACGATCTCCCCGAGAATTGTGAGCCCGAAGTGTACGAGGTCAAGATCACACTTGGCGACTTCAACGCCAAAATTGGAAAGGAGGGCATTTTTGGTTCGATAGTCGGAGGACATAGCCTGCACGGCAACTCTTCCCGTAACGGACTGAGGCTGATTGACTTTGCGGCGCGGTGGCAGGGCGTAATGTAAAAATAGCTAGCACTCGATTCCCTCACCTCAATATTCCTAAAGGGACCTGGCGAGCTTCTGATCATAAAACCCGCAAACAAGATTGATCATGTTGTGATAGACGCCAGAAATGCTTCCATAGAATCCTAGATATCCGAACCTCCCGGTGGCCCAAGATTGACTTACCATTACTTGGTTGTAGCTCAAGTAAGTATGCGGATATCTATGAAGACACAACGCCGAGCGGATGCTCTTAAAAGATTTGATGTCAAGAAGTTTAAATCACAAGAGATTGCCAGGACCTTTACTGACCAAGTTTCTTTTAACCTTTCAGCAGCTACGCCACCAGCACCAACTGCAGAGGACCAGTGGAAACACGGCCAAGAAGCCATCAGAAGTGTTGCCACTGATGTGCTGGGTTTCACTAGTTGACCACCATAGGAAA
Source organism: Dasysyrphus tricinctus (assembly GCA_963921185.1). Taxonomy (NCBI): domain Eukaryota; kingdom Metazoa; phylum Arthropoda; class Insecta; order Diptera; family Syrphidae; genus Dasysyrphus; species Dasysyrphus tricinctus. The sequence goes on from OY992530.1 coordinate 145,017,317, forward strand.
CCCCTGGTTTTATGAAGAATGCGGGTTGACGCATGCAGCATAGAATGAGACCTACAAATCAATGCTGCAAACTAGAACCAGAGCTGCTGAGAGAAAATCCCGGGAGCTCTACGGGCAAAAACGAAAGGAGGAACGCCGACTTCTCAGGAGGAAAAAGTGAGAGCATGCGTAGTCCATTGAGGACTGTATTGGTAGGGTGGGGATGTTCGAAAATTCTACCGAAGGGTGAGGCAACCCTCCCAAAGCTGCAAGGCTTGGAAGCCTTCCAAGACAACAGTGGGAATATGATAGTAGACACACAGTCGGTAATGAGGATCTAGAAAAAACACTTTTCTAGACTGCAAAACGGCGAATGTAGCTTAATTTCTGTTTGATTAAGTACGCGAAATTTGGAGGGGACAAATGAATTCAGTAAGTGAGAATTGAACTTTTGAATCATTGAAATTTTGTTTTTTTGGTTTGACTTTCTCAAAAAAAAAAAAAAAAGTGGGAAAATGGCTGAATGCGTTCATTGTATTCGCCGCCCCTAAGATCTGAAACCAGCGATCGGCGAATTCTACAATGAATGTGAATAAAGCCAGGGATATGTGCGAGTAAGTAGGACCGCTGGTTTTCGTCAACGGAAGCGCTCTTCAGCAAATAAGCTTACAAATGACGTAATATAAGTCCGCAGCTTCCGATTGGCTGAAAGCACGGGGGTTGAGTGCAAAATGTAGTTCGAACAAACATTAAAAAATCTGGACGGGCACTTCTTGACAGAAGAGGATATCAAAAAGTTGTTCTTTGGAAGAGAGAGTTAAAGGCGAAGAGGCAAAGTAGAAAAGGTTTAAAAGTTTAATTTTGAAGTTAATATTGGAAGACAAAAAGTTAAATTTTTGGAAAAATTGAAAAAAAAAATTGAAGTGAGGGTGGACTAAAAGTAAGGAGAAATTTGTGAGGCAGTGGAAAAATGTTGCAGAAAATCCCAGCAGAATAGAAGCAGAGGGAAAAAAAAGATAAGTAGAGTGGTTGCTTTTATAAATATTGTAGTTAATTTTTCTTTTTTTCGTACATTTCAAATTGGTTGGTCTGAGATGGCTGGGACACGTGGAGCGTATGGACACTGACGTATGAGCACGACGCATCTTCGAATCTACTCCTGATGGTCTACACAGCAGAGGAAAACCCCACCTTAGGAGGTGCACACAAGCGGGGAACGACCTTAACAAACTTAGAGTGCATAACTGGAGGCAGCTTTGCTATAGCTAGGGACCAAGCTGAGCGGAGGGGTTTGGTGGTTGAGGCCGTTGGATCGTGAGTGCCATCTAAAATAAAGTAAGTATAAGTAAAACCGAAAAGTCACTATGTAGGTATGTACTAGGGTTCCCAACCGTCCTCCTTTTGGGAGGACAGTCCTCCTTTTTGATTGTTTGTCCTCCCGTCCTCCCGTCCTCCCTTCACTAGTAAATGTCCTCCTTTTAAAAAACAAGGAACATTTATAGCTGCACGCATAAGCTTTCAATAATTACTGAGCGCACTCATTTCTGAAGTCATTAAATTTCAACGTTTTAGTTTAAACGAAAAACAATGGTGAATATTTATCATAACACATAATGATAAATTAGGGGTACTCTGCTATTCCAGTTTTTTTTTTTTTTTAAATGAGTTAAGTATGAAAAAGTGTTCTTCAGAAGGCCCAGTGCCCCAGTATCTACGTTTTATCTAATATTTATACTAAAAAATAATTACTTCTTGGTACCTGAAAAGTTACGTATATTTTCTAAAACTACAGTATTCTTTTCGGCGCTCAATTCAAAACTTCTTAGACTGTTCCATTATTGACAGGTTGAATCAAAAGTCGGGTATTCCAATAGTAATTTTTAAAACAAACCTGGATAAATGTCGTTCCAAATTTATTTTAACTAACTAATCGCTGATATCAATTAAGCAGCTATTAACTATTTCTTCGTTTTACACCTAGTTCTCACAAATGGAAAGAAAAGTTTTTCTTTTTTAATTATACCCCGCAAATGTCAAGGCATGCATCCAATACATGTTTTGCATGCGAAAAGAACTTTGGTGAATAAAATGTTTTTTTTTCTGATGGTTGGTTTAAACTTCAAAAAAAAAAATATATTCACCTCAAGGCATTATTTGCATACAAATTGTTTTTGCATCCAAATTAATTAATTAATTAATTATTTTCCATTTTGAGGCCTATAGTTTATTAATGATTCAATGGGTGGCTTAGGCCAAGGCTAACGTTTTTCGCCTTGAATATTATTCAATTTGGTGCGCAGAATAGGTGGAAAATCGTTTTGAAAGTTTTGATTTTTTTTTCGCTTGGGAACTGTCAACTAGGCTAAAAGTTAGAAATCGTGTTTATATTTCTTAAAACAAAATTTTGATTAATTAATTGGAATAGGTTTTTTTAAAGTATGAAATGCCATATTTTTATTTATTATTTATTTTTGTATTCTTTAATGAACTGTCAAAATTACTATACCTCTTTTTGTTTTTTTTTTTTCTTTAAGAAAATTGTTCTCCTTTGGTTTCAATGGGAGTTGGGAACCCTAGTATGTACCAAGTGTTTTTTCATAACATCGGCTTAGAGTGAAAAGCAGCTAGCTCCTATTTTGCCTTTTTTACAGAAAATAATTAAAGAAAGTGATCTCCTTGTTTGAATAAAACCAAAATTACATTAAGTACTTAGTTTTCTACACTCGTTATTGCTAAATTCAGTGAAATTTAAGAGATTTTTATAGATTTTTGCATTTTTAAGCAATTTTTGTAATGGTCCTAAATGTAGAACTAGCCACTGTTCACTCTAGGCCGACGATATTTTTGTTCTTATTTAAATAAATATATTGACATGTTGAATTCATAAAACTTATAACTTTGAATAATTATAAAGCTGAAACTGAAATGATCGTCTAAATGGAGCTTAATACATCAGTTTACCTAAAAGCTTAACTGATAACTGAAACTGAAATGATAGTTTAAATGGGGCTAGATTTTAATTTCATTTTATTGAAACATTTTTTTAAGTTAATGGCTGAGGTTATGGCAGGTAAATTAATCTGAGTTTTTATTTGATCAAGCAGACAAGCTGCAGTTGAAATTTACAAGGCAAACAAAATGGAACAAGACAAAGTACTGAACAGCAAATTGACAACACACTATACGAAACTGCCAATAAATATCAATACGGAAATACAAGATAAAAAGAGACAAATACATAAACCAAAAACAATAATCTAAAATTCAACAACAATACTACACCATATACCAACTTTGGCCTAGTAACACAGTTCGTCAGCATTAAGCCCGATGATGGAATATTAGATCCGAAACGCGTCGCTATTTTAATTAACTAATGTTGTGATAAAATTAAATAAAGTTAAATTAAATAAAACAAGTTTAAAAAAATTTTCTTTTTATAATTTATTTTTATTGTTTAATATATAAACGATTTCATATCTCGTGTCATTTTTTGCAATATTACGTTATAACGGTACTGTAAGAAAAATGATAGTTCAAGCTCAAAGCAAGAAAAATAAAGCTGTAGAATGTTTTTGTTTCAACTCAATACGACCAATCATCAAGAAGATACAGCGCTTTAAATTTGTCAATAGAATTTCTCAGGGTTCAAGCAATAACTTAAATACAGCTCCATAACTGAAATGTTTGTCCCTTTATTATCAAAATGTAAGGGGACTTCGTTCTAAGGCCCGCGATGTATTCTTAAAGTCACAAGAACTTCCTTTCGATGTTTTCGCTTTAGCCGAGACTAATTTAAATAGTAATTTTAATAATAATGAGTTTTTTACATCTGATTTTAATGTCTACCGAAAGGATGGTCTGTTGAACTTGATGGAACAGACTGGAAGAGGTGTTCTCATAGCAGTACACTCTAATTTGGACAGTTCCTTTTTTAACATCCCTAACACCGAGAATATTGAATTGATCTGTGTTAAAATAAATGTCAAACAAAAAAGCATTTTTGTATTGTGCTGCTATTTGAGACCTTGTAGTCCAATTGATAGTTATCAACTTACAATTAATGCAATTGACTTTTTGTGCGAGACAATGGAGGTGCACGACAGCTTATTGGTCTTGGGTGATTTTAATCTTCCTAACCTGACATGGTCACGATCTGAAGATGACTCTCACTTTGTTGCTGAGAATGCTACAACTCAAAAAGAAGTATTGTTTTCAGACAATATGTCTGATTCTGGTCTTTGTCAGATAAGTGATATTAAAAACAATCTGAATAGGCAGCTTGATCTTATTTTTGTTAATGATGCTAACAACTGCAGCGTTGAGGAAAGTAGCCAGGTTCTTTCCACCATATACATCTTTCATCCACCGTTATCTTTAATTTTTGCTTTCGAACATGGAAATATGAATATTGAGTCTGAGAGTACATATCGTTTCAATTTTCGGAAGGCTGACTATGTCAAACTCAACGAACTTCTCAGTAATATAAATTTTGATTTAATTTTTAATTCGAACTCAAACAATTGTATTGATATACTCACCACTAACTTTTATTCAGCAATTTTTGAATGTTTGTTCCTATCTGTACCTTATGGACCCCAGAAAAATACATCATCGTCACCTCCGTGGTATTCAAAGGAGCTGCGTACACTCCGAAACTCCCGAAACGGCCTTTGGCAAAAATATTTAAGATCTAGAACAGAAAATGACTACTCCCTTTATCTACATGCGTCCAATGAATTTTCGGCTCTTTCTAAACTGCTATACGACAGATATATCAATCAAATGCAATTTGATATAATCACAGATCCCAAACGATTTTGGCAATTTATAAACTTCAAGAAAAAGTCTGGTGGTTATCCTACTACTCTTAATTATTTAGTGTAGATCATTCTTCTAACGATTCTAAAATTATAACAAATTTATTTGCCAATAAATTCGGTCTTGCTTTTTCCGATAGTAATTTTGAGCCAGATGAAAACTACTTCAACTATTTGAATAGTTGTAATCGAAGATCGTTAGATTCAATTAGTATTAATGTTGGTGAAGTGGTCGAAAAGATAAAAAATCTTAAGGATGATTTCTCATCCGGCCCAGACGGTTTGCCAGTGATTGTTTTAAAGAAATGTGCAGCCAATTTGGCCCTGCCTCTGGCTTTTCTTCTCCAAAAATCTCTTTCCTTAGAGATTTTTCCATCAATATGGAAGGATTCTTTCATCATTCCAATTCACAAAAAGGGATGTAAAGCAGATGTTGCAAACTATAGGCCAATCGTCAAATAATCGTGCATTCCTAAACTGTTCGAAAGTATTGTCTTCGACAATGTATATTTTCATTGCAAGTCATTATTTTCTACCAAACAGCACGGGTTCGTCAAAGGTAAATCTACGACCACTAACTTAACAGAATTTGTTTCTTATACTTTAAATGCAATAGAAAATAAAAACGAAGTTGATGTCATTGCCACAGACTTTAGCAAGGCCTTTGACAAAATCTCACACAAAATTATCTCGTTCAAATTAAAGGCTCTTGGTTTTCCCCCCGGTTTTGTTCAATGGATAGAATCATACTTATTAGATCGTAAATATCGAGTCTTGTTTAGATCTTCAGTATCAGATCCTTTCATTGCAAGATCAGGAGTCCCTCAAGGTAGTCATCTGGGTCCGATTATTTTTATTCTTACGATCAATGACGTGGAATCTGTGATTGAGCAATCAGAACTTTCTATCTACGCGGATGACATGAAGATCTTTAGAGCAATTTCTTCGCCTAATGATTCTCTACCTCTTCAGAACGACCTGAATAATTTTTTTGTTTGGTGTCAAAAAAATAATTTAGAACTTAATGTCGGAAAATGCCAAGCAATCACATACTCTCGCAAACGCTCCCGTCCACCACCACGGGACTACTATATCAATGTTGACCTTGTCTCAAGAGTAACTACTATTCGGGACTTACGTGTTATTTGTTTATTTGTGATACTGAGCTCAATTTCAGATCCCATTATGACAACATAGTAGCTAGGGCTAACTCTGCTCTTGGTTTTGTCAAGCGTTGGTCTAGGTGACGTGAAATAACACCAAACGAAATATAGCCAAATTTTGAATTTGGTCTTATTTCCATCTCGAAAACGAAATAACGCCAAATTGGTGTTATTTCTTAAGCCCAATGGAAATAACACCAAACAAATAATTGAAATAAAACCAAATCTATCCCAATCAGTTTTTTGGCCTTATTGCAATGCGAAAACAGAATTAAGGCCAAATATTTCATGAGAATCGTTATTTCGGCTATATTATTCAAAGTTTCATTAAATACAGATTCCTTAAATGCAAAATAAATTTTGCATTCACCCAACCTCGCACCCACTCCAAATCCTATATCGAGCCCAAGCAGGGGGGTTGCAGGGGGGCAGCATGTTCCCCCATACATACATCACTGTTTACTCGTGAATTTTAAAATTTCACAAACCAAATAAAGGAGAAGATTTATTAGGTTTGTGAAACTTAAAAATACGCGAATACACAGTGAGGTATGTATGCAACCCCCCTGCTTGGGCTCACTATAGGATTTGGGGTGGGTGTGCGAGGTGAGTGTATGCGAAATTTCTTTTGCATTGAAATAATCTGGAAACTTCGAATTTATTCTACCAATACACTTCTTTTCATTACTCTCCTTATGTCAGGAAACAAAATTTCAGTTTCGGCAGAATTATTTGAAAATATGAATTAAGTTAAAAACGAAATAAGGCCAAATTGGTCTTATTTCGGTTTCATCAACGAAATAAAACCAAATTTAAAATTTGGTCTTATTTCGTTTTTGAAAACGTAATAAGACCAAATTTTTTAATTTCGGCTTTATTTCGTTTGGCGTTATTTCACGTCACCATTGGTCTAAGGAGTTTTCGGATCCTTACGTAACAAAATCTCTCTATATACAACCTTTGTACGGCCTTTACTTGAATATGCAAGCCAAGTATCATGGTCCCCCTACCACCATGTTCATGTCAAACGAATCGAAGCAATACAACGTAGATTCCTCCGTTTTGCTCTTAGGGGACTGCCATGGGTTGACAACTACAACTGCCCCCATATCAAGATCGGTTGCGGCTCATTAACCTACAATCTCTGGAAAAACGTCGTGAAGTGGCTGACATAATTTTTGTGCATCAAATTTTATCTGGTGCTACTGATTCTTCCGCCCTTCTTGAGGTAATGAGTATTAACGTCAACTTACATTCTCTAAGACCAGTACCCCAATTCCATCAAGCCCTTCACAGAACTGATTATGGTAGAAATGAACCAGTAACTAGAATGTTGAGGGAAGTGAATTCAAATTCTAGTATTTTCGACTATAATCATAGAAAGATCACACAAAAAAAACTTCTTTATGGTTCCTCATTTAACTAGTTTGAATAATACAGTAAAGTAATGTTTGCCTTCATTAAAACCATAACTGAGAGAACGTGAAACTACTAACTCTACTAACCTGACAAATGCTTTTAGCATCCTATTCAATTTTAATCTGCAATTTTAAATTTTAAATTTTAGATTTAACTTTTACGTATAATTTAACTTTTTTGACTTTTCAACTAGTGATCTGCTTTTGCAAGATCCTTTTTTCTAATATTATTTTTTTTTTTTTAATTTTTTCTATTTTTTACTTTTAAAATTTTTGTAACTGCTTGTATTAAGCAGACCCAACCTCTTATCTCTCAGTAATAATTTCCTTTGCATCACCTTAAAAGGAAGTTTGTTGTGCTATGCTGACAACAACATAGCATAATAACTATCTTTATTTTTACATAATTTAATTTTTAATACATATAAATAAGTGCCGATACGACTTGCAATCGAATTTGCGTCGTACCCGGTGTAAATGGACCCCTGCGCGTGCGGTATCTGGGGGGGATAGAGGCGTGGGATTATTATTTATTTATTTATTTAAAAAACACTACAAAAAATTGAAAAATATCTTGTTCCGTAAATTATTTTGACTAAGAAAATTTAATTTAAAAGAGAATTCAATTTGTTTTTTTTTTTCAACCCAAAATGCGGAAGAAAATAATATTTGAAAAGGTTTAATCATCTCTGGTATAAAAATAATGTACCCATGTATGATATCTAGCAGATTGGCCAACTATTTTAAAATTATTATATGTCTTACATATTAGTAAATAATAAATAGGTAAATAATTTTGCATCTTTAGTGTTTGGTATTGTAAAAAGTTTAAAATCAACTTTTGAACTATTAAGGATCCGTAGAGGCCACCCACCGAGTTATGGAGGTCTTCGGAGATCTGTAGAGGCAACCAACAGTGCTCTGGCGGCCTCCAAAAATCGTTAAAGTCACCGGTCCTGGGGCCTCCAGAGATCCGTAGAGGGCACCAACCGAGTTCTAGGAGCCTCCAGAGATCCGTAGATGACACCAGTAGAGTCCAAGAGGCCACCAACCGAGGTCTGTGGGCCTCCAAAGATTCGTAGAGGTCACCAACCACTATTTAACATTAAAACTTTTTTCTATTGTATTTATTTGAATATTTTGCTGTACCTAAATATAAAAGTAATTACCATTTATTTAAATTGAATGCAGGAAGCAATATCAATGGTTAATTACATCGCCCATTTATAATCAAAAAAAAATCTTGACAATTCGTTGATTTCGTTTAAAGAACACAATTTTCAAAAGTTTTAGAAGTCCATTTTTTTTTTTGCTAAACTTATAAGTTTTAATGACCCTTGTATTTCGTTATGCAGATTTTTGTAGGAAGCTTAGAAATTTAGACTTAACTTCTCAATTTGAACTTATTCTTATACATATTTACTTTTTTTTTTTGGTTAGAAAAACCATCACACAAAAAAAGATGAACGCTCTAAGAGTTGGAATTTAACCTCATTATCATTATGCATAACAAGCGATATTGTCTACTATAGTGCTATAGAAGCTTTAAAAGGAATCTTATTATATAGGGGCAGAAAAAAAAGAAGCAAAGTTTAAAAAACTCTCTTATAATTCCCCTTCATCCTCCTGTACCTATGCCCGAAGAACTGTATGTCCTTGTTCGCTAACGAATACCAGTTGGCATATTTCAACGCTATTCCTTGCATATTTTTTGCTTGCTTCTTTCTTAATAACGTCCTTTTGGAATTTCTTTATTGATTATAACATTTTTCTACAAGGATGGTTGGGAGGATATTTGCATATGCTTAAAAGCAATCGAACTCATCCTGTAAACGCCCGCCACCACACTATTACAATCACCCACCATACACACAGACAAAAAATACTTACTCGCAATCGTTCTAATGGAATCCATTGTATTTTTTTTTTCTTCCTTTTTTTGCTGAACGACTACTGAAGAATTCCAGACTGCCACCTTCAAGCCATACACTCGATATTTAAAAACATCATGATAAGCCATTCCAGTGGGAAGAACCACCTTCTCTCCCACGTTTAAATTATGTTTGCTGGTAATTATGGCAAAGATGATGCTTGGGTTTGGTAATGGTTTGTTTTGTTTCTTGTAGGTATGGTTAGAATAGCGGGAGTCAAAAGGGGGAGCTAGGGCGGCGCTAGGAGGGACGAAAAAGGTGTTATAAAGTACTCTCAGCGTCACGGGTGTTAAAAGGAATGACATCCGCGTGATATACACAATATAGAGAGGGGTTATATGTGTGTCATGGGGATGTTGGGCTTGTAAAAACAATAAAATGTTTCATTAAAAATTGCTGGAGAATTTATCCAAAACATTCGCATGAGATGAAATTTTCTGAGGGTTAAAGTGGCATAAGGCATAGCATGAAGTTTTTGAAAGGTAACGTTGTATACCATCAGAATGGCACAGAACAACTGCCTTTTTAGATGTAGACCCTAGGCTTGAAGCTTTATGTTACGGATGATGATGATGGTAAGCGTTTATAGAGAGCAAAACAAATATATTCTGTTTTTATATGGCGTATAGGTATATATTATGGGATAATAAGGCTAATTTAAGCATTCAAAATGGGAGATTTAGTTTTAGGGGACGTTGTGTTGGTGGTTTAGGTATAGTTATGATATATTTTTTGCTAAAGTATACCTACGGAAGTACTCCAAGGTGCTTCAAGGTATTTAAAACCTTGCAAAGTTTCACAAAATATATACACAATACATATAGGAAGGTTAGGGTAACCGTTAGTAATATGTTTTTGATGGCGGAAAGATGCTTTTGGAATACATGGCTATGAAAACAAATTCCCTTTGTTATCTTTGTTGAAATAGCTAGCTTAAAGGTGAATATGGTTTATACCATATCCAGCCTACGCAGCAGGATTATAGAATGTAAATGGATGAAAAGAGATAAAAGTTTAGTTTAGCGGATGTTAGACTCATTTTGGTTACTTATAATGGCTGCTATTATCATTTTTGTAGTACCATTTTTAACTGGACCAGACTTAAAATAGAAATATGTATATCTGATCTAGCTTTTAACTAGCATTAACCGACACACTTGACTGCAAAGGATTATAGACCTATATGTTTCTCTTCGTTTCTCCTCAAGACACTGGAGAGAATTATTGATCTGCATGTCAGAGACCTTCTTAAGTGTGCAGCTACCAACACGCTTACCTTAAAGGTAAGTCAGTGGAGACTGCGTTGCACGAAGTCGTTACACAAATTGAGAAAAGTCTCGAGCACAAAGAACACACCCTCGCAGCATTTTTTGACATTGAAGGAGCGTTTAACAACGTTAAAACTTAGTCCATTAAATCTCCTCTTGAAGAGGTCGGGGTGGAGTCTGCCACTGTGGACTGGATTTATACCATGATCAATGGTAGAATCATAAGCTCGCAACTTGGAGATACGATTGCTGAGAGAACAGAAACAAAAGGTACTCTACAGGGAGGGGTGATTTCACCTCTTCTTTGGGTTCTGGTTGTTACCAAATTCTTACAAGTTTTAGAAATCAGGGCATTAAAATTGTAGCCTATGCAGACGACATAGTAATTTTGATATCGGGTAAATATCTTACCACCATCAAAGATATTATGGAATCCGCACTCAAGGAACTATCTTCGTGGGCAGCACAAAACGGTCTTGGGGTTAACCCTTCAAAAACTGAGCTAGTTTTGTTCACGAATAAAAAGAAATTAGAGAGCTTTACTCCTCCCAGGCTTAGTGACATTCCTTTGAAACTTTCCAAAGAAGCTAAGTATCTTGGAGTAATCCTTGATTCCAAGCTAATATGGAAACAGAACACAGAGGAAAGAATGAAAAGAGCACTCTGCGCTTTCTATCATCATCGTGTCCTGTATCCCCGGCTGGGGCATAGGGCGTCAACAAAACGTCTCCATCCTTCACGGTCTGCTGCAAGGTACTTTAGCTGTGGCCACGTCTTTCTCTGGGATTCTGCTTCCGCTAAGACAGTTGATTTCCATGTTGTTCTTGGTCTTCCAACCCGCCGTGCACCCTGAGGATTCCATTCAAAGGACTGCTTTGCAATTTCATCGTTTGGTTTCCTCAGTGTGTGACCAATCCAACGCCATTTACGCTTTCTTATGTCGACGTCCAGCCGCTCTTGACTTGTCCTGCGCCACAATTCCTCATTTGATATTATTTGTGGCCAGCGAATTTTTAGGATGTGGCGAAGACAGCGATTCACAAAAGCCTGCATTTTCTTCGAAATAGTAGACGTGACTTTCCAGGTTTCACAAGCATATAACAGCACGGATTTGACATTGGATTCGAAGAATCTCAACTTAGTGCGTAAGGAGATTTGACTGGATTTCCAAATTGGGGACAGGGTACCGAAGGCAGCACGAGCTTTATTCATTCTACTTCTAACGTCCAGATCCGCACCACCGTTTGCAGAAACAATACTGCCAAGGTAGTTGAACTGTTCCACTACTTCAACTGGCGTCTCCTGTAGAATAATACGCTGCTGTGCGGCTGGAGCGGCCTGTGAGCATTATTTTTGTCTTTTTACTGTTTATTCTTAGACCACTCGACTCTCCCTTCACTTGCAGCGTTTGGCACATCCCGTTCAGCCCACTGATGTTATTTGCCAGTAGACATATGTCATCGGCATAGTCTAAATGACTGAGCCTTTCGAACGGTCTCCATTGAATGCCCTGTCGCTCAGCTGTACCAACACTGGCCGTCAATACGTCGTCCATCGCCAGCAGGAAGAGAATTGGCGATAAAACATCCCCTTGTCTCACACCCTGTTGCACTACGAAGGAGTCGGATAGCTGCCCATTGTGCAAAACAAAACACCTTGCGTTGTTGTAGGACTCTTTAATAATGGCAACAGTTTTTGGTGGAATTCCTCTACCAAGCAACGATCTCCATATACATTCTCGGTTAACTCGATCAAAGGCCTTCTCAAAATCCACGAACATGAGGTAAAGCGGTGATTGAAATTCCATCGACTGCTCGAGGACGATACGCAGGGTGTTGATATGGTCGACACACGATCGACCACTGCGGAAGCCAGCTTGATGCCTCTTGAGTGTAGACTCGATTCTATCCTTTATTCGCTCGAGAATGATGGTTGCCATTAGTTTTGGGAAAACGGACAAAACGGTGAAACCACGCCAATTGTTGCAATTCTTTAAGTCACCTTTCTTTGGCAACTTAACAATCACACCATCCTTCCAATCCCTGGGATAGCATTCGTTTTCCCAAATGCTTTGTATCAACGGATGTAAAATACTAGCCGCTGTTACGGGATCGGCTTTCAGGAATTCAGCTGTTATTCCGTCCAGTCCAGCTGCCTTGTTGTTTTTGAGGAGATTTTTTGATGTAAGGATTTCCGATTCTGACGGGGGTTCGATGTCAATACCCCTATAGGACCTGCGCATCTCGTTTAGTTGGGGCACTTCAGCACTCTGCTCAACTGAATCCTCATTTAGCAGGGCACAAAAATGGTCCTTCCATCTACGAAGCTGATCCTTAATTGATTCCAAAAGTGTACCATCCACATCCATTACAGGATGATTCATGTTGCTTTTTTTCCCGATCACGTCTTTGGCTATTTGGTACAATTCCCGGATATCTCCTCTTCTGGCAGCGATTTCCGCATTATCTGCGAGCCCATCTAACCTCACCCTCTTGTCACGTCTCACACAACGATAGACCATCTTATGTGCAATGCGGTACTCTCTTCGCAAGTCAGCCTTTCGTTGAATATCTACTTCTATACTTCTATACATGCAAGAAAACCTTCGGTACACGGTGGGGCATGCGACCGCACGTCATCCAGTGGCTGTACATGGCGATTGTTCGTCCCATACTAACCTATGGTTCTTACGTATGGTGGGAGGCTGTTGAAAAAGTTAGCTATTTCAAAAACCTGAACAAGGTACAGAAACTAGCCAGTATAGGAATAACGGGAGCTCAGAGGTTTACACCACAAGCAGGGTTGGAAATTATTTTAAATCTTCCGGCACTTGACGAGTACATAAGATGCACAGCAGCTAAAAACAAACTTCGACTCAGAGAACTGGGCCCTTGGAAGCACAGCACCTATGGGTATATCCTTCAAAGGTATGACTCAGTGGCCGCACTTCATGTGACTTAGATATTCGTATAAGCTTCCAGATGATTGTAGTGTCTTTCAGGCTGAGATTTACGCTATTGAAAAAGCAGCAGAAATGGTACAAACGAAAAAACTTAGCTCGTCGGAGATAACATTTTTCGTGGACAGCTAAGCTGCTATCAAAGCCTTAGCCAGTGAGACTATAAGATCCAAGACTGTAGCAAAATGCCGAGGCAAACTGAATGATATTTTTGTAACACTAACCGAGTCAAACTGGGTTCCTGGACATAGCGATATAGAAGGGAATGATATAGCATTGGCACAATGGCCACCAGACTAGGTGTATTCGCACCCGATTTCTGCAGGAGCTGTCAGGACGTAGAAGAAATAGAAACCATAAAACACCTGCTCTGTGATTGTCCAAACCTCCAAAAAAACGACTCCGTTATTTTGGAAACAGGTTTGTTGGAGAACTGGACGATCTAGCGCAGGTCTTAATGGCAAACATGAGAAAATTCATAGAAAGCACAGTCTGGTTCGCAAACGAACAAGTTTATGTGAACCATTAGTTTAGGTGCAAAATTCTTTTCCAGTTTTTAAAATAGACAAATATTTACTTTGCCATTATTCCATACATTAAGAATATTATGTTGAAATGTTGCGATTTTTAAATTCAAAATAAATAAAGACTTCCCCCACTTTCCATTTTGCAATTAACAAATATTTCAATGATTCCAATATTTTATCCTCTCAAAATGAAACGAGAAAAAAAAAATAATCTGTGCTTGAAACAAACTTAAGCTGATGACAAAGGAAATGAATGGTTCAACTTTTATTTTTTTTTTTTCAATTTCACAACCTGACCTCACTTTTCTCTATCTGAGACCATTTGGATTACCTTTGAGGCTCTGAATTGCCTTTGAGTTTGAACTTTTTTTTCACATCACTTTTTTTTTTATTTTCGAATGCATAGCAAAAGAGGCCAACACTGGGAATGCTTTTCCTGATTGCAAAGTGGAAGTGACTTTTCAGCCAATGTTATAGGCAGAAGAATATTGTCGACTGTCGACGACCAAGAATGAATTTAAATGACAGTGTCTTTTCTTTTTGTCCGATAGGATTTTGTTCGTTAGAAGGGATTTAAGAAAAAAAAAGGTAAAAACGCCTGAAAGAAATGGTAAGAGAGAGGAGCTATAATGGCCATGCATCTAAGTTGTTTAAAATGTATTTCCTCTTTTTTTTTTACAAAATACCTAGCTACTTTGATGCTAGAAAAAAATATCAAAAAAGAATATATCTAGCTTCTTATTTGTTTTGAATTCTTGTTTGGGAATTGAAGTTGTCATGGTCGTGGAGAATTTGGTATTTAATTGCCCCGGTATAAAAGGAAAATCACATAAGCTCAAGCGGAAGTAACTAAAAAGAAGCGAAATTTTCCTTTAGGACAAAATATTTCTTTAAACTAAAAACAATGCGATTTTCTCAATTAATAAAGCCTATAGAATATACCGGAAAATGAGAGAGATAAGGGAACAATATTATGTTCAAGGGTTTTTATTATTGAATAAATGTTTGTTTGAGGCTTTAAGCCTTTAACATGGCTTAAAACTGAAAATGCTACTAAATCACCTTTCGGTTTTTGAGGAAATGGTCATACTGGCAACTTTGCAATGTTTGAGTATAACTCGGAAACTAAACTGAATCGGACAATTATGCTCTTAAATCTTTGTATATCTATTTTATATATCTGTTTAGATATACAAAGCTTAAATTTATTGCTAAAATTTAAATTCCCTATCGAAATGGATGAATTGAAAATTTTATTAGGTAATAAAATTTTAGCAGGAAAAGTTCAAAAAAACCAATCGAAAAAAAAATAAAAAAACTAAAGATTTCTAATTTTTTTACTTAATTGTGTATACATTTTCTCGGAGCAAAAATAGGCTGCAGCATGCTAAAATAATAAAATGCACGACTGGGTCGCATGTACTTGCTCTTATGTTCAAGCCACTGCGGGCTTAAGAAAATTGTATATAAAAACATGGAAATTATGAGAGAGAAATATGGACACACGACATTTAAATTGGCTACAACAACTCTTATGACAGTTTGAGGTGGAAAAATAGAATGCCATCTTAATTCTTGATTGAATATGATTGTATGGGAAAAAAATTTAAAATCGTTGCAGCGGTTTTTAAAAAAATAATTTTTATATATAAAATTCTTAAAACATTTTAGAGAACAAATGCTGGTAGACAAATCCAAAGTATATTTATGTACATATAAAAGCGAAATTTGAAAAAAAATTGTGGACCTGTTTTTGAGATATCGAATTTAAAAAAAAAAATTTGAAGACATTTTTTAAAAATCCAAAAACTTTTTTTTTCGAAAGTTTTGATATGCAATATTATTAAATTTTAACTGGAACTTGTTCTTGTATATAGGAAAATTCGTCTAAATCCGTTTAGCCGATAACGAGAAAATTCAAAATAAAAAAATACGTTCTATGACAGGGAGTATTAATAGTTGCTAAGTGTAAAATTTTATAATTTTTAGTAGCAGATCGTACTAATTTTGGTATATGAAAAAAGTTTAATCAAAATCGTAGGAGTCGTTTTTAAGCAAACAAATGTCTCCTTTACGGTTTTTTAACTTTTGTATGGAAGGTACCGTTATTTTTTCATAAATGTAATTTTTTTCTAAAAATATTTTAGAGAATACTAAAAAGCTCTTAACTATCGAGTTTCAGAAAATTTGATCATGTCGTTTACGAAATATTTGACCTTCCAAAATAAATTTTGAAACATTTTTTAAAAATCTAAAAAATATTTTTTCAAAAATGTTGGTGCACAAAACTATTTACGTTTATTTTTTGCAAGCTTCTGTATAAAAAAATAATTGAAATCAGTCGTATCGTTTTGAAGAAAATCAAAAAGAAAAAAGTGGTTATTTGGGAGGTACCTACCATTAATAACCATTTTTGAAAAATGGTTTTCCACCCACTGGAAGCCTTTACTAAAATAAATTTATTGAAGTTTTATCGAGCCGTTTTTGAAAAAAGTACGATAATGTTAAATTGCTATGAAAAATTGTATGGCAGGTAGCGTTATTTTTGGTTCTAAAAAAAAAAATGAAAAAACCGTGTGGGCATAATCACCAAAAACCACTATTTACCAAATTTGAAGAAAATCGATCGAGCTGTTTAGGTTGTAGACGAACAGACAGACAGACAGAATTGTGCCACCCACTTTTTTGGTGTTCTCTATCATCCTAATGTCATGTTTGATTGTTATCTCAATTTTTTTCTTGCACGAACCCAAAACTTGCCTTATAGTACCTACATATATCGCAAGTAAAAATAAAGGAGAGGCTCAGGGCTTCTATAGATACATACGACATGTTCAAAACGCCATTTTTATTTAAGGCTGATAGAGATATAGCTGTTTCAACTACATATACCATTTCCTATCATTCATTCATCATTTTTCGCCCGAAAGCAAATTTACATATTACACATTCCTTGCACCAGTGGCATAACGAGTACTTCTGGGGCCCCGTACCAAGCATTTTAGGCCCCCTTTTCCTGACAGTGGCACAACCTTAGGTATAAACTGTTTTTTTTCCTACAAAAATAACTATAGCATCCGCATATTAGACAAGTTTAGTTTAAAAGAAGAACTATCTAGAAATATTAAATAAGTTAGTCTTTAAGGTTATGGTGGTTTAATGCTTGCATTCTTATTTTGTAAAAAGGTCAAAATATAGTTTTTTTTATAAATATCTAGAACAGCCATACTCAACCTTTTTTTCTTAAGGGCCACAAAGACCTTTAAGCTTTGGTGCCTCGGGCCATGAATAACTTTATGTACATACTTAGGTGTTGATAAAAAAATAAATTAAATTTGCTGGTTTGTTCATTATAATTACGGTGACCATATTTCTGGGAGCAAAGCCCGGGACAAAATATGAAAAATTTAAAAACGTGAAAAAATTATTTGATTTTTCAATAATTTTTATGTAATATCTAAAATAAAAATTCAAGAAAAACATACTAACAGAAAAACAAACGAAAAAGGAAGGAACCATAACATAAAATAACTAAAAACTTAAAAAAAAATAATAAGTTTATTATTTTTGATTACACTATTAAAATAAGGGCCAGGTTCTCTGTGCAGAGTTAATTCTGCGGATGGTCACCGTAATTATAATACAAAAATTAATTAGATTTTTGAAATTTACAACACTTTTTCAAAATCTGGCTTTTTCCTGCATGCTAAACTAATTCTTCCCTATGTTTTCTTTCTGTACACATTTTGTATGAACGAAAACGATGATTCCCAAACGTATGCAGATGTTGAGAATTTGGGTATTTCGTATTTCTTTGAACGGATTTATATTTTTGGGGGCAGTGCTCCAAAATTCCTTGTAATTTTTGTGTTTATTGTAGTGCGAAGAATTATATACCCGGTAAAATATAAGTGCTTAGAATCCCTAGTATTATATCGACTGTCTGTATTTTTGTATCAGAGATTGATTTCCACTGTTCACTCCAGGGTTGACTTTCTGGCATTTTTCTGTAAGGAACATTATCATCATCTGAAGAAGATGAAAGAAACTATATGTTGTGGTCACTCATTTCACAGTCTTATTTTTTTTTAATTTTAGACTTCACTTTTGATAACAAAACCGATCAAAGACGGTGTTCACATTGGACTATAAAACAGGATTTTTTTACTTTTCAGTATTCATAACTCGCTCCCACTCCCTCAGTAAAGTGAGATGTGAATACTGAAACGTCAAAAAAAAACACAGTTTTTCAGTCCAGTTCACGGTCAAACTTCTCAAAATTAATTTCAATTTGAGTTTGAGCTGTCAAATAATTTTCACAAAATATTTTCTTGAAAACGAAAAGAAAAAGTGACATTTCATTTGTCAATTGAGCTATTTCCACTTGTCTTTTGTCATTCCCTGAGAAACAATGTTTTTTTTGAAAATGTTTCCTATTTTGGGCTTTATTTCCCATTTGATTATAAATAATTTATTTAATATTTTAAGCATTGTTTCATTACATTCAAAAGTGAAATAAGGAAATATCATCAAAATGTTCAGTCTTGTTTTGGGCGTTATTTCCCAATCAATATTAGGTGCGTTTTGTTGATCTCCTTAAATGTGAACATTAAGGTACGTTCTACATTCAGCCGTAGAGTTACTGAAGTTCAAATGTGAAGTTATCTTGTTGTTGTTGCTTTTGAAAATTGGCCTTAATGTGAAGTTTTTCTTAATGTGCACATTAAGGAGGTAAAAAAGCACACCTATAGACACTTTTTCCAAACGCCTTTTAGTTTTTATTGATGATTTAATTATTCTATGACATCGCATATTTATTTTAGAATGTCAGGTGGGCCACTTATGAAAGCTCGGCGGGCCATATGCGGCCCGCGGGCTGCACTTTGAGTATAGCTGATCTAGAACATCGTTACTTTTTTGAAGAGATTTAAATTTAAGCTCATAAAATTGTACACAAAAAAGATTTAATCTTTTTTTCGTAAGAGCAACAGATTGTGAACAAAAAAAGTTTTAAACCGCTTAGGCCCATTTTCTGATACGAAACTTAAATATTTAAGTAGAACATAAGGGCTAATGTGACAGTTTACGCAGAGGAAAAAGTAGAACATAAGATTTTTAAGTAGAACATAAACGCTTAAGTACCGTATGAACAAACGGCTCTTAGTGTAGTCAGTATTTTGATTTACTCTACTCCAGTGTTCCGCAGTGGTAGTATGTGCACGTTCCTATTAAAATCTGTTGCTCTAACTTTATTGAAATAAATTTTTCAATTAAACTGGTCTTGAAGTTCTTGCAGGTTTTTCTTTAAAGCCGCGCCCAGATCAGTAAAAATTTACGTTGTTCGCCGCACCAGTGGCGGTGGTATCAAACCTGCGATTTTGGAAAACAAAAATCTCATTTCTTATGTATTTGCACCCGCTTAAATGAATGGTATCATTCGTTTTACGATCATAGTTAAGGGGAATTTTTTAATTTTTCATAATAGTGGGAAATTTAGTATAAAGTTAAGTCAGTGGATTGGAGTGAGTCAAAATTATTTTTGAAAAAAGAAAAATATAATTTTCATGTTCCGTTACGAATTTTCTTTCAATAATGCAATAACGGTAGATACTTTAAGAAATTTTGTTTGCAAACAAATCTCGAAACAAAAAACATAAAGCTGCAGAATGTTGTTTGTTTCAATTCAATACAATCACTCATCACAAAGATATACAGCTCTTCAAGAAGGGAGACGGACACAATCCCGAAATTCTGAATCCAGAAAACCCAAAATCCCGAAGATCCAAAATCCCGAAAACCCAGAATCCCGAAAACCCAAAATCAAGAAAACCTAAAATCCCGAAAACCCAAAATCCAGAAAGGCCAAAATCCCGAAACTATATTGAAAAAAAGGTTACAGCCATTACTGTGACTTTATTGACAAAGTTTTAGGCTAAATTCACTTTTAAGTTCTGATATCGATAGCGATACCTACATGATAAAGTATTTTAAAACAGATCACAATGAGTACCTAACCTACAAATTCACTTCATCGATACCTGATACGCTTTCGCTCCTTTCAGTTTTTTTTATGTAAAAATATTTTATTGCAGCGATAGCGTATCGGTATCGGCAAAATAGTGTGGATCTGGCCTTATTGAATCTTAATCAAACAGTTTTAACAAATTAAAAACAGTTATGTTTCACAAATCTGAATTTTAACAGAATTCCGATATTTAAATCGTCTTTAAACCCTCTTCCGAGCTTCAGCATGTTGTTTTGTATTTTGTTTTGTATATGCTTTTTAACTTTTATCGTGTTTTGCTTGTTTTCTGACTTAGGCACATTCCTAAAACTTTCGTACACTAAGTTTTTTTTATAAAAGATTGGCTTTAATTGATCATATCATTAAAATGGTTTTATTAAACAAACAAAGTAAAAAAGTACTTAATTTCGAAGTAAGTGCATGCCATCTTCATTTAAAATAAAACATTTAAAAGAATATTCACGTAGTGTACATACATTTATAGGTACATATGTGGAAAATCTATGAACATACTTCGGAAACATCTTTAAAGTTAGGATTTATTTTCGTTTTCTTCTTAACTCGTTATGTTTTACTTAGTTCTTCAAAGCTAATTATTTTTCAGATGAAAATTTTAACACAGTTTTTGCCTTTCCCATACGGGTAAGATAGAACAGAAATTATGTAGGTACATCAAAAATCTAGAAATACTTTAGCGCAAATTTTTCATTTTATATAACTTTTCGGGATTTCAATTTCGGGATTCTGGGCTTTCGGGATTTTGGGTTTTCGGGAATTTGGGTTTTCGGGATTCTGGGTTTTCGGGATTCTGGGTTTTCGGGACTTTGGGTTTTCGGGATTCTGGGTTTTCGGGATTGTGGATTTTCGGGATTTTGGGTTTTCGGGATTTTTGATTTTCGGGATTTTGGGTTTTCGGGATTTCGGTTTTCGGGATTCTGACCCCAACCCCTTCAAGAAATAATAACAAAAATTGGAAAAAATTTGTCCCTTTAATTTCTTTGACTAGTGTAGAATATCTAGCCTAAATTCGAATTTAACAAAAATCCGTGGAAATAAAACACAAATTTCACTTCTAAGTGCTGAGATTAGATCAATTTAAGTTTAGCTTGAGGACCTTGAGGTGATGCTTCTAAGTATGCAGAAGTGAAATTTGTGTTTTCTACGGATTTTTTGTTAAAATCGACTTAAGGCTAGATTGGGATTTATTACTCAGGGCCATAGATTCTCTGATTTGAATAGTGTTAAAGAAACGCACCCATCTTAATTTTGAAGAATTAAGTACTGAACAACTAACTTCCAATGACAAAGGTCCAAAAGAACTGAGTTCTGAAAAGGTAAAGTTGTTAAAAGAAGAAATTCTGAAAATAAAAATTTCGGAAAAAAATATTACGAGAAAGACAATTTTAAAATGGCAAACAATTATAATACATTATGCAATAGCTTTTATTAAATTAAAAATCAATTAATAAATTAAAGTTGAAAATTAATGAATAGAAATTCCAATCTCAGCCCATTTTGCTTCACTATCCGACCAACATCGACATTGAAAATGGGACTCTTTTTCTACCAGGAGAAATTTCATCGAAAGTAGGTATAAGTGCATTTATATTCCAATCCTCCGTCCTTTGCCTTCCTCTTCAACACTTAAAACCAACTCCTCCCTTAAAGTTTTTAGGATTATTTTTTTCTGTAGAGAAACGCTAAAAATAACAAGGGGACAGGAGCAATGGAAAAAGGTTCGGTGAGCCAGCCAAGCCACCTACCTAAAGGACACAAAAAGATAACACAACATCCAAGTAATGGAATAAATTCATTTGCAAAGTTCTATAAGGCTCTATATACCTGAGTCTGGGAGTTTCACAGAACAATATTGGTTATCCCGACACCCTCAGAAGCACCGACAAAATAAATATATACAAAATCCAAATGCCATTAAGACTTTTGGGATACGAAGCCCAAGCAGTATCTTCGCGTTGGCTTAACTATTTGTATTTTTTTGTTCGTATGTTTTGAGGTAAGGAATTTAGGGCGAGGGGTGAGAGAAAGAGAGTAAGGGAACTATCTTGAACGGGCGGCGAACTCCATAAATTATTAAGAGATTTCCCAAAGACTTACCCAATTTATAGACAAGAAGCAGCACAGGGGATACTTTATTGCTTGGGCAATTCTTCTTTTACACGTCCATTATGCTTGAAGCCAGTCATCCCATAAATGACCCAATGAATATACCCTTAAGGCCAGAGAGGGACCATAATAACGTAGGATATATAAAGCTCTTTCTATCTGGAATATAATTGATAAATCACTTTGCATTATCCACTTTAAAGGTTAATCCACATCGCTAAAGGTAGGTAGTTTTTTTTTTAAGGTCTGCATTATTTTTTTACACGCATAATATAGCGATGAAGAAAAAAAACCTTAACGCATAAATTCAAGAGTTTCTTTTTTTTGTGTAGGTATACAAATATGTACATATATAACTATTTTATTAACCAAAAGGATCTTACTTTAAATCATAATATGGACTCAATAACAAACAGCTGGTTTGGCAAAAATAAGTACTAGGACATTCTTTTGAAAATTTATTACATAATTAATATGTACATAATGTATAAGGTATAATAAAGATATTTTTGTATTTCTTCACAAACAGATATTCTCATATTACTGTTTTTACTTGAAAGTAATTCATATGTATATGTATGTATGGCTGTTGTTACGCGTTTCGGCATTTTTAGGTAAGGTACTTAGTACATTATTTATGAAGAATGATTTAATAAATAAAATAAATTTTAAAAATCAAAAAAATTATATTCACCAAAATTGAAATTGAAAGAAAATAAAGACTAAGGGAACTCTTACGGCTATATTATTCAGTCGTTTTATACACACGAAGTCTCAAATCCAGATTTCAAGTAGTTTTTAAATCCCAATTCCATGTTCAATTCTTCACTTATTTATTTATTTATTTATTAACATCAATAAGAGATCTTTTAAATCTACAGTTAGACTACCGAAAATTATACCATTGAAATTTAAAAAAATAAACAAAATAAATAAGGTAACATTAACAATAATAAAATACATAATAAGATAGGCTAATTTGAAAAGTGCAATAACAATTGGTTTTTTAATGAAAATCTACTTAAATGAAAATTGAAGTCAATATAATTAGAAATGAGATTAGTTTCTCTGACACAGCGAGTTATTGGTTCATTAAGCGCATAATTAACCCTATGTTCTTTTTCATAGAATAAGCGCCGTATTCGTAATTGACGAGATGGAGCATACAATTATATCAAAGATAAAAGAGAAGGACACTTGATATGATGAGTCAAAATATCATAAATGAACATTGCGGAGAACATTTTTCGTCTGTTTTCAAGAGATTGAATTCCAAGTAGTTGGCATCTCGTAGAAAAGGTTGGAGTTTCGATGTTCCAACCCAACTTCTGAATTGCATACCTTGAAAAGTTTCCTCTGGACCATTTCAAGTCTAATGAATGTTTTAAAACGGGTTCCATATTACACAACAATACTCTAAAATTGATCTTACATATAGAAACTATACAGCTATTTAAGGGTAAATAGATCCCTGAAGTCCTTTGAATTTCGTTTAATAAAACCTAACATTGAATTGGCTTTTGATACCGTATAAATTCGATGTGTTTAACAAAGTTCAGTTTAAGGATCGAAAATAACACCAAGATCTTTTTTCTCAAAAACTCTTTCAAGCACTTGGTTATCAATATTGTAATCAAAGAAAATTGGTGAGAAGTTACGGAAAAAAGTGAAACATTGACATTTAGAAACTTTTAACGATAATTGGTTAACAGTGCACCATTCCGTAAGATTTTTAAGATCCTTTTGTAAAAGAAAACAATCATCAATCGATTTAATGCATCTGAAAAATTTTAAATCGTCAGCGAATAATAGACGTTCGGAATTTAAGAATATATTAGGCATGTCATTTATAAATAACAGAAATAGAAGGGGCCCAAGATGGCTACCTTGGGGGACGCCGGATGTTACCATAACTGGTCTTGATAGCACTTGATCAATAGATACAAATTGTACACGACCTTTAAGGTAAGACATCAACCAATTCAACTTATTTGAATGAAAACCAAACAATGCAAGTTTATTAAGCAAAATAGAGTGACTAACTCTGTCGAAGGCTTTCGCAAAATCAGTATAAACAACATCAATTTGGTTTCCTTACTCGAGATTATAAAGGATACAATTTGAAAAGATTGCAAGGTTAGTGGTTGTTGATCTTCCTGCGACAACGCCATGTTGAAACGGCGAAATGTGCTCTTTTAGTAGAAAAGCCAATTTATCATACACAATTTTTTCGAAGAGCTTAGGTATGCTCGAAAGTTTACAGATCAGACGATAATTGGAAATATCCTGTTTAGGACCATTTTTATGAATTGGAGTTACGAATGATTTTTTCCACTCTGGAATAAATTCTCCACTTCTTAGAGAGCTATTAAAAATACAAAGAAGAGGTTCAGAAAGAGCTACTGCAAAGTTTTTAAGAACAATTGGTGGAATTTCATCAGGACCAGGGTTAGTATCGCTATTCAATTTCAACAAACCGTAAAAAGATTTATTTGTAGTTGATCGATATGAACCGTGCAATCATGACTATATAATGCGGTTCGGTTAATTGACTGCACACTATCAATCTTAGAGTAGTTGGAGCTAAAAAGGTCCGCAAACACATTACAAATAGACGGGATATCAGAAAAAGTTGAACCAAGGTATTGCATACTACTAAGAATACCATTGGATAGTTTTTTACTTTTGATAAACGCCCAAAAACATTTACTATTTTTTTTTTTTAAATTAGACTCAATTGACAAAATATAACTTGTATACAGAAATTTATTTAGAACTTCGAACTCTCGCTTCAATTGAAAGTGAATATTTTTTTTAAATTATTATCGTTAACGGAATTGTGAAGCCGTTTGTATGCTTTGTTTTTTTTGTTGCTTAAATTACAAAGCCTCTTTTTGAACCACGGAGGTTTTGAATTATTTTTAATTTAACCTTAGGTACATGCTTATCAATTGCCCTTTTCAGATTATCTGGGAATAAATTATAAAATTGCAATAAAGTTAAATTACAAAAATTTGAACGCCAAGCCTTCGAAGTTAGCCTTTGTATAATAATTAAGCTTAACATTTACAATTTTGCGAAGATCTTAAGTAGTCATAAAAAGAAAAACAAATATCTAAAGCATTATGGTGAAAAGAGTGTGGAAAAATTGGATTTAATGATTTATCAACTGTAATAGTTAAATCTCTATCAACAAAAACAAGATCGAGTAAACGATTTAAATTATTCTTGCAATAAATAATTTGTATCAAGTCATAACTAGCGAATGAATCAAGCAATTCAATTTCAAAATCCGTATTTACATTATAAGAAAAAAGTTGAAGCTCACCTAAATCCAATATTTTTAAATCTAGTCTCGATAAATCCAATTTCTATTATTGAAAATAATCAATTATAAAAAAATCAATTATAAAATTCTGTAGGTACTTGTTTTTGATGTTTTTAATGATTTGGTTTCACTTTATGAAATAGAGAGACAAATAAATAAAATAAATAATATCAAGAAAATAAAGCAAAAGAGAAATGCATTGAATCTACTGTATGTGAAGCCAATAATAAGGACAATGACCTGAATGCTTGAATTCAAAATTCAATAAATCTGTGCCGAGATTCAGCTATTTCAGCGAGTGAGATGAGATGACTAGCCTTACTCGCCGACTCCTCTCACTTCACTCGCAAAAGTGATTTAGCTATTTAAGTGAAATGAGTAAGTTAGAATTTAGACAACAAATAAATATAAAAGAGTCAAATTCTACCTCCTACATTTTATATCAAAGGCCACGGTAGTGCTCAGCCAAGTTCGCGGCACTACACCCTTTTTACAGGAACAAACTCAGGCGATTTTCAACCCCCCTCTAACTTCAGTACCAATAAAGCCAGAAACTTCAAATTCGCAGTATTTGCTGATCAAACACAGGTGACTAACTAAATTTCAACTCTTTAGCATTAGCGATTCCGGATATATAGGACTTCAAAAATCGCAAAAACCGTAACTGACTGACTGATTCACTGACTCACTAACAGATCATCAAAATTATGGAGCACTTCCCGACATCGTAAAAACTTGAAATTTCGCACAACGGTAGGCCTTGTAGTGCATACAAAGGAAAAAATCGAAAATCTACAATTTTCTATTCAGGGGGCGTGGCATCCACCCACATTCTTAAAAATTCTTATAAATTGTATAGAGCACTTCCGGTTCCGATTGCTGTAGAACAATGAAAATTGGTAGGTTGGTAGGGCTTAAAGTACTTTGAAAGAAAAAAATTGAAAAATTGGAATTTTCCATGAAGGGGCGTCGCATTCACCCACATTCTTAAAAATTCTAATACATTACAGCACTTCCGATTGCTGTAGAACGATGAAAATTGGCATGTCGGTAGGGCTGGAAGTACTTTGAAAGAACAAAATCGAAATTTGAAATTTTCCATTCAGGGGGCGTGCCATCCACCCACTTTATCAGAATTACAATTATTTATATGGAGCACTTTCGTTTGAAATTGAACTTTGTAGATCGGTAGGGCTTGATTTATACCTGCCAAAAAGTCTTTGCAAAAAGGAGTGAAATCACAACAAAAACATAAATATTAAAAAAAGAGCCAAGTTCTTATATGAACAAGAAACCTGTGCGTAAAAAGTCAGCCAAAAAAGTAATGAGATCTAAAATATATGTCAAAGTTTAAGTTCATGAATTTGAATATCAAATATCTTAAGTAGAGTAATATCGAAACAATTCAAAATCATGACAGAAATTTGGTTGATTCCTGATTAAAATTTGGTGGATTTACTGGGCAAGTTTATTTTTTCATAAATGTAAAATTTTTTCTTAAAAATATTTTAGAGAGTACTAAAAAACTCTTAAAACCCTTATGTGCGTGAAGAAAAAACACCTAAAACCGTGTGATAAGGCACCCGGGTACCTTCATTAAATTCATATCAACACTTGCTGTTTGTTCTATATTTTTATGTTCATTACATATAATTCATTCATACTACCCTTGATTCATATTTTACTTAATTCGTCTTGTTTTTCTCACTTCTTTACAATATTTACGTTCAGTTTGACTTAAATAGAAGCCATTGCTTAAGATGTTGACTTTTCAAAAAAAATTCACTTAAAACTACTTGAAATTTTGAAAATAAAAATATGCATTCAAAAACAACATAGTATAAAAAAAATGTTGGTGGCACAACAGCTCGTGAAGAACCAAACCAGGGCCTAGTGACTACTTGAAATCTCAACCATTCCTGTGTGCGTGTTGTTGCCAGGAATGGAGGGGACCTACAATTTTTTGCCGATTCCGAGCGGCTAAATGAGAAACACTTATTCATGACAAGTAGTATACTCTGGGAGGATTTGTCAGTTCCTCGCAAGAGGTATACCTCGTAAAGTTTTAGGTCGCAGTGGCTGGGAATCGAGCCCAGACCTTCGGCATGCCAGTCCAATGCACTAACCATTATGCCATGAGGTAATTTTCGCAGTCTTTACGAGTTCTACTTGTTTGTTCGTAAAAAATAATTTTAGCAGAGGTTTTTATCGGGTCTGTGCAACTGGATTCTATGACTGGAATATGACGCTTGTTTTGATAATAAGAAAGAAAGTTTTCTTCCAAAAACATACATACATACAGTGTTTTCTACCAACTTCCCATTGTTTTTTGGTTCCTAAGACAACTAAATCTGTTGGAATGCTTTCGTCAATCCAACCATTCAAAACACAAAAACTACCAAACTCGATAATCAGGGCTACCTTCATGGCCCTAAAGAGCCACTTTGGCTCTTTATTTCAAGTATGGCTCTTACGCTTCACTTTTCTATAATCATCCAAAATTGGCTCTTTTTGAGATTTTCGTGGCTCTTTTCACTCTTTTTCAGAATAAAGGCCTTACTTTCATTTTACTTTTGTACAAAAGTGCTAAAATGAAAAATACAAATATATTCTGCACTCCCGAGCACACCTCACTTGTCACTTAAGTAAAACTGACATTTGGTGAAATAGGAACGTCAAAATGAAATAGATGATAAGTACATTATGGGTATGTTCCCCTTTTGACGCTACGGAAAGCTACTTTTCGTTGGTTTTTGACATTAGCTTCAGTGGCTTTCCGACCATTATAGTTCTACCTTAGTTCAGCAACTATTATTGATGTGAGTGACATCTATGAATTAGTTTTGTTTACTATTTGTTTAGATGTGGTTGTGTTTCACTTTTCTGCAAAAGTAAAGGTTAGGAACGCTCTAACTTTTACTTTTGTAAAACTTGAGATAAAAGATAGAATTGAACAGTATATTGGAAAAAGATTAAACATTTCTTCACTTTTGCACAAAAGTGAATTGAATGCAGCTAGGCCTTAATATATCTATCTGCTTAAATTTCCTTTTTCAAAATTTTCGAATTTCCCTCTAATAAAAAACTTTTGGAAAAAAATACTTTGAAATCTGAACGCTTTCTTGAAACACAAACAAATTCAAAATATTAATTACGAAAACGAATCCTCGTTAAAAATTTGGAAGTTATTTATGTAGGAAACGAAGCTGAAGCTTGTTTGAAAAAAAGAAAACGTTTCCCATGGTGATATTGTTGCTATAAAAAACTGTTTTACTATAGTGTAAATTCATAAACGTCAAATGTTTCCGCATCACTGCTTTTTTGCGATGCTGATGCGCAACGCAGCTGATTTGTATCAGACAAATGCATCAGCAACAACGCATCAAGAATTTTCTTGATTCTAATTTATTTGAAGTTTGCGCATAACTTGATGCAAGTTTGCAATAATTAACATGTTACGCAAAAAGTGATGCAAGTTTGATGCATTTATGAATGTTTGGCGGAAATGATTGTGCATCATTGTTGCAACGATGCGTTTGTGAATTTACACATACTGTCAGACAGTGGCGACGCGTGAATAGAAAATGTAGTCATTCACTTTATTTATTTTTATTTTCATATGATTTAAATTTACACAAATTTTGGTTTTATGTACCTCGTATTTTCATTCAAGTTTTCTCGATTGGTTTAAAAATATTGGCACTATACTGAACTGTTTTCCTCAGAAGTTTTTTTAATAGTTGTCCTAGAAAAGGTAGACTTTAAATCTAAGAAAAAGATTTCAAACCGACAATTTATAAGTTTTTCTTTAAAAAAATTGCATTTAATATTTATAGATGTGATGTAAGAAAAACAATGTTTTAATAAAACAAAAATGTAGTTAAAAACTATTTAAAAAAATGTCCTACAAAAATAAATGAATAGATTCAACATCCTAAGGAAATTGACAAACAAAATCATAAGAAATTGTTCTACTTCAAACAACGCGTAAGGCTGCAAAATTAAAAAAAAAAATCAATAAGACACCTACTTTCTCTGTTTATGTACCTATCTTCTTTTTTCCTCAAAAACCTAATACCTACCTACATATTCAAATTTCTAAAGCACTCTCCTCATCTTAGACACTTTTTTTAAATTCTATTGTGGAATAATCAGCTAAAAAACTCTACTTTACTGCATCATATTTATAAATATTATAATATTTGAGCCTATTAATACAATTTTTACTTATTTTCTACCACCTACCACTTAGCTATGGAAATGTTCGATTTAATGTTACCTTAATTTTTTCATGCACTCAATTTTGCTTTGAAATTTAACTCTTCTTAAGGAACCCAGAGAAGTTTCACATAAAAATAACTCAATCCCTTGAACAAATCTGTATACATTTCCCATTTCGTTCATATTCTTCTTGCACGAATAGCAAAAGGCATCATACAACAACCACTCATACTTTGCTCACCCATCCATCCTATATGCTATATCAAACACAAAGCACAAAAAACCCATTACTAAGTGCCCTTTCACACGAGGAAACTGAGTTGCCAGCAACTTTTAGTTCGTAGGTGAGAAGGGCAGGAGGAAAGAGGGGCGAACAGAATCTCCCCGGTCGAAGATTTGAAGAGATTTTTTGACATTTCCTTTCACACCTAGGTTAAGGTGTGTTCAACCAATAGAATTTCAAGGGGAATTTCAAAAATTGCCTGGAGATTTGTTTCCTCGTATGAAAGGTACAAGAGATTTTTAAGGAGATTAAAAGAAAACGTCAAAAAAATCTCCAGCAACTTGTTTCTTCGTGTGAAAGGGGACTAAATTTCGTTTGAAGTTTGAATCCACCACCACCACACCACCATCAGAAACCATCCCGACCAAACACCAAACAAACTAAATTTGAGTGTATAGACTTGAGCAAATCTCACCACACTTGCTTGAATTCGTTCACAGGTGATTTGAACGAATAGGTCGGTAGTAATTTGGTTATCCTTTTTTTTTGCCTGTATGCTTTTAGTTGTTGCATTTCGTTCACAATTCATGTGAACGAGTTGAAGGTTAAAAATGAGTAGGAATTTTGCTGTCGCAGTAGCAGGCTTTTTTGTTTGTTTTTATTTAAACTGTGTGCACAAAAGGGTTGCACGAGTTGGAAAATTGGAAATTGAGTGCGAAACTGACTCAAACTAGTAGAAAAGCAAAAGAATTTTGTGGGTGGTTAGGTTAATTTAATAAACGTTTATCATAATTATTTTATCTGGAAGCTAGTCGTGCATGAACGAATTGAACAATAGGACGCCTCGCCACTGCTGTCAGACAATCTGCGATGAAATCACGTTAAGAATTATTAATTTCAAATATAGTCCAGTCAACGAAGGAAAAATAAATGCAACAAATCATGCTCTCTGGGTTATTATTTTATGTGGTAGGGGTGACCCCCAGGTATAACAAACTAAAAGTCCCCAACGCAGGGCCGCGAGCCTTGGGCAGGAGGGGGGGGGGGGTAAAGGTCCCCTTTTGGAATTTTTCGGGAATATTTTGAAAACTAAGCGTTTGGGGACCACATAAAATAATAACCCAGAGAGCATGATTTATTGCATTTATTTTATGACTTTGAGTCTTCGTTGACTGGGCTAATATAAAAGATTGTTTGTGCTAAGATTTTAAGATCCACTCATTATTAAGTCTGATGAAGACATATCATATATTGATCTAGGTTATGAATTCTGCCTTTAATAAGCTATCCAGAAAAAGTTATAAATTAACTTAAACTTTTTGAATTAAAAGCATAAGAAAAGGCTTACAGAATTTTATTTTATAATCACTATTATAGAGGAATTTCGGTTTAAAATTGGATATATGTTCATATTAAAAATGATATGGACGAGTAACTCTTTCAAAACTTATACAATTTTCCAGCACACATTTTGTGCCGGGATATTTTTTTTTCAAAATTATTTTTAGTGAAACATAAATTTCCATACTTGCTTTAAGTGGAAACATTGCAATCGAATCGTTCAGCTTTGAATTTAAATGTTAACAAAGAGCTACAAAATTGGACAACAAAGTTAATATATAATTTTTTTTTTACAACAATTTTTTTTTCAAGTTTTTGTTATTTTTCCAAGTTTTTAAATTATATTTTGGCATTTTTTGTATTTGGGGGACGTTTGCAGTGGTGGCTCTTTTTTGTTTAAATGCTCTTTTTATTGGCTCTTTCTCAAAATCTAGAAAGGTAGCCCTGTCGATAATAATAACTTGCTATAAAATGCCATACTTGGTTCTAAAATTGTAAAAAATCTTCGTGTTTCAAAAAAATAAAATAAAGCAATTGCTATTATACTTGTTGTTTTCAGTCAAAAGTATAAGCTATTTTCGCAAATGGTTATATTGCTGCCAGGATTTCTGCAAGGTCTTTGTTCACTACTCGAAAAACTACCACACAAAGTAAGAGATTTGTCATATGCGTATGTTCGGATAGGGCTCTAAGTCTAAATTCTGTACCAACAATGTTCGTTGATTTCTTGAAAAGTTTTCGACACATGGGCTTTCAAAGTGGCTAATAACGATACTCATAACTTCTGATAGTATGTAAAGTTATCAGCCACTTTGAAAGTAAATATAAAAAAAAATGCTTAAAAATGTGAGCCTCACAGGGCCCCCGACCATACACAAATGAAAAATGTCTTGCATCGCATGGTATAGTCTTTCGAGCTACATAGGAAAGCACGTGTGAAAATGTAACTTTATCACATTTTGGTCGTGTACAAATACGTTCCCTATACATAAAGGTACCGAGGTACCTCATCACACGGTTTAAGGTGTTTATATAATTTTTTGGTGGATAGGGATTTTCCCATTCGACTTACTAACTTGTAAATTTTTAAAATATGCACAAAACATAATGTTAGGAGCTCTCATAAAGTATCTTGCACATAGCTAGCTATTAAACTAGTTTAATTGGACATTGAAAATTGAAATGGTACCCGGGTACCTCGTCACGCACATAAGGGTTAAGTATCAAGTTTCAAAAAATCGATAGTGTCGTTTTTGAAATATTTGATTTTCCAAAAGTTTGAAACATTTTTTTTAAATCCAAAAAATATTTTTTCAAAAATTTTGGTACACAAAACTAGTTATATTTTTTGGTATAGAAAAATAAATGAAATCGGTTGTACCATTATGAAGAAAATCAAAATTAAAAAACGGTTCCTTGGGAGGTACCATTAATAAACATTTTTGAAAAATGGTTTTCCACCCAAAGGAAGCCTTTAAATAAATAAATTAATTAATTAAATTAATTTATTGAATTTCTTTTAAGAAAAGTTGTCGAGTCGTTTTTGAGAAAAATACGATTATGTAAAATTGTTAAACAAGTTGTATGACAGGTACCGTTATTTTTGGCTCTAAAAAAAAATGCAAAAATGATGTGGGAATAATCACCAAAAACCACTATGTACCAAGTTTTAAGAAAATCGATCGAGCCGCTTAGGCTGCAGACGCACAGACAGATAGACAGACAGAGAGACCGACAGAACTGTGCCACCCACTTTTTTGGTGTTCTCTATCATCGTAATGTCATGTTTGATTGTTTTCTCAATTTTTTTTTTTGCACGAATCCAAAACTTGCCTTATAGTACCTGTATCGCAAATAAAAATTGAATTAAAATTGAATAAATATAAGCTATCTGACCATTAGATTTGGCTGACTCAAAAAAAAAATATCCTTACAAATGACGACCTTCAAAATAATAAGAACAAATTAATTTTGGTCTCGTGTTATTTCCTGAAATAGCAATATCGGTACCTCCTGTAAGGAAAATTATTTGCAAACAAATCTTAAAACATAGAAAAGGTATTAATACAACAGCGAAAAGTCGTCGTAAACGTTGTAAACTTTTAAACATCGTGCTTCTGACACAGTTTGTATGGAAAATTTGACAGATTTACGAAGTTTACAATTTTACTACGTTTACACTGTTGTATGAATACCCTTAGTATGTTTTTTGTTTCAACTCAATACAACCACACATCAAAGAGATACAGCTCTTCAAAAAACCATAAGAGAATTTGAAAAAAATCTTAATCCTTTAATTTTTTTGATTAGTGTAAAATCTTTTCTAATGTAATCAAATTTTATCTAAGATCTATATACCTATACATTATGTATATCAATAACATTAAAAATTGAAGTGCTAATCTAAATTTAACATAGCTTCATTAAATCAAATACCTCAAAGAACCTAATTGCCCTTCGATGATGTATTTGAGAAGAATTCTTTTCAATTCTAATTACCTACTATGATCATATACAAACTCAAGTCATTAACTTCAAGAGTATCTACATATAAATATCTATCCTATATACACACATATTTACTATATCAGATGTGAGTTTATCAAGATTCAAATCGCACATTCATGGCAGTGTTTACACACATTAAATTTGAATAATGTTAAAATTACACAAAATGCCATCCAAATGAATTTTATTATAAAAAAAATGAAACGCTCGCAAAAAAAGGCAAAAATCCTTGATTTATGTCTCGAGTTTAATTCTCTTTGTCGGATTTCGTTATCTAAATTATATTTTACTCACTTCAAAAATAAAAAAAAAAATCCATGAATAAATGTATAAATTGTACACTCTTAATAAGAAAAAAAAAAATAAACGAACCAAACTCAAAATCATCTTACTTGTGATATACGAAAAAAAAGGACCACGACAGCAGCGATATTTGCAGAAATGATAAACTCTTAAATCCTTTTCGGAAACAAATATCCTGTGAAGTTATGTTGGGTTGGGTCATTAAATCAAACGGAATAAATCCCTTGCGCCCGAAATAACAAAAGGCAATTCGATACTTTATGATTCGTGTTAGCAATTCTTTTTTATTTAACTTTTCCCTTTTTGTTTAGTGTGATGAAGGGTATTAGAATGTATGTAAGTGTAGGTGTATATCTATACCTGCAAGGATCATTGTTATCTGCGTATATATTTCACTCATAAAATATAATGTTGAATCTTGTGCCTATCCAAAAAGATTTATATGCAAACATATCCGCTTTAAAACATATCCGCTTTAATTCGGAATGACATTCGTCAGTTTTAGAGGCGGAAAAGGAAAACGATGATCTATGAAAAATAACGATACGAAAATCGCTTAAAACAATGATGTGAGTGTTTTGATAATTTTCTTGGGTTTGGTTTAAAACAGAACATGTTAATGCGTTGTCTTGAATTGCCAAGATTAAATGGTTTTGAAAGATAAAGAGCGAACAAGTTTGATAGCTGAAAGCACTCAATTTAATCTTCCACATACGAAGCATTCTTTTCGCGTGTCGCGTATAGAACATTTTTGTAGGTTCTGAATCCACTACGCGCTACTTGTACCTATTGATATTCAAATCAGCAAGTAAATTGACTTTCAAAAGCATTATTTTTTTATTGTTTTGGTTTTGGCAAAGATTTTTTTTGTGTTCAAAATAAAAACCAATCCTAAAAGGTTACTGGAACTGGCACATAACTGTACATTTTGTTGCTTTTTAGGAAATATTTCATCTATAAGCTAGCTACATGTGTAACCTTTTAGACTTTAAATATACCTTTACATAATTGTAAAGTTATTTTAAGGTGTCACAGTTGTGATGTGCTTTTTGCTTTCCAGCCGAGGTTACGCTCGCCGGTCTCGCCAGGATCGTACTGAAGAAAACACGGAACTTCAAAAGAAAAGGTCTTAGAACCTTATCACAAAATCTTTATTGAAACAACTATTTTATATTCAACAAATTTTATAAAGTTTATTATTATCTGGTTGACGGCGGTATTTGCGGTACACTGGGGTTGGTTGTTCTGCTTTTAAGTTC
Source organism: Dasysyrphus tricinctus (assembly GCA_963921185.1). Classification (NCBI taxonomy): domain Eukaryota; kingdom Metazoa; phylum Arthropoda; class Insecta; order Diptera; family Syrphidae; genus Dasysyrphus; species Dasysyrphus tricinctus. The sequence goes on from OY992530.1 coordinate 145,052,714, forward strand.
GGGGTGTTCTTGTATCGGGAAAACTGCCTTCGGGTACTTGAGACTGCGCCTGGAATAGTTGTAGTTGATATACTTTAATCAGCAGGTACAACGCCCTTGGTGGCACTAATCAGCAGGAACTACGCCCCTGGTGGCACTAATCAGCAAGTACAACGCCCTTGGTGACACTAATCGGCAAGTACAACGCCCTTGGTGACACTAATCAGCAAGTACAACGCCCTAGTCAGCAAGTACAACGCCCTTGGTGACACTAATCAGAATGTATAACGCCCTTGGTGGCACTCATCGGCAAGTACCATGCCCTTGATGGCACTAGTCAGCAAGTACAACGCCCTTGGTGGCACTAATCAGCAAGTACAACGTCCTTGGTGGCACTATTCAGCAAACGAAACCCCTTACCACTGGTGGGGGGAAGTTCCCTAAAACCGAAAAGCTTAATTGACCGAAACGACTTGACTCGTCTGCGGCCGGAGTGTAACTGATTACTGATCAGGTTAACTAAAATGCTGTCTGACGTTGAGTATGGTCAAAAGGGTGCCTTTCATCCTTTCGAGCAGGTCAACTTGTTATATTTCCGGTAACGACTGAGTGAGAACTTTACCGATAATAAATGACAAATAATTATTGTGTCTATTTTCCTGTTACGTCACATGCTTGGTGGTGTATGTCAATTGTATTTTGATGCAATACAATTCTCGATGCAAATTAACTAGTGCTGAATATTCTCTGTTGCTGGTGCTGAATATTATCTGGTGCTGAATATTAACTGATGCTGAATATAATCTTGGGCTGAATATTAACTGGTGATGAAGGATTTGTAGAAGAAAAGAATGTAACGTGGAACACTTCGTTACACGGTAGGGAAAAAACATATTTTCCAGATTAATTTTGAGGTAGTTTTTTTGTGTTTTTTTTTAATTTTTTTTTTTTTTTTTGATAGATAGATAGTGTTTAATCTTCGATTTAGGTTTTTAAGTAAACAATTCATAATGTATGTTATAAACTTTTGAAAAATAATCTATATCTAATCTATATATCAAGTTTTTTTGAGATGCGCAAAATCATTTTCTTAGCTATTTTTTAAATACTCGTATAAATATCGTTAATAGCTTAGCAACTAATAACCATTAACTGTATATTTTTTGAATGGTCTGATCTGTCTTCCAAAACATCAGCCTAATAAGTGCACACGCCCCTATCGATGAAGCTTAGGAGTCTAACAAGGAATTTTATGACCTCCTGGACGGAGCCTGTCCAGAGTACGATGTCAAAGTCGTGCTCGGAGTCTTCAATGCTCAAGTCGGAAAGGAAAATATCTGTGGCGGATTAGTGGAAAGTATAGCCTCCACGAAACGACAGTAAATAACGGCTTCCGACTTATCAACTTTGCTGCAGCTCGTAATACGGTGATAAGCAGCACTAGGTTTCCCAGGAGAAGGATACACACCAGCAACCTGGCGATCTCCAGATGGGTCAACTGCCAACGAAATCGACCACGTGCAAGGTACGCATCGAATATCTTGGACGTGCGAACTTTCCGAGGTGCAAACGTGGACTCTGACCACTTTCTTGTTGTGAGAAATTTCAGAACCCGATTGTCCAACGCAAATAAAACGAAGACCACCCAATGGAAGAAATTCAATAATGAATGCCGCAGCATCAGCACATATGAGACAGCCAGAGAGAGAGAATACAGTGAGCAATTGACCGGGAAACTCTCTGCCGTACCTCCAACCACAAGCATCAACAACCAGTGGAACCAGTATTCCGACATCATTAAGGAGACAGACGAGGCCAACATAGGCTATTACCACCCAGAATAAAAACCCGTGGTATGAAGATGATGATGCAGAAGACGGGAAATGCATTAATGCAAATGCTGCAATGGAAAACAGGAGCAGCAAGAGGAGAAAAGAGAAGGAAAGATAAAAAACTCTGCGCAGAAAGAAAAAAGCAACCGGAGCCGCTCAGCTCAGGTATCTCGAGGAGTCTAGCACCGCCATCAATACCCTCCGCTAGTTCTACAAAACAGCCAAGCAACTGGCATCTGGTTAAAGGACTGGCACGCAAGCTCTTCGAAACAGCGAAGGGAACCTTGTCACAAAAGCACAGGAAATTGTTGATGTGCTTAAACAGCATTTCCAGCAACTGCTTAGTGGGCATTATGTAGTAGAAGCAACAAAAAAAGTACTGAAGGGGTTAAGAAAGCCATTCACAAGCTTAAGAAGAACAAATCCGCCCGCTTGGATGGCCTACCTGGCGGAACTCTTCAAGTATGGAGGAGATATCCTCACGGAAAGAATTGAAAAATCACCAATTGAAAAATTTGCATTTGCAATTTACGAATCATGTTTAATTCGTAAATCAAGACATTTTAATCCCAAATTAATACAAAAACTGGTAATTTAGCAGCCAAAACGTAGCAATTTACAAAATTTGTTTCTTCGTGATTTGCAATTAAAATCCATGATTCAAGATTGTACTTTTCATAGCAAAAAACAACTGTTTTGGCGTAATTTACTCTCCAAAAGCATAATTTCACAAACAGCATTTAAAAATATTGATTTGCGATAAATATTTAGTAATTAACATTGAACAATCACTGAATTACGTTTTGTTTTGTCGTAATTTGCAACTCCATGAGAATAGTTGCAAATCACCAACAAAAAATTCCTAAATCACGACTTTCTTGTCGCAATTTACTTATCGAAGAAATAAAGCACCACATCATGGCAGGTATCTAATCATCAATGTGTGACACCAACGATCTGTAATGCAAATTGGCCTGGTGGTTGCATGCTCGCTCCGCAACTGGAGGGTTGCGAGTTCAAAATCCAAGTAGAGTCAAGCATAAAGTATTTATTTCAAATATTTCAATTCAATTTCTTTTATTGAACATAATATATACAATCTGGCTTATAACTAATATGATACTATGATAAATTTACATTTGTTGGCACATAGGGGGCCTAACGTTACACAATGTCTTAAGTTAACAAATTATAGATATATAAATTACATGTCAAAAAATTTAAATTAAAAGTCGGCTGACTTAATCGTCCTCAGGGTGTTCATTCCCGGTTGTCAATGGTGTTTTTGGTGTAGGTTGGGGGAAGTTTTGGCGTTTAGCCACGGTAGAAGGCTGACCCAATGTCAGCGTAGAACGAGACTGCTTCCTCGTTGTCCATGATTATGTTGTCATCAAGTGTTTCCATTACACTGAGGTACCTTGGCTCCGGATGTCGTTGTTCAGTGGTCATCCTTCTCATTAGCTGATTCGGGTGGTCGATGATGTTCCGTACTAGTCTCTTCGCTGAAAAGACTAGGTATTTGTCCAGCGGGATTATGTTGGCTTCGGAGTAGAGATGTTCGTTCCTGTAGTGTTTCCGCCGCTGCCGGTCAAAGTACAGTCCGGTGCAAATTCTGAGAATCTTCCTTTATTTCAAATAAATTAAATTAAATGTGTATACCTGCAAAATGAAGGGAAGAGCAGGATTGATCTTTCCGAGTGGCAATATCACGACATAAAAGTGGTGATCACAAATCTTTTTGCAAATTTACAAATTGTGCAATTGAGGAATATTTGGATCAAATTGCGATTTGTTGTTCGCAATTTTTGTTTTCTCTCGATAGCATAATTATTGATACTTAAAGAGGGTTGATTTAATATTTTTGGGTATCAATATCTTAATTTGCTCAGTTTTGCAAATTGCAAACAAATAGTCGTAAATTACGAAATCCCGGAGCCAAGGTATAAATCGGGATTCCATTTTTTCGTAATTTGCAGCTCATTTTTCGTGATATGATCCAAGAATTCTTTCCGTGCTGGTAGGGTGCATGCACCAGCTCATCAACCAAGTGTGGGAGGGAGGTAAGTATGCCCAACGACTGGTCAAATAGCTTCATATGGCCAATATACACAAAAGACGATCCTATGCAAGGACATCAGAGGCATACCCCTGCTTAATGTTGCCTACAATCTACAATATCCTTTCTAACGCACTATGTGAGCGTCTAAAATATTTCTGCAACATTATGATCGACACGTACCAGTATGGCCAGCCAGATCAACGATATACCAAATCTTACATTGAGGCAAATCTTGGCAAAAACAAACGAATTTCAAGTCGAGAACCATCATCTTTTCATCGACTCAAAGCCGCATATGATAGCATAGGTCGCCAAAAGCTTCTATTGGCGATGGCAGAACTCTAGATCCCGAAAAAAACTGATCCAGTTCTACCGCATAACGTAACAAACTCCAGGCGTTTGCAGGGTTCAGACAAGGAGATGCGCTATCATGTGATTTCTTCAACCTAATCCTGGAGCATATAGTTTGCAAGAGTGGTGTTAACCTGGAAGGCACTATCTTCAACAGGCCTTCTCAACTACTTGGATATGCGGACGACATCGACATCATCGGCCGCTCCACTGTGAATGCTTCAAGCTGTACTTGAAGCACTCACAGTGTAATGAAGCATTACAATTTTGCCCCCTCGGACCTACGCACATGTCCCAATCCTAACAACCATTCCCTATACCATCAATTCCTACAACCAATCATAAATACCGGCCCCATATATTTCCTTCATTAATGCCCCCACCAGGCTACGCATCGAAAAGTAGAAAATACTTACTCATCCGACCGCATGCACCCATACCATGTACACACCGTGAGCTGCAACCAACAACTGGTTGCCAAAAGGTTATCACATAGATTCTCAGCACCGAAATAGAAATTCCCCACACTCACCGGAGGACAACGACAACAAGAACTAGGTGTGGTGGAATTACATTAGGAAATAGGTACGAAGAAGGAAGAACTCCACTGAAAGCAGCAAATAGGCAACGATCAAGAACATCGGTGGTGAGTTTTATCCGACAAGCAAACAAAAAAAGCGATCATCCTCTTACCTCCTGCACTTTGCCAATAACAATGATGGCCTAGGACCTGAATTGTGAATTGTCAAGATGGTATCAACCAACTAACCTCATGCCGTTCACCTATTACAACGATAGTAATACGACACATAAATAGGCCAAAGCCCGTCCCCCGCACTCCACCTTTCTTGGCCTACGTAGACAAGAATAATATTTACTACGAAGTGATGACGTGGTAGAACAATGGACAACTCCTATGAAAAATAAACTTCACAGCCTTCTTACAACTCACGCATATGGTTCAGCTGCAAAGTGCTATAAGAAACCGCCATACAATCGACATAATAAGTGTCGAAACCACCGTCAACGATACCACAACGCAACTAGTTCAAGTAAAGACTTCCACCCATCAGTGGTAAGGGGTCTACAAAAGGAAAGAACCAAGTGCCGAATTTACCAAGTTCGTACGAGATTTTTACCAGTTTAACTGTGATTTTTACCAGTTGCACTGCGATTTTTACCAGTTTTACTGTGATTTAACCGGATTCGTTTGTCAGTCAAGGAGTTCACCTACCTTGGAACAAACATAACTTCCGCAAACGACATACACCTGCAAATGGAAATTGGAAATCCGACGAAGAATTACCCTTGCGAACAGCTGCTACTTCGGTTTGGCCAAGCAAATGGGTTCAAAGCTCCTTTCTCGAAAGTGCATGCTATATAATATATAAAATGCTTATTTTAGCTGTTCCTTCCACAAACTTGGTTTTATGATAAGGAGAGGTACCCGAACACAAATTGAACAACAAAATGTTGGCCATCGATAAGAAATTTCTATTAAGTTAAGTTTAAACTAAACTGGCCACGAAGTTCTTGCAGGTAAGGTTAGACGTTTAAACAAATCTCTCCATCAAATTTCAGTTTTTCAGAAGCTTTTCCTAATTTTGCCGCTTTTTTGTCTAATTTTCCTGGGCTACTAGTGTGTGTTCCAATAAGAAGTGGCTGCAGTTGCAGTTACGGTTGCGTTAGTTGGTATAGGAAAACTATAGAGTATTTGGTGATCAAAACAAATGTGCAACTGTGTAGTGAATTGCTTCTTATTCCAATAACTTTTAAAATTTCTAAGTTTTTCCGTTCGAAAAATTAAAATATCCAATAATATGTTGCTGTTAAAAATAATAATTTTCTAATTAAATTGCCCTTAACAAACATAGCACTTCAGTGTAAGAACTTTTAATTAAACCAGATTGAGCTAACCCTGCATATAAATTGATTATAATTTAAATGCGTTGAGTAAACTCTTCGAGTTAGCCCGAGGGCCGAGATTAACCCCGAAGTTCTGATGATGAAAGTAAATCATTGAAAAACAGAACTATAATGATTAACCTTTAACCTATATTCCTTTAAAGTACAAATTTCAATATTGAATAAAATTCCTGAAATAGCTACTAAAGAACCTGTTGCTATATTTAAAAACAAAACCCATTTACGGAGAGAAAATCTATGAGCCCATGGCAAAAAATACCATTCCTTCTCTAAGGGGGCATTCTATTCGCTCTTGTTTCCATCCTTAACTTTGACCTATTTTTTTTTATTTTTGTTACCAATATATTTTCGCTATCTTCTACATTTTCAAGGTCATTTTACAGATGACATTAAAACTAAAACCACATAAACCGTTAGCATCTCACCCACACACTATATAGGCCATGTGAATTCAGCATTGAAATTGAAACTGTCTCGTGTGCGAGAATATTCTCCACAAACATACACAAAAACTCTGTAGATATAAAGGGAAATGTTTAAAAAAAAAAACACTTTTTCACTTTAGAAATAAAATAAATGAAGGAGCAATTTATTTTAAGTATCTATCACGCTCGTTTTCAGTCAGCCACCCTCTTGGAATGTTGTTCCGCTTTTTGCTTGCCCGGATGCTGGCTGGGTTGGTTATGGTTTGATAGCTGGTTAGGGTTTTTGTGGGATCGATAAACTGTCAAACGAATATATACAACAAAAAATAAGAGTAAAAGTAAAACCAAAAATAAAATTGTGTTTGAAAATTTAAAGAAAAAATGTATTCGAGTAACTTTCCCCATTATACTCTGCGTCACTTGATTGGGGTCTTAGGTATTAAAAAATTAACAAGTGTACCTATTTTTAATGGATCCTACTCGGTAGAATGATAATGCCCCTGTTCTATAGCTACATAAGATCTTGAACGACGCGACGCACGTTAGGAAAATCCAATTGAATATCTAAGCATTTTGCTGTATTTCCATCATTAATAACAGTAATTCGTTCAGTGGAAATTTCTTCTATCAAGTCAGCGAGTCGTAAGAAATTAAATGCACTAGTATTGACCCTTTTCAACAAATAAACGTAGATAACAAGTTTGGATCAAAATCATCTCCAGATCCACAAAAAGCAATGTCTCGCTCTGAATCAGAAAATGTCATTCTTCAAATGAAATTAACATGCAACTTCTCTGTGATGACATTTTCATGCCAAAATTAATTGCAATTCTCTCGTTTCGCAGAGAGGAAAACAATTAATTACAAGAGAAGGTTTTTAGTTATCCAGAGACCAGAGAGGAAAATTAATTGAGTCAGAAAATTGTGGAAAAAACGTATTGAAATAATTCGTGTGTCTTGAGAATAATAATGCTATTCTTTTCATTGAAGCTTTTCTTCAGTTTTGAAATTTTGTAAATATTTTTTTCAATTATAATTAATTGAAGGCTGGTCGTTGTAGGGCGCAGGTAGTCACTGATTGGCGTCAACATGTCGACGTCCAATGATGCAACTAATTCTAAACGTCAATTGTGCCTATTTTACCTGCAAGAGGTAGCCGCCGGATATTGGTATCGTTCATCCGGTCTTCACTTGCTAAACTTATAAGCGCGAGTGTTGAACAAAAGGCAAATATAGAAACACTATAATCTTCTGTCGGAAATGACTGGGAAGGATGGCCTGTCAGAAGGTTGGTGTGTGGCGGATGAATTCAGCATAGACAATCAATGGTGCCGTCAACAGTCTTGAAGACATAAACCGGGAGGAGTGTTCCCCCCAAGGCACCTCTCCTTTTTATCAAGGCGGCAGTAGAAGAATTCTTCAGATGGAATCAAAGGTGGCTTCTACAGTTCCAGCCAGGCTGAACCACTTTTTGAAAACCTTACACGGGCTACTAAGACACATTCGAAGCTCAGGCCTATAAGGAGCGGTTAATCGGCTCCCCGCCCTTGGCTTGGAGTTCTGTGGTGTTTGGTAGAAACCTGATAGCTCCATTTTAAAATTAGCATCTTTAAGCCCACTTTAAATCAAGCTAGAGTGTAAACGAGGCCACAGATTTTCTTCAAATTTGGAATAATTATGAACATAACCTTTGAAAAATTATGTTTCAAATTTGAAAAAAAATCGGTTCACCCGTTTAGGTTGTAGGTCGATGTAAAGTGGACGCAAAGACGCAAATTTTAAAATGGAGTTAGCATGTTTCTACCAAACACCACAGAGTTATATTGTAAGGGTCTGGTCCTTCAGGTTGGGGGCTGTCCCGTTGGGGTGACCTCCCGGCCACGTAAGGCGACTTTAGTTGCGAAGCAACAACAAGCCTCGGATACGGACGGAATTACGGTTACGAACCTTGCAGACAAAATAAGGACAACGTAATTCGGATCTGCACGTGGAATGTTCTGTCTCTCTATAGATCACGTGCAGCCAAATATTTAGCGGAAGCCCTAGATTAGCCACGAAGCAGACATCATTGCCATTCAAGAAGTGTGAAAGCATGGGCCTGGTTAAAGAAAACTGAAAGACTGCGACATCTACTACGGTCACTGTTAATGATAACAAGAGCAGCGTCTTTTTGGGTGTGAATTTGCGTTAGAGGCAGACTAAGGCACAAAGTCTGTAGTTTCAACTATGTGAACGAACGCCTCAGGACAATTCGCATCAAGGCTAAATTCGCCAAAGTTTGCCTCATATGCACGCATGCCTTCACAGAGGAGAATAATGATAACATCAAGGATGAGTTCTACGAGCAGCTGGACAAGACATATTAGCAATGTTCTAGCTATTAAATTTAGATTGTCTTTGGCGATTTAAATGCAATGTGACACAATCGGAAGATATAACTTGCACGACACTAGCTCCGATAACGGCCTAAGGTTAATTTACTTTGTTTCGAGGCAAAACGTTGTGTAGCTTGTACGCAGTTCCCACATCTCGCTATACACAAGGGGACATGGTGAATTCTTTGTCAATCAAACACCCACCAGATTGATACATTGCAATCGACGCAACACACTCCTCCAGTATCAAGCATTTCCGAGCTTTCCAAGGAGCCAACGTTGACTCGAACCACTACCTCGTTAGCCAAAGTCAAAATAGTGAAGTACTGTGAGGGAATTCTGTTTTCCCCTCTTAAATAGTCCTATGCCGCTTACTTCAAGCATAGAGAACCAGAGTGCCTGGAAGTCATCGGAGATGCCGCCTCTGACGTGCTGGGCCTTGCATGAACACCACAGTGAAACCCCTGGTTCGACGAAAAATGCCAGCCGCAAAACAATAGGCATACAAAAGCAGTACTGCAAAACAAAGTATAAGTAATGTGAGATCGAGGAGATGCCATTGCAGAAATAAAGTTCGGAAAATTTACCAAAAAGTAAGGAGAAACTCCCAGGGTTTCAAGGCCCAAACCGAAGCCTACAAGGACGATCAGGGAAACATCGTGGTAGAATCGCAGTCAATGCTGAGAATATGGAAAAATCATTTCTGCAATTTATAGATCTGAATAACTGATTTCCGTGCCATGCAGATTGCACCATTCAACCTGGGCGCGCACAGTATTAGTATTAGGCCAGCAATTCCGTCCACCCGATCTCGACGAAGTAAAGATAGCTTTATCTAAACTTAAGTTTATTTAAGCTGCTAGAGCTAATGGCTTTGTGGATTAGCTATTCAAAGCGGCTGGCGATGAATTGGTTAGGAATATGCACCAGCTCTTCTGTAAAATATTTTCGGAGGAGAGCATGCCCGATGAATGGCACCTCAGTATTGTTTTCCCGATCCTCAAGAAAGGCGATTCTCTGGACTGCACCAACTACAGAGGCATCAGTCTCCTTAAAATCGCAAACAAGATTTTTTTTTGCTGAACTTTGTGAATGACTGAAGCCATTCGTCAACAACCTGATAGGTCCGTCCAGGGAAGTCCACCATCGATCACTCTGACTCTGCTGGTTTCCTGGTCACAGTGATGTACAGGAAAACGAGAGAGCTAATGAGCTTGCGAGAATGGGTTCGTCTGATTCAAGTCAAGCCAAACAACATAAAAAAGTATAACCTGTAGCATCAAACAGGATATTGGTAACAAAATATCAGAACAAAAATAAAACATGGAATCTGCTTGGCACAACATACAAAAGTATGCAAATAAACAAGAAACATCTCCGTTCTCTTGTCAGCATAATTAACGGACCCAACCTACTGAGATACCATAAAAAAAAAATGAGGCTCAGTACTGACGACCTTTGCAGAGGGTGCGACGACGAAGAAGCACATGAGGATACCTTACACTTCCTTTGCCACTGCCCAGCACTCTGTCATTTAAGAAAAAACACCTAGGAAATCATTTCTATGACGATCTAGAGGAACTTTGTAGAACTTCGGCTAATAGCCTTCTGAACTTCATCAACTCCTAATGTAATGGCTTGACTGCTAACAAAACACATAGGTTTTTATATTGAGTGGAATACAATTTCTTGGGGTATCACAATGGATCTACATAGATCTATGTGTGACGGTAACAAGATCAACTGTCAGCCCTTCTACCTAACCAAATCTAATGACATCATTTATAGAGACGAGCTATGTAGAGCAATAACTAGTTTTGGCATCCTTGCCTTGTGCAGGATAACGATGGAGAATGCACGCTGCTCCATCAAGGTCGGCAAAAACCTTCGACACCTTTGCTGTCAAAAAAGATTTTAGGCAAGGCCACGCGCTGTCATGCGACTTCTTCACCATCGTCCTTGAAAGAATAGTGTAAATCTCTGACGTCAACACTAGAGGCACAATCTTTCCAAAGTCCTTCCAATTACTTGCTTATTAAAATTATCGGATGAACTAAAGCTAGATGTCAATGTTCTTTTTGTGAGTTTTGAGAAGGAAGCTAGGAAGATAAACGGTGAATGAAAGCAAAACGAAATATATGTTGTCATCAAGAAAGGACACCTAAAGTCTTGGACAGAACGTCACTATAGACAGCTATAATTTCGAGGTTGTCAGAGAATTTGTCTACCTAGACTCCGCTATCAACTCAGCAAACGATATCAGTGCTGAGATCTAATGAAGAATTATTCCTTCCAATCGCAAAACATTTTACAGTATTGGAGTTGACTACTTCAGAGAAGCTACTTAGCCAAAGATGTGGATGTTGGGAATGGACAAAATAAGTTTAAAAAAGCCATTATAGCTTTAGACATGGCTCTGGGTCATTGGGTCCTATATTAGGGAAAACTACATAGCACAAAAATTAATAAGGCTTGGAGTTATTTAAACATTTTATTTTTCTACTGATTTGAGTACCTACGCTGAACGACATAAGAGTTTTACAAAAATTTATTTATTTTTTTATTGATAATACCTGTGACCTCAATCAACTGACGTGGAGTGTGTCAGAGGGTTTGAGTAAAACGTGCTATGCAGTACAAAACATACAATTTATTTCACTCGTAATATTGCAGTATCACAAAGTATTTGTCTATTTTTAATGAACCACTACGAACACTGACATAAAACCACCATGACCATTGGCGATCTCCATTTCAACCCCAACCCCAACTCACTATCGTCCCCTTCAACTCCATATAAACATAACATATTATACCTTGCAATCAGAGGAAACTTTTATTAGATCCTGCGGTCTGTGGCGGTGTTCTGAAAATTGTGTACGTTGTCTTGTTTGGTAGCACATTATATTCTTGTTTGCTGACTACTGGTATAATATACACAAACAAACATTTCTGTGGTGTATAGCGAGTCTCGATAGGAATATAATAATCACGCAGACCACTTGCTGGTCCACCATTTTTCACGCTCCAAAAAATGCCACTAATGGTTTCGAAGGGGATATAGCCTTTCAATAGCCGATATCCCTTTAAAATAGGAAATCATTGTCAGTTGTTGATGGGGGGGGGGGAGAAGAGAAAATATGGCTACGATCAACGACCAGCCTTTATCGCTTCAAAAGGTGTGTAGTCATTGAGGAGTGATTTAAAGCTCATATTCTTTAGCTTTAATGCTATACAAACAGAATTTGAGATGATGATAGAAAATAAACGTTGCGTAAAGTGATTTTTATTTTCTCCATACTTTAAATGGGGGTTTATGTACTCGAAGGAGGCCATCAGCAGTTGTAATGAAATTAGAGGCATTTTTGTACCCTCAAACGTGAAGTGATTTAGCTAATTGCCATTTAAATAGACAAGCGAACGTTTTCATTTCCAATAATTTGTAATAATAAGCGATTTGATATAACGTGACTGATGTACTAAATAAGTTTGTGTTGCATCTATTTGGACTTAAGGTCCTGAAAAATGGTTGCAATAGCACAAAATACTGCCACCCCTCTTAAATTTAAATAAATTCAAACTTACTTTTCTAAAAAAAAAAACAGAATAAATAAGTTTTTAGTTAAAATATTAGGTACTCAAATCATTTTCAATCATTTAAATTTTTAAGTTAACTTTTTTTTCTATTTATTTTAAGCAAACAAATATTGAAGTTATTCTAAAAGCTAATTTTGAAGTTTTTTAAAGAATCTTAATTACACTTTAATCTTACAAAAATAACCAGAAAAATTTAAATATATACCAAATTACCATCAACGTTTATCTTGTCTCTTTAAATTATCGTTGAAAGCGACAATCACATTTATCTCTCTAAAGACCTTGTTCTGTCCCCGTATCAGGTGCTATTACTATATTCTTAATGAAAAGACAAGATTTCTACTTACACAGCCGAACAACGTAGGCTCATAAGCTCATCAGCCGCAAAAATCTCTTTTAGTTGCCTACCTACATATCTAAAAATAAAATGATGACAGAAAATAAATAAGAAAAGAACATTTTTCTTTTGACTCAACTCATCTTTGCTACATCAAACTAATTCCACGTACCTAATGCCAAATGGTTTCCCATTACTTAGGCCATTCTATTCCATTACGTAAATTTCAGCAGTTCCTTCCATGACTTTTTATCCTTTTTCTCTCTGCTTACCCATCACCTACTCTCGATTTTGTGATATTTCTTTTGCTTCCTTGAATCTCTGATTGAAGTTGGCCTGGTTTTTTAGAAGGTGAATATTTTCAGGTGGAAAAAAATCACATAACAAATTTGGGGTTTTTTGAGAAAATTTTCTGTTTGGCTTTTCCCTTATTATATTGTGAATGACTGCACCAATCTTGTTTCAATTAGTAGCTTATATTTTATATTATTAGTAGTTCAAAAATGGCTTAGTTACGAAAAATTACCAAAAAAAATGTCGAGTGTCAAAATATTGAATTAATTTTACCGGCTAATTCAATGTTGATATGTTTTTTGAAATCGCGACTTGAAAAAGAAAATCGAGAAAAATATCGATTTTGATTGAATTGTCAATAAATTTGCATATACCGTTAACTCATTATAACGACACTCGAAAGGTTTATATCGACTCTCAAATGAAAGAACGCCATCTTCCGGATTATACCTCATACACACCAACCTACGGAGAGCTTTCGTGTGCTTTAAAGCTTTGGTTATAAATGTCAAAATAAAAGCTTTAGAAAGGGAAATTATGGGAAATTTTCCCTACGGAAAGCTATAAAATCAGATACCAGAACATTCGGACAATATCAAGTGTCAAACAAGTAAAAAAGGCACATATTTGACCTGCAGTCAACAAAGTTTTTTTTTATCGTGAATGAATAAAGCTTGCACGGAATCAGCATAATCTCTTGAATCATAAATTGATTTCTGACAATCCTGAAAATTTAGGGCTCTGCTTAACACTCATGGGCTTGTTCAACTCCAAACAATCGCTCAACAAAGTGCTTGAATGGTCATAGATGACAACAATGCAAACGAGTTAATAATACTTTTTAGTTTCAAAGATATACACTTTAATAAATTATAAGTGCGAGTATATATACTATTTATTTAAACTTCATCAAAGCTTATTATATTTCTTTCATTTCTGAAGGGTTTCCGAAATCAAAGTTTCATATCATAAGGTTCGGGATCGATACAATTTGATGTTGGAACTTTGATTTCCAAAGCGCGTTGAAGTTCTAACAAATAAATCAAGTTGTGATATAAGTTAAACTTAATATTTATTAATAACTAGCTGACCCGGTGAACTTCGTACCACCTAAAACTGATCTGGCCTTAGCCTTTTATAACTGACTTTGAATCCCAAGTCATTAAGATCGACAGTATTGCCCACACTGTGTATGTAAATGTATAGGTTAATGTACATAATGTAAATGAAACTTGTTCGTAGTTCAAATGAATTCAATATCTTTTATTCACAATGAAATGAGGTGAGCTTCAATACAAAGCTTTGTGGCTTACAAACAAAGAAGATTGCTTTCCTACACGCGAACACGCGGCATACATGTGAGAAAAGGCCCCGACCCATAGAATCCGCTGCGTCCGTTGCGGCGATGGATGCATTAACGTTTGCCGGATGCGAGGGATTGATTGACCCACACACACACATAATAACCACTTGAAATTCAAACACACACAAAAAAATATCTGTCAACGCATCTGCCGGAGGGAAAAAGTTAAAAGTTCGGCTACTCTGTCCATTGTGTCTGACGCATGCGTTGCTTATGGACCAGTTTCTATTGCCGAATGGAGTCACGGCACCTAGCAGTCAGCGTGTGTAGCCTACTTGTGAGATAGATTTTTTTCCGATTTGACATTCAATGCATTTCCCATAAGAGAAAACCAAAAAATGCTGTTGAAAACTTTAATTTTACTAAATCATTTTATATGAATACTTATCTATATTATAGTTGCGATGCAATAACAAATAATGCTACTTTGTAAATCAAAACGAATATGTATCCAAACTTATGAATAATTTCCTTTATTTTGCAGATGAAAAATGTAAACAAACCTGTATTGTTGTTGTTGCTTTCCAAAATGGATTCATGTCGTCAGCCAAAATGATATCATGTGCGTAGTCAGGGAAGGAGGTTTAGGAGATTAGGGTCAATTATTAAGAAAGTTTATATAAATTTATTATTATTAGAAAAAGCTCACTAGGTAAGCTTTGTGAAAATTTTAGTATAAGGATGAATGTAGGTGTGTAATATTTGCATCTATTTAAGCATTGCGTTCGTGTATTTGTACTCTCCTTACAGAAAGAGGACTTAAATCTTTTGGCCCCGTTTGTGAAATAAGTTTTTAAAATGTATTTTATATTTAGAAACTAGTGAAACCTTGGGGCTAGTGACACCCCTAATTGAATATAATATAGAGGATTTTATTTTTTGATTATATTTTGTATTTGTATATGAAGTTAAAATTTTGTTTTTTTTTTGCGTTTAGGCTATTTACCCAGATTCTTTTTTTTTAATAAATTTGATAAAAAGTTTTAAAAATGATAAGATTAACTGAATAGGGATTTCTTATCTTTGGCATTGTTCGATCTTACAACAACAAAAATGCTACATATTTTCAATTCTAAGTTAAATTTTTTAATTCATAGTTTTAAAACACTCTTCGAAAATAAAAACATTTTTTAATAAAATTTAGCAAGAAAATTTATTCACAAAAAAAAATTAACTATTCCTAGAGCCTCGTTTTAACAACAAATAAGTATATTTTATGAAGAAAAGAGAACAATTCATGTTTTAAATAATCCTGACTACGCCCCTGTGTAGCTTTTTTCTCAATCGAGCAATGTTGTTGTTGCTTCTAGTTGTAGAGGTGTTTTTTTTACATTTTTCATACACAAATTAAAGTGTTTTAACAATCAGTTTTGATATATTTTACGTTTGATTTAAAAACTAATATGTTTTTTCATTCTATTTCACTCATAATATGAATACCCATTCATATAAAAGTTATTAGGAAAACTAATTTTAATAAGACCATGTTTTGCATTTCTCTTATGGGAAATACATTGAACGTCAAATCGAAAAAAAATCTATCTCACAAGTAAGCTACCTGCACTGACTACTAGTAGGTGTGGAAAGCAACTTACCAGGTGTCAATAAGAACACATGTATTTAATATCGAGCTGTCAGTTGAATGCGTCGCCACAACGGACGCAACGTATTCTATGCGTTGGGGCCTAAGCACGGAAACTCCAAATTTATGCTGCAAACTTCTAACGACAGGCCTTGTGATTTATTAATTTTCATGGCAAACGCCATGCGCACGGGAAATCGCAAAGTCCGTTGAAAGCATCGGGATGCGCGGAATCTAAACATTGCAGATTGTGAAATGGTAATCCGGGCAATTTTAGAGAACTCAAAAATTCTGTAGGACAGTTGGCTACTTCATCTTGGTAAATAACTGTGTCAACGACTTGAAAGAAAACAGCTATCCCGGAATGGAGTTTTGAATTGCAATGCTAAGATCATCAAAATCTTTGTTTTTCGATACCAAAATTGCTCGTTTGCTCAGCCAATTATGGTTTTTGAATTTTTGCATTATACTTGGAAAAACACGGCGAATAAGTTCTTCCTTTGATTCTGTTAGCTTAAAAAATTAGTGGGCAATGTGATGAATCCGGTCAAGATATCAACTGCAATTTTCCCATAACTGATGTCCAGCAATTGCAATTAAAAATACATTTGCAGTTCCATCTTGTTGCAAAAAAAAAAACTTTCACGTTAGTCATTAATCGAAGGATTTTCACATGCGCCGCCACAAATTTGACGCTTTCAAGCATGCGTTTAGTTCGTCAGCTGTAGTTGAACGTGGAATTATAAAATCACCGAACAACAGTATTAAGGCTCCACCAAAATTGTTTCGTTTGCCACGAAGATCTTTTAACGTTCTGTCTAGTGCCTCCAACGACCTTTTGCGAGGCTTCGTACATTCGTCCTAAACAATCAATTTGCATACCTATCTTAAAAACCTTGCCCATTGCGTTATTTTTGGTGATGTTGCAAGTTATTGCCTCATTAATTTGCATGTTTAGTGGAAATTTTAGTGTAAAATGTGCCATCGATAAACAAATATCTACTATAATGGTCAATGCCTCATTGTACATTTCTGCTGTCACTTGTAATTATGAATTTGAAATTGACGCACATGATGCAAAACATCCTCGGACATTTCGTCCTTATTGGTCGTTTGTAATCGTGAAATTTCTTGCAAATTTTCACAAATTTTCGCAAAATCCCACAAATTGTCACAAATTCCTCAATTCTGTTACCTCAAAAAAGTTGCATCTAGAGAGCAATGAGAGAGCAACTTGCGCTGGAGAACTTGCGAATTTCTGCTACACAAATTTCTGTGAACACGTAGTGTTACAACTACTGTCAATAATCGTGGTAGTCAGTGTCTGTCACAGCATTGCCACTAAACTGAAAACTTTCCGAAGCATGTTTCCAAAAAAAAAATGCAGTATACTCAGTTTTCTTACAGAAGATCCGCATATTCCACTTCTTACTTTTATTTTCAAAATAGAAGAGCAAAAGAAATTCAAAATTGCATAATATAATTAATTATGCTGTCACGATTGTAATCAAAGCAAGCTATAATAGCCGAATGCCCTAAGAATAGAATTGAAAAATTAGGGGACCGAAGTTTTTTGCCTGATAATTTACTTTTCCGAAAAATAAAAGTGCAGTAGACTCGATTAAAAAGAAGTAGATTTGTTTTACAAAAAAAAAACTGCATTAGATCTATTGCAATCATGGCAAAGTGGCAACGCCGTTTATACACAAAAATTAAGTTTCTAAAAAATAAGTAGTGCTGTTCATCGTTCAATGCGTTTTTTAACTTTTTCCAAATTTCCCCAACTCTGATAGAATTGTCCCCTCTTTTCCAAATTTGACAGATTTAACACATTTTTTTGGAAAAAGATACCAAACAAACCTTATATTTGGCCCATAAATCTTTCGGATTCGAAGCTATATTATTCAAATTTGATGCGGTGATAAAGATATGGCGGAATCTTTAAGCGTTGTCCCAATGCGAATGAATCGTTTTCGAGCAACTGAAGATTTGACACGCCTGACGGGACGGTTAGTCGCACACAGATGCCCATTAACGGCTCTCAATTGTTGAAATGAAGTTGGACAGCAAATATGCACCAGCAACAGTCGAAGATTGTAACATTCGTCATTATTACGATGCACAGAGTCCTTGGGCTATCGAAAACAGGATAGTAAAAAGATTATATTTTATTATTTTTTTTGTTTATTATTTTATTAAAATTTGAAAGATTTGCTTTCAAAATCGATTGATTTATTTATTTTTGTATATCAAACAGGCACTCATATTGCGTTTTTGCACGTTGCTGGCAAACCGGAAGACCGATTTAGACCAAACTTCATTTAAACACCCACCGGTTCATACCAAACATTTCCTGAAAATAATCATCCAAATCGGTTTAGCCGTTTTTGAGCTTTTGCAGGACTAACGCACAACGATTGATTTTTATATATTAGATTTATAAAATTTTGTATCTTTTATTTCATAAGAGTAAGGTAATAATTTCACTGGTCTACAACGAAAGTCTCCTTTAAATCAAGCCATACTTAGGAGTTTAGACATGTTGAATCCGAATACGAAGTCAAAATTGCACTCGCACGTCACGTTTTTCAGATATTTCAACATAAACATGTCAAAAAATCATTTTTTTGGGTAGGGGAAGGGTGCGAACAGTGAGACAATGCATATTGTGTTTCCCCAAAAGCTTACACAGACATGCCAATGATACAAATAACATTTTTTTCTATGCCGCATTCTATATTTCTATCGCACACTTAATCAAGCTAAACATGTGCTTTGGTGAGCGGTCATTATTAAATTGTTAGTCTTCTTTTAATTCAACAAATCAATCGGATAAATATTAAAAAGTTTTTATTTTAAAACAAAAAATCTGAAAAAATCACGAGGGGCACAGTGAGACATTTTCAAAAACCGAACAGTGAGAAATATCTCGCACTTAAATTTAGGAAATACCCCTCTTTTTCTTGTGTTTAGTATTTTACTGTCAAGCAAGCAGCTGATAGTTTAAGTTTTGTTCTAGTCCATTTATTTTTATGGAAAATTTGTATTGATTTCTTCATTTAAAATTGAATAATTTATGTAAAGCTTTAATTATATGTAGTTTGTTGTTACAAATTAAACAATCAAAGTTAATTTTTTTTTTGTAATTTGTAATTTGTTCGCCCTACACTGTCTCACTGTTCGCACCCTCAGCGAACAGTGAGACTATTTGACTTTGCTCAGAATTTTTTTGTATTACAGTTTAACTATTATATTTTTCATTAAAGTTTCTCTCTCCACATGAAGGTAAAGTATGTCTTAAAATACAATTAAAGTTTCTGTAAGATTGCTTAAAAGGTTGCAAAGCTACACCAATAAAAAAAGTGTCTCCCTGTTCGCACTGTTCCCCTACATTCGACGTAAATACCACTAAATATATTTTTGGCAAAACTACTAATGGGACCTCAAAGAACTGTATTATTTCATCTTCAAAAATCATTTTAAATCTTTTCGAAATTCATATTCTTCTAAGAACAACATAATTTACAAAAGCCACTCGGGTAAACAAATCTTAGAACTGGTGTTTGGAAGCATTGCCTTGTACTTCTTAAAGGACTATCTACTGATACAGTTGTTCAATATTGTAACCTTAATATTATTTGTACACTCTTTTTCTCTCCGACCAAAAGGTATTGAAATCAATCGATTTCAAAAATAGAAGGGATAAATAGGGCGAGAAGCGTTGGGGGAATACGCCAATTTTATCTATTATGTCTTATAACAGTATTTCCCAACCTTTTTTTATGCTGTGCCCCACCAAAACTTTTCCATATTCCAACAATATTTTAACACTCAAAAAATTGAAATGTTCACTAAAAATGAATGATTACAAAAAATAACGAAGAAATTACCAGAAGAGACTTAAATTTTCTTTAAAATTTTCCAGATGATCAAGAATTGAATTTATAACGGTTTCAGTCATTTCACATCTTTGGAGCCAATGAAAACTGTCATTGCCGGTTTGTCTCTTAAGAGGACGAAAGAGTTCCATAAATTTTTTTAAAACAGTTTCAAGAGCCATCTTATTTCAGTATCACAAAATCAGGAAAAAAAGTTCAAAGTTTGACACAATCGAACGTTTGAACAAGCCGATATGGACCCCGGACTCTTTTTGAAAATAAATGAGTAGACCTCCTACCAAAAAAAGTTACATAAAAAGTTGTTGATAAATAAAAGACCTAAAACTTTTATTCAGATCAATTTTTCAAATAACCTCAAAAATATTGAGAAAAATACCAAAAACCAATTTTTTGGTTTTTTACCTTTATAGCCGACAAAAATAACTCTATTTCGCTGAAATTTGGTGAAAACTTAGATAATTGCATCTCAAGCGAGCTGTAATTTTTTTCATGCAAAATATAATTTTTTGGATTTTTTGTGAATGTAAATAAAAAAAATGGACTAATTTTCAATCAAAAACGTAAAAAAAAAATTTTTTATTTTCGAAAATTTTAGGACAGCATTCTTTTTGTTGAAACCTCTTCTTTATGAAGGTTTAAAAAAAATACACTATTATAATGAAAAAACATAGTCAAAAATGGCAAAAACTAAAAAAAAACGTTTTTTTTCAAGTTCGATTTTCCGCAAATGCCTGTAATTTTTAACTGTTCATTTGAATGAAGTGCTGAAAGTGATGCAAAACGGTAATGTGATATATAATAAAAGAACCTTAATTAACCGTGAAAGGTTCTATTTACTAAAATTCCAAGTGTTTAAACAATAATCTAACCAGAGAAATTGCTTAAAATGACAATTTTAGGCAAGAAAAACATCATTTTTATTTATTTCGTTCAGTTCCCCCACGCTAGTCATACGAAAGTCCTCCGAATTTGAGCTGAAAAAGCACAATAGTTTTATTTTTCTTTCCAGATCAACAAACAATCATTTTTTTCGATTCGATTGCTCTTATGTTCAAGACACTGCGGCTTTGAGAAAATTGTATATACAAACATGGAAATTATGAGAGAAAATATAGAGAAACATGAAATACGATATTTAAACTAGCTAAAACAACTCCTTTGACAGTTTGAATTGAAAAAAGGAATGGTATCTTAATTATTGATTGAATATGAATGTATGGAAAAAAAATTTTTAAATTGTTGGAGCGGTTTTTTAAAATATTTTTTTATATATAAAATTCTTAAAACATTTTCAAGGACAAATTATAGAATGCCAATTTAAAGTAAATATTCATATGCAGACAAAACCAAATTAAAAAAAAAATGTCAAGCCGTTTTTGAGATATCGAATTTTCAAAAAAAAAATTGAACTTTTTTTTAAATTCAAAAACTATTAATAGTTTAGAACAGTATAATTTTATAATTTCTGGTAGTAGATTGAACTAATTTTAGTATATGGAAAAGGTTTGATCAAAATCGTGCAAGTCGTTTTTGAGAACAAAAAATTTTCGCTTGCGGTTTTTTAACTTTTGTATGGAAGGTTCCGCTTGTTTCTCATAAATTTAAAATTTTTTTCCAAAAATATTTAAGAGTGTACTGAAAATTTCTTAAGTATCGAGTTTCAAAAAAATGGATCACATCGTTTTTGAAATATTTGATTACAAAAAAAAAAAATTTTTGGAACATTTTTTAAAAATCCAAAAAATATTTTTTTTTTAATTTAAGTACATAAAACTATTTATGGTTTTTGGAAGCCTCTGTATAAAAAATTATTGAAATCAGTCATACCGTTTTGAAGAAAATCGAAAATTAAAAAAAATGGTTCTTTGGGAGGTACCATTTTTTGAAAAATGGTTTCATCGAACTGGTTTTTCTCACTAAAATTTCAAAGTCTAACAAATCAAGTTAAAGGAAAAAATTGTGTTTTTCCGAAATAATGCGTCGTCGTTATCAAAACTACAAGAAAACCATAATTAAAGTAGATTTTTTTCACAGTTTCTAGTAAAAAGTACATTTAAAAACACAATAAAAATTAATTTCAAAATTTTTTTTTGGAAAACTGTACTTTTTATTTAATTTAAAGTCAAAAAAGTATCTTACTCATTCAAAACTGTGAAAAAATCTGGTTTTCTTGTGGTTTGGTTGACGACTACGCATTGTTTAGTGACAACACAATTTTTTCCTTTACCTGATTTGTAAGACTTTGAAACTTTAGGAAAAAATGGTTCGATGAATCAATTTGAAAATTCACAGGAATATTGATGCCTTAAAAGTCTACAAATATGAACAACAATGCAAGCCATGCAATAAATATTTACAAAAAAAAACAAAAGATTTACAAAAAGAAAAAAATCGTACGATAACAAAAATTTATTGCATTGGAGCTGAATAAACAAGGTGTCTGATTATTTCATTTGATTGACTCAAAGAAATTTATCCATAGAAATGAGGACCTTCAAAAAAAATTTAAAAACATAATTTTGCTGTCTCGTCTCAGTTTTGGCAATATCGCAATAACGGTACCTAATTCAAACAATTTTTTTTTGCAAATAAATCTTGAAACAAAAGACATAAAGCTGTAAAATGCTTTTTGTTTCAACTCAATGCGACTACTCGTCACAAAGATGCAGCTCTTCAAAAACACTAACAAAAACTGAAAAAAAATGTGTTCCTTTAATTTCGTTGACTAGTGTACCTATATCGCAAGTAAAATCAGCTTTTATAAAATATCATAATTTTGCATCGATTTTATGCACTTTTAGCACTTAATACCTCCGAAACACAAGGTTCGTATTATCCATTCGTTCATACCTACCATAGTGCGTGCATTAAAAAGAAATAATTTCAGCTATTATAAAATGACGTATGTATTATTTTCTTTCACAAATTCAATTAATTTGTCTTCCATATTTTTCAACATCAGTCAAATAAAAACTGTTTTCTTAAAAACTAAGGGAACAGTCAACAAAATAAAGCTCAGTACGGATGCTAAGAGATATTTAGAAAAGGATGATTCCAAGAGTGAGATCTGAGCCGATATCGACCTTATCTCTAAGATGTGTAAGTTGACAGTCGAGCTTTGAAATACCTTTAGCCCTGTGATTTTATTAAAATTGTTTAAACAAATCATAATTAATCCCAACCTATTCGGAAGTTTCAAGGGGAAATAACACATTTTTTTATTTGTTGAACAAAATATGTAGATTCTTCGTCCATTAAGGTTTGACCTTAGGAATTCATAATATTCAATGCAAGCAATATCATATAAATGAGCTTTGAAATGCTCATTGCAGAGTGTACTTTTTAAATACTTTAATATTCCCTTTTGTATACTGAAATATCCCTCCATTTTGTTTTTGACTGAAGCAATTAGCAAAGTCGTGGTATACAACCCATGAATCACAGTCAGCTGGACCAGATGGAATCTCCAACTACGTCCTAAAAAGGCTTCCACATAGTGATGATCCTTCTCACAATCATCCTTAATAACTGCATCAATAACTGCTACTTCCCTCAGAAGTGGAAAACAGCGAAGATAGTGGCGATCCCAAAGAAAGGAAGTTTCAACTTGGTGTCCAACTACAGACCTATATCGCTTCTCAACAACATCAGCAAAATACTGGAGGAAGTAATCCTCCGGAGGCTCAAGAGGTTCTGCAGTGAAAACGCGATCATCCCTGACATGCAGTTCGGCTTTCGTGAAAAACACTCGAAGCTACATCCGCTGCTAAAGTTCCAACATGATATCACGTCAGCGCTCAACAGTCACCGTGTCACCGTTGGATGCTTCCTGGATGTCGAGAAAGCATTCGACAGCGTATGGATAGAAGCCCTTATTCACAAACTACATCTACTACACTTACCTCTGCCACTAATCAAAATTCTTTTTTCCTTTCTTTCTTTCAGAAAATTTTTCGTTCAACTGGACAACTCTAAATCAAACATAAAGACCATCAGAGCCGGAGTCGCTCAAGGATCGAAACTTGGCCCCTTTCTTTACAACTTGATGACATCTGACCAACCTGTCGCAACTGGATGTGATAACCTCCTGTAAGCTGATGACTCGCTCACCTACGCCAATTCAACGTCACCGCTACTCGCCGTGCGGAAAGTAGAGGCTCACATCAATAGACTCTTTGATTTCTACAGGAAATGGGGCATCCGGATCAACACTTCTAAATCGGAACTTGTCTGCTTCAGGAGACCCTCAACAGGCAGAGGCAGTTGCACTGCAGCGAAGTGCAGAAACATCGTTCTGAGACTCCCAGATGGATCCACCATAACTGCCAAACGGAACGTCAAGTATTTGGGAATCCACTTCAATGAGTTGCTTAGGTTCAACCCGCACTCAAGAAGTGTGCTCAAAAGAGCCAGCTGGGTCTTCCACCGTTTACACCCCCTGATGAGAAAAAGAACCGAATTAAGTCAACAGACGAAAATATTGATGTACAAGCAACTCCTGCGGCCAGTCATAGCCTAGTGCTTCCCAGTCTGGTTCTCAATTTCCAAGACAGCCATGAAGGAACTTCAAGTGTTCGAAAGAAAAATACTTAGAATTTGCACCGGACTACACTTCGACCGCCAGCGACGGAAACACTACAGGAATAAACACCTCTACACAGAAGCGAACATAATCCCTCTGGACAGGTACCTAGTGCTCTCTACAAAGAAGCTAATAGAAAACATCCACAATCATCCAAATCAGCTGATAAGAAGTATGTATGTCCACCGAGCAACGACAACCCGATCCGAGGTACCTCAGTGAATTGGAAACCCTGGACGACAACATTATCCTCATAGACAACGAGGAAACAGTTTCCTTCTACGCTGACACAGGGTCAGCCTACTACCGCGGCTAAATGCCAAACCTCCTAACAATCCACACCAAAATCACCACTAGACAACCGGGATGGAACACCCCGAGAATGAAAAGTCAACCGACGCTTAAATTAATTTTGACATGTATTTTATATAATTATAAAATTTTAAACCTAAAACATAGTATAAAGTTAGGCCCCCTATGTGCCAACAAATGTAAATTTTTCAATGTATCTTATTAGTTGTAAGCCAAATTGTATATATTATGTTCAATAAAACAAATTGAATTGAATTGAAAACCTATGAATCACTGACGGATACCTATTGCTATTTAATAAGACATATTACCGGTACTTCATAATTTCACATTTTTTTTTGATAACTATAATATTGGGTTACGTACGAATGACCGACAAAAAAAATGTCGACTGGTTAAAATGTCGACTTTTATCGACTTTTTTGTAAGTTAAAATACCGACTTTGTTTTTACCGACTCATTAAAATATCGACAGTTTGAAATGTCGATTTGACAAAGAGTCGACTGCCCTGATAGAAGTCGAGAAAAATATCGACTTGTCGGAATTTTTTCCATACAGAAAAGTCGATATAAAATATAAATCGACATTTTAACCAGTCGACATTTTGACTTGTCGATATTTTGTCTGTCGGTCATTTGAAAGTAACCTAAAGAACATAGCTCTGCCTTAAATTGTTTGCACGGAGTAACTATAAACTCAAGAATCATAAATTCTTGTCTGATTTTTTAACAGGAACTTAACAGTTTTTGATGCTGTGGAAAATTTAAGACTGTGTTTAAGACACAAGTTCGTATTTGATTCTTATAATAATTAACTTATTTAGGTAGTTATTAATTTTATATTACCTTTCGTTTAGCTTCAAGAAAGTTCAATAGAACGCATTTTTGTTGCCTACCTATATATTTCGAACTTTTAACTGCCTCATTTCTGGATGTTTTATTATTGTATTAATATTAAAACACATTACAGACCCTGAATAATGGGAAATTCAGACGTCAAAATATATAGGCAACAAAAATTAAATTACAAAAAATGCGATTTATTGAACTATGACAATGCGATATTAGATAATAATGATCAGATCATAGTTTAGGGAATGATGTTTACAAGCGCGCGTTTTGAGAATCGACATTTTGAAAAATCGACATTTTAAAAAGTCGGTCAAATTTGTGTCTATATTTTGATCTGTCGGTCTTTTAACCTGTCGAGATTTTTTCTGTCGAGATTTTAAAAGTCGATCTTATGAAGTCGATATTTTAAAAGTCGGCATATCGTACCCAATCCATAATATTGGATTCATAGCGGCCCTAAAAACACAAAACAGGATAATTTTCCAATTACAACAATCTGGTGGTTATTTGTTATCAGATTTATTGTATTATTAATATTGAATTTGAGGCTTTTGAAAACAGGGTTGAAAACAGGATTGTAGGATTTTTAATGAAATAAATGAAAACATTAATTGAATACCATCCTCTCTACCTTTATCTTCATCTAATTCAAACTCTATCCTAAAGATTCTGGTATAACAAACTACAACCTCTACTTGAACATCTATTGAGAATTAGAATATACCTTTTGAAATTTTTGTTTTAACTTTTAGGGATGTTTTTTCGAACACACAATCATAGTGCAATTAAGCTTTATAATTAACTTTTAAAATTTAAATTAATTTGTCCGATGGCTATCAGCAATCAGTCCATTTTCAAGATTGCTATTACAGCCTTTGGCAAAATTCACCTGTTCTTTTAAACATAAAGCCAAAGGTGATTCGTATATTTGGACGATAGAGATGCTGGCTGATGCTGATGATTGTTTTTGTTTTCATCGCAAGGGATTTTCTGTTGGTTTGCTTTTGTTCGCCCGGATGTTGTGGCCATTAAGCTTGCTCAAACTTCCCTTCGACTGATAAGCATCTCACAGCTGCCAATTTGTGGAAGGGTTTACTATTCAACCTAACAACTTACCCTTTACCCCCTGCGCTTCTGTATACCACTGTATCTGTAGTTTACTATTACATCGTCAGGCGGTTGTGTTCAAATGATAAATTAGAGCCTTCAGGTTTCACTCATTACCCATTCGCATTATAGGAAAAACCTCCTGGTAGTGTGGTATTCAAGCCTGGGCGATGTTCAGATACGGGAGATAGGCTACTTATTTATTTACTTCGCTTAGTGCCTTCGAATGTTTAACCGAAAACAGAAAAAAAACATCGAAAACCTTCCCATTGCCAGCTAAGGTGGGAACGTGTCTTCGGCTAATGGATTCGGATTTGGGATTATTTTGAACCTGCACGCGAAAAGCTTGTTCCGTCGCTAGTCATGTCATTGGCTCTGATGGTGCTCTGGGAGTGTAGTCTCAGTACTGATGCTACTAGTTGTGTGAGCCGAGTGTCACAGATTGTGCGTTTTGCAGAGCTATCTTCCTACCAACTACCAACCATTTCCATACAGTTGTTCGAAAAGTGGCTATGTTGGAGACTAATGAATTGGAAATGAAACATCTCTCCCTTGATGTGGTTTATTTCCGTACAAATTTAATGGCGGTGATGATCCTGGAAGTGTGTTATAGTGCGACTCGCTAGCTGGTTTGGTTAGAGTTTTAACTTGGTGTCTCATGCATAGTATGTATGTGTGTATGATGACGTGGCTTGTGATGTGGCTAACACAGAACTTTACCAATTCTTCAACGATTTGTTAGTGCGCACCACGAATTTCAGTTTTATCATCTCTCTAATGTGTACGTGATGAACGTTTGATGTTAATATGGTTTCTGTGGCAGAAGACACAGCAAGAGTAATCGCTTTTGAAAGCAGCTTTCACTTAGATTGTTAATGTTTGTTTTTTTTTTGGCGGAAATAACTTTGGTGTTGTTTGTTTTAATCGAGAGAGTCCCTGTTTTATGGGCACATTTTAGGTTAGAATGTGAAATATTTTATAGGAGATCATAAGCTATTCCTATTGACGTTGTATGACGGGTTTTGATGCGTGAAATTTGGTGGCATTTTAATGGTTTCTGAATTATTTTCACTTAAAATTTATAAATGCTGAATGTGTAGGAATACAAATCTTTTTAATGTTGAGTTAGAAAGGTTTTAAATAAGTTATGAATTGAATGATTGAAGATACAAAGGGATATTTTGAATTCAAAATATAAAACTTTTAAGTATTAATTTAAATCGAAATTCAATTACATTAAGAATACAAATTTGAACAAGTCATCTGCCAACATACGAATTAGTTTATAGATCCGTGTGTATCATAAATTACGTTTGACAGACTTACCTGAAAGGAAAAAAGAAAATATTTGTTATAATATCAAGAAGAATATAGTTAGGTAATTAATTTAATTTATTTATGTATATGAAGTTAAGGTAAAATAGTAGGATAAATAAATACAAAAAAAAGTTGAAACGAAATCGAGAATCAAGAGAATCTAAACAAATATTTCACATCAAACATACCTATAATATGGTTTCTATGTAAATTATTTGTTGTACTGCGGATGAAGCCGTGAAGGTTCAGGGTCCTCTACAGTTATCCTCAGGGAACCAGACTGTTTTTATAATTATGCGAAGCACATTAAACGAATATTCGTTATTTATATTGTGATGCTTTTTATTCGAGGCTGAGGTAAGCTCGTCGTAGTCCATCACCAATATCCCCGCTAGATGGAGAGAAGTCAATGTCATCTTCATTCCAAAAGCTGGCAAGCCCACCCATACCGAACCGAAGGACTTCAGACCTATTAGCCTTTCCTCCTTTCTCCTGAAGACCTTGGAAAGGTTAATTGACACTCATATTCGCCTAAAACTGAATAATGGTGTGCTCTCACAGGCCCAACATGCGTACTTGAAGGGCAAATCTGTTGAGACAGCACTCCATGAAGTGTTCGGCACAGTTGAAAAATCAATCCACTTCAAGGAATTCACTTTAGCAGCATTCCTTGACATAGAAGGGGCCTTTAATAATGTTGATAACAATGCTATTCGACAAGCCCTAAACTCCGTCAGCGTCGATCCATCACTGATAAACTGGATTGTATTCATGCTTCAAACGAGAATCATAAATGCAGAAATGGGTGCCAGCAAAATAAGAGTTAGGACGAGTAGGGGTACTCCACAGGGTGGAGTACTATCTCCTTTGCTTTGGCTCCTTGTCGTCAACCAGATCTTGGTCAAACTAAATCTGGGTGGCATCAAGGTAGTCGCATACGCCGATGACATTGTGTTATTGGCCTCCGGAAAATTTGCCCCCACTCTGTGCGAGCTCTTACAAACGTCCCTTGACAAGCTCAAAAACTGGGCCAATAATTGTGGCCTTAATGTTAACCCACTGAAGACAGAACTGGTGCTGTTTACAAGGAAACGTAATATTCCAAACATAAACCCGCCAACCATTAACGGAATACCGTTACAGGTTTCGGGTACTGCCAAATATCTTGGCGTTGTTCTCGATCGTAAACTAAACTGGAAAGAAAATATTAAAGAAAGAGAAAGAAAAGCCTCAATAGCTTTCTACATTTGTAGCAGAATTTTTGGTAAAAGATGGGGTCCCAGCCCCAGAACCATCCATTGGATGTACACAGCCATTATAAGGCCAATTTTAACGTACGCATGCATGGTCTGGTGGCCAGCCTTAGATAAAGAAACCAATCTAAAAACCATGACTAAAATTCAAAGACTAGCATGTATTGGCACAACCAGTGCTATCAGAACCACACCAACGGCCGCCCTTGAAACTTTCCTTTCACTTGCCCCACCACTCGATCTGAATACGAAAGAGGTGGCGGCCAAAAGTGCTTTAAGACTTGTTCAA
Source organism: Dasysyrphus tricinctus (assembly GCA_963921185.1). Classification (NCBI taxonomy): domain Eukaryota; kingdom Metazoa; phylum Arthropoda; class Insecta; order Diptera; family Syrphidae; genus Dasysyrphus; species Dasysyrphus tricinctus. The sequence goes on from OY992530.1 coordinate 145,082,445, forward strand.
TGTAAAAATTGGAAAAAGGGCCTCTACGGTCACAGAACCATAATGAATTTTATAGACATAGACATTCAGACAGACTACGTTTCGCCGCACATAGATTTCAACCCAGTAACCATAACGGATATTCCAACCAAGGAACTCTGGAATGAAAACAGGTTCATAAATGCAAATCATGTTTCGGTCTTCACTGACGGTTCCAAAACCTCGGAGGGGGCTGGGTCAGGCATCTACTCAGATAACCCACCCATAAATAGATCTTTAAAGCTTCCAAACTTTTGCAGTGTTTTCCAAGCGGAAGTGCTGGCAGTTTGCGAAGCCGCGAAACATCTTTCCTCAATCAGTGAATTAGTCAACAACAATATTGACATTTTCATAGACAGCCAGGCGGCAATTAAAGCCATTTGCTCAATCACCACAAAGTCCAAACTGGTCGATCGCTGTCGGAATGAGCTAAGAGTACTCAATGCAACGAACACAGTTACCCTTAGATGGGTCCCAGGACATAGGGATATTCATGGGAATGAAATGGCAGATGAACTGGCCAAAAACGGGTCATCTCTTGATCCGAGCCAAATCGAAGCCTCTGTGCTCATGCCACTGGAGCAAGAAAAAGATAGAATTCACCAGAGTTTCTTGGAAGCTGCAAATGTCAGATGGTCATCCATCGACACTTGTCGGGTTTCAAGGAATCTATGGCCAAATATTTCAAGGAAAAAAACGAATTACTTACTTAAGCTAAGCAGGCCTCAATTATCTCTCATGGTTGGTGTCCTTACGGGCCACAACTCAATGGGAACCCACATGAACAGAATGGGCATCAGCTCATCGGACCTATGTAGAGGGTGTCATGATGAAGAGGCAGAGGAGGGCTCCCCCCACTTCCTTTGTGAATGCCCTAGCCTAGCTAGAACTAGAAAAGAGGCCCTTGGAGAATACTTCTTCGACGAACTGGGCGATATCTCTGTCTTGCCACTAAAGAACATCCTGAAATTCATTCAGAACTCAGGATGGTTCAGGGAGGCCCCCCAAACCTAAAACTTCTCCTTAACTCCCTCCCTATCCCTCCTTACTAACCACCTATACCCTGGGGAGCACAATGGATTCACTGAGATCCAAGTGAGATGGTGCGGCTTGCCGCATTATCACCCCTTACAACCTAACCTAACCTAGTCCAGGATTTTCCCGATGAAAAGCAGATAAAACTCGGGTTAAGAAGGAAAGAACTCGGTTTAAACACTAGCCTTATAATATTTTATCTTTATTAATAAGAAAAAGAGGTTTACAATATTACAATTTTGGTTCCTTCTGTCTTAAGATAACTAACACAGTATTTCATATAAAGATAACAATTTCTGTTTGTCTTATGATAACTAACACGGTATTTCATATAAATCAAAGCTGGGTTTTGTAGAGCTACAGGATTAGACTCTGCCCACAAAATCCACTTAGAAGAAGCGAACCGGAGATTAAACGGTAGGAATCTGATTCCAGCCCAAGGCTAGTCCAAGGGGGACAACGGGTATAGCCCTGAACCAACTCCGAAGATCAGGCAGGGAGAACAACGGTAGGAATCTGATTCCAGCCCAAGAATAGTCCAAGGAAGAACAGTGGGTATAGCCCTGAACCAACTCCGAAGATCAGGCAGGGAGATCAACGGTAGGAATCTGATTCCAGCCCAAGAATAGTCCAAGGGAGAACAGCGGGTATAGACCTGAACCAATTCCAAAGAGCAGGCAGGCAGAACAACGTTAGGAATCTGATTCCAGCCCAGGGCTAGTCCAAGGGAGAACAACGGGTCTTTAACGGCGGATGCCAAAAAGGTTTTCTTTAAATGATACACGGATGCACCAGGTAAAGGAGCTAAGCTTATCAATGTTGCTAGAAACAATGAACTGCTGGAAACTTAACTCTCCTAAAAATGCAAAATTATTAAAAAATAATTAGGAATTAATTCGAGGTAACAAGCTTCGGCTTTTCCGGATTTTTGTACCTCCTCATGATGATTTTTGTGCCACAAGACGGTGTGAATTGTAAGAAGGTCAAATGAAAAATCGTATGGCGTCAGCAGCACCGAATGCAATGTGCAGTTGTTGTTGCTTATCAGAGTGTATACAATGGTATTCTGTGTGCTGTGGCTGTTGATCATTCGATGGGTGGTGGCGGGCGTATTTTATGCTGATATAGGGTGCTGGTAGTTGATGTAGATTGCTGATAACTGGTCTATGGCGGTTTAATGGTGATGTAGGGTGCTGATAGCTGATGTTGCTGCCGGTGGGTGTATTTATAAATGGACGGTGACGGATCGTTGAACGCTTGTTGTGGGGGGGGAAGTGAAAAGTGTAACACTTCGTTACAATATACGCCGAAAAGAAAAATACGCTTCTGAATTTTTCACCAATACATTGGCTAGATTCACAATGGTTCCAATAGATTTGACAATTACTTAAAGTTTACTGTGTGGACTTCTTCATATGTAAATTTTTAAACGAATCTAAATCCTCAAAAGTCCAGTAAATTTGTGCTCAAAAAGGCTCTTTGCGAGCAAATTGTGGGTCAGATTTGATTTGTCCGCTCCTTTATGATTTCGGGGGTGCTGAATCCGAGTCTGAGGTTTGCCAACAAAATTTCGTGACGCAACATGGAAAAAAATGCAAAAATTGATGCAAAAATGTATTTTTGGGGGGTTTTCATTAATGGCTCGAAAACTGACAACTCTTCAAAAATTACATCAAAGTACCATTTAAAGTATACATAATTTCCAATAAATCTCTATTCAAGGTTTTTTTCTGCGAGAACCCATTTGGACTCAAGCGCTAGTCGAAAATTTACGTATTTTTACTGTTTTCGAAAATCCACTCGATAGCTCTAAGAAATTACTTTGTGTGACAAAATTAGAATTTTTGTCTGTAACATGAACCAAGATATATTTTTCTGATGGTTTTTGATGCGCTGAGCTCAAATCTGGTCTTGGAATTACTCTAGCACGTAACGTTTTTCCGATATTTGAATCTAAAGATTTAAAAATGCAATTTTTATGCAAATTTGAAGTTATATATTTTTCTCGAGGTTATTTTTTTCGAAAAAATCTTAATGATCATTCTGAAGTGTGAACATTTTCAAAATTATTTTTGAATCTTTCAAATACCTCCATTCGTTTTTGAGAAATCGTTGGTTTTCGTGTTACTACCTAATTCGAAAAATCGAGTTAATTTGTGCTCAAAAGGCAAATTGTGGGATTTTTCGAATTAGGTAGTAAAATGAATGGAGGTATTTGAAAGATTCAAAAAGAATTTTGAAGCAAAATGTTCACACTTCGGAATGATCATAAATATTTTTTCGAAAAAAATTACGTCGAGAAATTAAAATAACCCCAAATTTGTATAAAAAATGCATTTTTTTTTTTAGTTTTTTTGATTCGAATATCTCAAAAACGTGACGTGATAAAGCAATTTGAAGGCCAGATTCAAGCTCAGCGCATCAAAGACTATAAAAAAAGTACAAAAAAGACAAAAATTCTAATTTTGTCACACAAAGTAGTTTCTTAGAGCTTTCGAGTGGATTTTCGAAAACAGTAAAAATAAGTAAATATTCGACTAGCACTTGAGTCCAAATGGGTTGTCGCAGAAAAAAACCTTGAATAGAGATTTATTGGAAACTAGCTGGCCCGCCCCAGCTTCGCACGGGTAAATAAATTTTACAAAGAGATTTTAAATGAAAATGCCCCGCCAAAGTCTGTTCAGCCGTTAAAATAAGCGTAGTCAAACAGACCGTTGGACAGACAAAACCATATAACAACCATATTACCTCAAATTACTGCAATTATTTCATTATCAAAGACCCACACTCTATTTTTATTTATATATATGTACCTATTGAAAGCTGAATCCCACCCGCTTCGCTGGGGCTAGGAACGGATGTAGGATTTCGATGTCTAAAGGGCTTAGAGCTCCTGTTTAAGGCACATAATTAAAAAAAAATCTCAAAATCCTAATTTTCTTTACTAAGAAAATAAGCCAATGGATAAAGTCCAAAAATATTTTTCATAATACAAAATCAATTGGTGTGCTTCAGCGGTCATTTGAAAATACCCAAACGCTTTTGAAACAATATCTTAAGAACGGCACATCGTCGAAAAAGTTTTTTTGGTATATTTATACGAAATTCAAATACCATTCCGTTTTTATATGAATATTTTTTGTTAGGATTTATGTAATTATCTATTAACAGTGCCTACAGTTAGCCGTAAGAAAGTTAAGTGGCGAAATTGAAAAAAATTCTCATTTCTCTAACTCTAAAATAGGAATCCTTGAAGAAAATGTTATGGTTTTAAATTGAATTCCCCTTAAAGAAGACACTTACTTATTGTATGAGTAGTTGTTCCAAAGCTATTAGTAAAAATATATTTTTATAAATGGTGACTGAAGCACATCATTTCTTCATTTTGTTTCAACTGAATTTCTTCTCATAATCTCTTATCATATTTCATAGATACCAACTACATAATCAAAAAATCTGCATCCGCAACATTGTAAATCGTCTCCCTCTGTCCAGAAGTCTCTCATCAGTGTGGTAAATACGGATTTTTAGCACCACGTTCAAAAAAGGGCCTGACTTTAGATCTTTTAGAAATATTTCAGTAGTTAAAGAAAAATTAACGAAGAATGAAGCTCTTTCCTTCAATTGTAAAAAGAAAACACCCCAGAACCACATCCCTTTACACACGCAAGTACTTTCAAAAACTTATTTCAGCAAGTAATTTCAACAATTACTTGCAGCAAGTACTTTCAGCAATTAATTACTTGCTTGCTCTGTGTGCCGACCTGAAAAGTACTTGCAGCAAGTTTGTTTTACAAGCAAGTAAACAGTCGTTTTAACAAGCAATTTACTTGCCTGGTGTGACTGCTCTCTGCAAGTACTTGCACGAATACTTAAAAATCGAAATTTTTGAAACAATTGCTGCAAGTACTTTACTTTCACGGTGTGACGGCACCTTAAGTCTTGTTCTCACACCTACAATTAGCTGATCTGCAACAACAGGGGATCTAGTACGAACGTACTCGCTGAAAATGATTATTATTAAAATATACCCGAAGCTTATAGACTAAGAGCCCACAACAGATTTTAGGTGTGAGTGATAGCTAGCAAAGAAATATAGGCGTCGAAAGCTTCGTTAAAGGCTATTCAAAAAAATCAAAGTCTTGCAGTCTAAGCTCCGTGGATCCCATACCACGGAATCTGAGATCATTTGAGTGTTTAATTCGCCCTCCCAGACTGTTTAAAAAAACCGTTTTTACTTTGAATTTTGAATTTTTTAAACGGTCCGGTAGAGCGAACTATACACTCAAATGGTCTCAGATTCCGTGATATGTGATCCAAGGAGCTTATCTAGGGAGGAGTGAAACCCAATTTCGGCTAAGGCGATTATCCTCGAAATTACATTCACATTTTTTTTTTCGATGCACTGTTTCTCGCAAAGGCCCCAGTTGTGGACTGCAAGACTTTGACTCCTTGAATAACCTTTAACGAAGCTTTCGACGCCTATACTTCTTTTTTAGCTATCACTCACACCCAAAATCTGCTGTGGGCTCTAGTTTTATACAACATTACTTAATTGTTTTTAATAAATTTACATACGTGTCTATGAAATTAAAAATTGGCAAAATCATTTATTTATCAAAAATAACTTATAAAGATAAATTTATAAAATTATTTAAAAAAAAGACATCAGGGCAGCACGACCATAGATGTCGTATAGATATCACATAGTGATTTAAGATATTATTATGTACATTATATTTATATGTATATATATGTATATATTTTAAATAGAAAGTTTGAAGTTAATTTTTACTATAACAAAGAATAGTTCATATATCTTTAAATTTATTATGAAGTGTTGTTGCTTCTTTAATGCGCTGGAACGTTCGAACATCAGATGGATTAAGTACTTCGGCTATTTGTTTCATGGATTAAGTACTTCGGCTATTTGTTTCTGGATATCTTCTATTGTGTCGGTATTAGTGGTTTGGCGAGAAATCGGGCAAACAGCAAATATATGCCAAATTGAAAGGGCTTCTCTACAATTGGCGCACTCTTCAGGGGGGTCGTTAGTGAAATAGTGTCGACTAGAAAAAAGAGTTTTTCCTACTCTAATCCGGAACATTGTTATGCATTCGTCTCTGGTTAGATTTCTGTTATAAGGGATTCGGAGATGTGTTGGGTGATGTTGACGAAGAAAGTTCTGTTCACCACGCCATGAGCTTTCGAGATCTTCGTATTCATTAGCTTCAAAGACTTTTCGGATGAGCTGAGAGATGTTTGGCAAAATCATTTAAGGTGCAATTTAGTAAGATTTATACTAACTTGATATATTTGTTTGTTCTTATGTAGGGGAGAGAGGGGCAAAACTGAACCCGGGACAAGAAGGTTCAAGCCGATTTTGGGCTTAGTTTGCAACTCAATCTTATTTTGAATGATAAGAACTCATTGAGAACCAACTTTGTGAACGCACCCCAAAGTTTCATAGATAGAATGAAGTTGAGAAAAAACTCCTTCCGGGGTAAAAAGACCCAGAACGTCATGGGGGAAAAACGAACTACCAGTCCATTTTGCCCCACGACGTTCACAGAAGCAAAAAAACCTTTTAACTTTTAAATGTAGTTTTCGTTCAATATCTTCTTAATGTTTATAATTTACAGTTTTCTCTGTTTAAAAAAAAAAAAAATTTCATGTCATTTGCTTCCGGTTTTGTTTTCATATATCATTCTGAGATAGATATCAATTTACTTACATTTTATATGTTGCAGGAGGTATTTAGTTATTTTGTATACTTTCAGTAATTTACAAAATAATATTGTAATGAAAAATATAGTTGCTTTTCATATTTTTCTTCCAATCCTCGGTACAAAAAATTTATGTCCATCTTACCCCATTTAAAGGTCGCTTTTGCCCCGCTATTAGGGCAAAACGGACTTTTGAGATGGTGTTATATTTTTTGTTCTAGCTTTGTATATGCTTCTCAAAACCTTATGATCCTCTGTTATATGATAAAACTTAAGGTTCAAGCTATTATTTCCGAAAAATTTGATTTTAAGAAATATTAAAGAGGTAAGAAAGATTTGAAGCTTAAGAAGTCCTTCTTGCCCCCCTCTCCCCTACTATACATGAGTATGTTTGGGTCAAATCATGCTTAAGGCCTGGTCAAACAGAACGCGATCCGGCGATATGCTGGGTAAAAAAGATCGCGACGATCAAATTTTATTTACAATTTCTCACAAAGATCGCCGGATCACGTTCTGTTTGACCAGGCCTTTAGTTTTAAAGCTGTTATCCTCAATCGAATGGGATGAAACTTCGCTTACATGTCAAGTTTGGATGACATTCAAGGTAAGATAAGTAGCGTTATTCTATATCCAATATGGCGGATGGCCTAAGATGGCGCAGACTAGTTATTTTGTGTGCAGTCCAATGAAATGGGTATCCACTCTAATAATATGGGTATCAAATGAAAATGTTTACTGAGAAAAATACGAAATTAATATTAACAACTTCACTGTCCAATGAATAGGGTGACCAGACCCAAACCTTCAAATATTTCAAATGAAAATTGAAAAAAATATTATAATTGTCGTTCATTTTTCTGCATAAATGTCTGTTAAAACTACATTTGGGTGATTCTCAGCAAACTGATACTTTTGTGAGTGCAATGTTAGATTTCTCAAACTTTTTCAATGCCTAATGATTGTTATGATAACTAAATTTAATGCTGAAAGTGGTCGCACTACAACTGTACATTTCTTACACCAGATTTTACATGCAAAAATTATGAAATGCCACAGTAGTGACACGTTTTTGCTTGCCACGGTAGTGACATTTTCATTCTTAAATTCAATTTGCAAAAAACTGTTATTAGGCAAAATATTTTCCGAACAGATTAAGGATAAGTTTAGCAAACTCTATTCAAAAAAATTTCGATCCATGAATAAAAGTAGATATATGGTGTTCAAAATAACGCATACCACGGTAGTGACCATTTTTCGCGCCAAAATTATATCAAATTTTCGATGCTTGATATCATATACAAACCAATTTGGAAAGAGTCGCGTTTATTTATCATGTTAATAAACGGTGACGTATGCTGATCTGAATCGATGCATGTATATTACAATCCAACTTAAAGCAGAGCTGTACGAATACGATAATAAAAACAAATTATTTGATTTTATTTTATTCAAAACTCTGGGACAGATTTTGAACTCAAACTGCAAATTCTGTAACTGAGTTAAAACATATAAAAATATAGAATTTCAAAGCTGCAGTCATATATTTACGTAAAACTCAATTTGTTTTTAATTAAAGTCGAGTTTTTAAGAAATCATTGATAACCTCAGGTCGAGGACATGTCACGGTAGTGACATTTGGGGTATAATATAGTTTTTTTTTAAATACATGTGTGATTTTTTCAGAATTGCACTTGCCTTGTATCGAACACTTGATCTAATAGCTAATACAGTTGTAAGAACAGGAAAAAATACTTAGTAATTACCTAAACTCGCCGTGGGATCTGGGATATAAAGTATCAGTTTGCTGACAATCAACTATATAAAAGGATAAAGTTTGACCTTTTCCATTTAATTTTTCGTAAAAATTCAACCATTCTAATAGACCGAGAGCCCACAGCAGATTTTGGGTGTGAACGATAGCAAAAAAAGAAGTATAGGCGTCGAAAGCTCCATTAAAGACTATTAAAAAAATCAAAGTCTTGCAGTCCACAACTGGAGCCTTTGCCTTTGCGAGAAACACTGCATCGAAAAAAAAATATGAATGCAACTTTGAGGAAAATCGTGTTAGCCGAAATTGGTTTTCACCCCTCCCTAGATAAGCTCCGCGGATCCCATATCACGGAATTTGAGATCATTTGAGTGTTTAATTCGCCCTGCCAGAATGTTTAAAAAAACCGTTTTTCACTTAGAATTTTGAATTTTTTAAACGGTCCGGTAGAGCGAACTATACACTCTATTTATTTTCTACTTAAAAGCTTACACCCTTCGTTTTCCCATTCGAAAACTATCGCATAAGCGCTTTATTTAAGTATCATTATCAGCAAACGCGTTTAAATCTCAAACCGAAGCAAGACCTTTTTAAAGGATTCTAGGTAGTGACTCTCAGAGAGAAACCAATTATTTTAAAAGAAAATAAAGGGAGGCAGTTATTTCTGATCTCTGACGTGGATTTAATAATCCAAATCTATTGGGAACTGAGTACTCTAAAATGTAAGCATTATAACTCTTAAAGCGTGTACATAATATGTGTTCAAACTATTGTCATTGAAAGCAGATTTTGAAAAATAAAATAGAAAATCCAGCCACAAGAATCCTATAATGGGAAGGGATCTATTTACTTTCCTCAATTTCGAATGAATTGTTCCAAAACTATCCATAAAAATAACGCACGTGGCCATTTTTGTAGGATAAACTTCTGTCCAAAAAAAGTTCTTCTTATAAACTTTTTTCAAAAGAATATAAGCTCTTTAAGTAGTCATTCGCCTTAAATAAAAGTCGGTCCCTTCAATTATCCTTTGCAATTTTCCAACTTCTTTCTCGTTAACCTCCCTCTGTATTTTGCTAACCGAAATCGTTTTAAATTGTAAATTAGTCACACTTTGGTTAACTTCAATGGATAATACTTGAGAATTCATATTTTTCTTCAAGCATATATGTATGAGATGATGGGCTCATAAAATATTTTTCAACACGAAAAGTGCGAAGATTATTTTGCTTGATATCATTTGCCTTTATATTCTCCTGGCGGCAAATGTAGGTAATTTACAACTTGAAGACGATGATGTTGAGTTATTTTGTAGATTTATTTTATTTATTTTTTTTTTGTCGAGGAAATTTAAGAGAGAATATTTATAAAAATTGAACAAGAAGGTACCTACTTAAATTCTTTAACTTTTAATATTCATTTTTACCTGGGACCGGTCATAAAGTGTAAAAAAAATAACGAAATGAATAACAAAAAATCCTCTTAAACCCTTTTAAACAGTTGATTTGTGTGTATAGGTATTTATTTGATTTTGTTTTTACTATACCCTACTGGCCCGTTTGGATAATCTCCAAGTGTATATGAATGTAGCTATAGATTTACACTAAAGTACCTATACAACACAAACCCTCTGCTATTACTACAAATTTACTATTTTTAGAAATCTAAAAGCTATTAGCAAACCCCTTTTGAATATATGTTAGGGCTGATGGGGGAATATAACCATTCTATTTGAGTATTACCTTGATCCAGGATAAACTTCTGGATACAATATAACTAGACGATTTATAAGAGCATGGGTTGGGTTGGTCACAAACCCTCAGCCACTAAATCACTCTTTCATCGCAAACTTTCCTTCAGCATGTCAGTCACATTTTACGTGCGTAATTGTGACAAAACGTCTATATAATTGGATGTGTTAACCTAAACCTATATCACTGTCCTGCAAATTCTTCATAATACATACTACACATATCTTGTGTTGTAGTGTGTACAATATGGGATAAAAGTTTTGACCTTATTTCACATTTATGTAAACATATATGTAAATATTTAATTTCCTGTATAGGACACATGTGGCTGTAACAAAACTTTGCAATTCTTTTATATATTTGTGGAGTTTTATTTTTTGAGTGATGCAGAGGGTCTGGACTGAAGAAATTTTGAATTGAATTTAAATTTATTTCATTATCATTTTTTACAATTTTAGGTGCCATTGGTTCTAATAAAATCACATCGTATTTTGTTCCTATGGCATGTAAATTCCGACTCGGAATATAAGTTCAAGGCTTAGTATCTAAGTACTGGTGTTTAGGAAAAGAAAAAATAGTAATATAATAGAAGTAACTGTTAGAAAGAAGGCCCATTGCAAATTTTTACATACATAAGTTCTGTAAATCAAAAAGGATGAACTAAAAAAATTCTTAAAATTGTATACATGATCCTGAAGGACAGACTGTCAGTCAATTACTGAAGAAAAACATTTGGGACTTTTTGGTTAGACCTAATTCATGTGATTTGACTATGCCTATCAGTTCAATCTTAGCGATTTATTTTCTTTGGCATTTTTATTTGTATGAAATAAGTCACAAATTTTCCTCCGACAAAAATTTAAGCATAAATGAATCCAAATTAGCATTATTTACCAGCAAAACTGGGAACGCTGAAGTCAAGAACAAATTCGTTAATTTACAGTTAATTGTTTACGTTTGACAGTGCTTGCAAACCTGCAAATACACGTGCTCAGACGATTTACGACTCTTGTCCCAAAGCTTCCAAATACACTTGCGATCAAGATGCTCGCAAATGATATGCATGCAAATAAGATGCCAAATTTCGCAGGATATTAGGGCAGTGTTCACACAACTTGCGGCAGTATTTGTAGATATCATATTTGTATTCATATTTGCAGATTTCCGAGCATGACATTTATCTTGTGACTTTATTTGTAGATTTTTGTATACTCAAAATATTATACCACAGATACTATTGTTACATAGATATCGCACGCAGAGCAAATAAAAATGACTACTTTTTTATCGTGGGACGTAGAGCTACATCCCAGTTATATCAATATTGTGTGAGCTATGGACCACATATGATGTTAAAAAAGATAGATTTACATACATAGACATAAATACAAAACGCCAACAACAAATCATCAGTAGTTTAATCAACCGATTCGATTTTTGAAGACGAAACAAAAAAGCTTGCAATCACAAATTATTGAAAAAATGGTCATTTTTATTTGTACTGGATGCGATATCTATGTAACTTTAGTATCTGTGATTATACATACATAAATGTTTGCATACATACACATACATTATGTATCTGTATATTATATGTACATCTATTTCAAGCGCTGCTATAATTAAAGTATGTATTTTCTCTTGAATGCAGCTGTGTCCTGTTTTTTCGACCTTTCTTTTCTTTGCTTCCGATGTTTTTTTCTTGGGTGATTTCGCTTGTGGGGGAATTGAAAACTAATTCTCTGGTAGTAAATTCTTATTTCCATAGAAATCGTGAAAATAATAAATTTAAATAAAATGAAATGCACGAATGTGTCGCACGTTCTTGTTTTTATGTTCAAGAGGTTGAGGGTTTAAGAAAATTGCATAAACAACTCTTTTGATAGTTTGAGGTGAAAAAACGCCATCTTAATTCTTGATTGAATATGACTGTTAGGGAAAAAAAAAATCAAAAATCTATGGAGCGATTTTTTAAAAAGTAATTTTTATATAACAAATTTTTAAAACATTTTTAAGTACCAACTCTGGTACGCATAGGCGTAGGAAGGGGGGTGCAGAGGTGGGCAGTGCCCACCTTAAAAAATGAACTGCCCACCTTAGAAAAATCGGCAAACTTTTCTGGTTCTACAACCGACCTAAGAAGCAAGATTGAACAACTGTGAATGAAATTTCAGACACCAAAATTTAAATTTTGCCTACAGAAACAGGTGGTCGTCCGTCACATAAAAGCAAATTTTGCATCACTGTCCGGGAAGACTCAACTCGGTATATTAAACCGAGTCAAGCACAAACCTAGTTGAAACGGCTTTTATTAGTCTCAAACCGAGCTAGCTTGAACCTTGAAGTCTTGAAGATGAGTAGCTTGTTAGGTTTAAAAACCGGAATCGCCAAAAAGTCGCAAAATTTCAAAATTTTCCACTCTATAAATAACCGAATTCAAAAATCTATTAAAATCAATTTAGGAGTAAGAAAAAGAAATCGTTTTTCAGTTCTGGGGTACGATCAGATTTATTACGACGATGGCTCCATCTAGCGAAATATTAAATTATAAAACGAATTTTAAATTTAAGTAAAAACTTGGAAAAAAATACAGAGATTTGAATTCAAAAAAATAGAATGACCAAACGCTAAAAATATTGCCCGTATTGTGTATGACACCAAATCGATTTACATCTGACAAACTTGGAACATGAACCGAAACGTTATTGGATTTGGTTTGTTTAAAATTAAAGCTTACGGTTCAGTTTCGGTATGTATCAACTCGTTTGCCATCGACTCAGGCTTTACGTACTATTTGCTCTGTAACAGACAAATCAAACCGAATAATTGGAATTAAATAAAATTCAAAACCGCATTTACTTCTACCTATCGCCTGCATTTTATGGGGAGCAATATAATGTGGATGAATTAAAAAACCTCAATAAAATCAGACATTTGTAGTTTTTTTTTTTACTATCCCGGAGAAAGATGATTTTAGGCCAATTTGGTGACATTTGGATCAAAATACACTATTTTTGTGCCAGTACCTACATTTTACAGACAGTACAGTCCAAACCTTTGAAACATTAAGGAATGATTTTAAAATTTGGTTCGAAATAGAAAAATTTTCACAAAAGTATAAGATTTCTTTAAAACCTATACGAGCATCCAAAGGGAGATGTCAGAAAAAACAAATTTACTTTCCAGTTGTGGCAAAAGTAATACACTTGATTTGCCATCCCATATCGAAACCGAAGATTATTGGAAATATTATAATTTGTATACATACCCAGGTAGATTTTTTAATCAAGGTTTTTTAATTTTAAATGCCGCTTTGATTTGTTTTTAACGGTCTAGTATTTAAATTCATATTTTCAAGTTTCTTTGCAAAATGCGATCAAAGTTTAAGTGGAAAAATTTATTTTTCCTTTCAATAAATGACTCAAAAGGCAAGCAATTTTTTTAAGAAAAATCAAATTGAATAATGTTTATACTCTGAATTTAAATGTGTTTGAAGGTTGAGTAGTTAGACAGTTTCTAAAAGTTCTTAATAGTTGGAAATATGCTTTGTTTAATTAAATAAAATGCAAAATTCGACAAATATTAGAAAACCGATGCCGTTGTCCAAGTTAGATAACCTTAGGACAAGGGTGAACAAAGTTCTTAAAGAACTTTTTTGGAGTAGAACAGCTATCAAAGTTTATAAATACGACCGTTTAACTCTTTTTTCGACTTAGATGTGGATAACATATATGCACAGTTAAAAATTCTGGGGTATTTTTTAATACAGCCTTTGTATTACAGCCGTATTCAATACAAAAAATATTACTTTTTAATATTCCGTAAATATTAAAGAAATTTTCTGTTAATTTAGTATAAAATATAGATAAGTATTAAAATTGTTATTTGTAATATCAAAAAGATTACTGACTTTGTATTCCTTTGTTATATCTGATATTATTAAGCTTTTATATATTTTTAACTAACTTCAAAATTTTAATATTTGCCAAGTATTAGATTTCAAAATATTTTTGGTGTTGTCATATATGTAACCCAGAAAATATCAAAAAGTCAACTTCAAAAGGCGGTTTGAAAATATTCTATTCGCCCATTCGTTAGTTGCCTTCGTCAAATTATATATGAGTAGATACTCCAGACAAATTTGATCAATAACCTTAAAGATGTTTTAAAATGAATTCAATATAGCACTGAGTATAGAAGTCTCGATTATGAAAAAATATGTTCGAATTAAAGAACTATGAAATAAACCTTGACAATAAAAAAAAAACATATTGGATATTTTCAAATGTATATACAAACTGCAACAGGCCGCATTAGCGCTTCCGGTTAGTTGCGCCAGTTGTGAAAGAAGTTTATCGGCAGTGCGGCGGATAAAAACTTGGTTGAGAACTAATTATTTTACCCAAAACCATTAATTTTTAATATAGATGCATCGTAAGACATTGTTGCAGAGTTGAGTTTGGTAGCACTTCTAATGATGGTTAATTTGCTTTACAGCTGACGTCGTTGTCAGTTTCATTTATTAGATCTCTTTTGGACAAATTCGGGAATTAATTAAATGCTCAAGCCCAAATAAATACAGTTATTGAGGAATTATTTGCACCGAAAAATTGTTTAATGATTAGGTTTAGTTTGGACTGGTTGCCCACCTTAGAAAAAATTCCTTCCTACGCCAATGCTGGTACGGAAATCTTAAGTATTTATTTATATGCACACGGAAATAAATTTCAAAAACAATTGTCAACCCGTTTTTGGGATATCGAATTTTCAAAACAAATAATTTGAAACTTTTTTTAAAAATTCCTAAATTTTTGTTTGAAAATTCTGATATTATTTGAGATTATTTGAAATTTATGCATACAAAATTAATCTTTATCCGTTCAGTTGATAGTTTAAAAATTCAGAATAAAATAAAATCTATGAAAGTTTTATGAATAAATAAATAAATTGGGTGGCGCAACAGTTCATGTAGAACCATGGCCTAGTGACTTACAACTCTCAACCATTTATGTTTGCTTGTTGTTGGCAGGAATGGAGGGGAGGCAGTACCTCGGATAAAACATTTCTGTGCTTAGGTGGCACGGCTTGGAATCGGACCTACACCTTTGGCATGAAAGTCCAACGCAATAACCACGCCACGCCCAACTAATAAAATTGCTTCGCATTTCAGACATTATTGTGTTTTTTGTTTCTATAGCGCTCCTATTAACCCCCTGACGGGAAGTAAATACCTATTTGGAGCATTACTGATTCTTCAAATATTTTCTGGTGCAAATTATATAAGCTTGATAGAAGCGATATAATAATGTTCTTTAATCTCTCTATATTGCTCTTATGAAATGACGAGGGAGCTTTCGCTTCTATAGTCATCCTGTAATATTATTATGTTAGTTTCTGTTACTTGCTTAGTGCAGCTACAAACCATTTCTGCTTTTCTAGTCAAAACACAAGCCACTTCTGGTATACTGAAGAGTATAACCAGAAACCAGCGGTGTGGAGAAAGTGCATAAGTGTTTTTTCATCGTAAATATATTCTTCCATAGCCAAGCAGTTCAGCAGTTATAGCCCGGGAGCTCGCGACAGATTTTTGTCAATGATTTCGCCAAAGCTAATTTTTTGTAAAATGGTTAATTTGGCCTTGCAATGAGGAATGGTGGTAATCAGCTGCGTCGCGAGCGGTACCTTGGGCTACAGCAGCCTCTCAAAGATGTAAAAAAAAATGAAAAATTTAATCAAACCGCCAAAGCTGAAACCTTGCATACTGTTTGCCCTTATTATAAGCAATCGAAAAAAAATAATCAGCTGGCTGAAGCGCGGTACTACATACGTCAGCTGCTTACGTCAACATGTAAAAAAACGTGTAAAATTCAATGACTCCGCCAAAGCTGAAATTTGGTTATCTGATAGCTTATACATTAATTTACGCAAAAAGACAAATCAGCTGGCTGTATTGCGGTACTAAGACCGTCAGCTGACGTGGTGAATAGTACAAGTACAAAAATACGGTTTCACATCCCAAGCACAAAACACTATGTCAAACGAGGTTTTCCATCCGGTTTACAATCCTCTGATTATTATCATTCTATTATAAAACGATTCATTAACTTTTCGTATAACCAAATCTTAGATTTGACAGAAAATATATTGCCTATTTGAAGATATTCATCAAAACACTCAAATTATTCGCATATTTAAATCGCAATCGTTTTTGCTGTTATCATCGCATGCCGGCTGCAGTAGGTACTTCGAATGTCCTATATTTTATCCTGCCTTCTATTGTTGAATGTATTAAATTAAATAAAAACGTAATCTATTACAGCTTCTTATTTCACACTGCAAAAATAATTTAATTCAAAATTATAAATTTTAAGCAAAATCGAGTATAATTTGGTTCCCTCTGAATACATTTCTGTTCTCGAAATGGATAAATAACACTGTGCTTGAAAATGGAACTTTTTTTTCCGACAGACGGCGCACATATCTACTAAAGATAATTCGGATATGTTGAACAAGATGGCGTACTTAGTTTTTCGAGATTAGGTCAAATAAGAAAGATTTTCGATTTTAAAAATTTGCTTACAAGCCTGAAATAAACGATAAAAATCTTGATATATTTTGATAAAAAATCGATGCTAATTGATCAAATATGTATTTTTTTAGTTAAATTACAGTTTGTAAAATTTATAAAGTCAAAAAAGCTTACAATTCGACACTTTTAAACACGTTTTTCGACTGAAAAAACATCATTTTTTGTTCAATTTTACCTTTAATTTTAAATTTAATGAAGTTTATTCATTTTTTTTTTATCTATTTTGTTTATTATAATTTTTTAAAATATTTTTTTCAGTACAAAAATTCATTTTCAAAAAAATTTGACCACCTCTTATAAATTAAAATTGTATGAGAACATGAATGGCCAGTAACTTAAAAAAGTTTTCTATTTAATGCACTTTCCAAAATGGTATAACACATGCTTGTGTATAAACAAAATAACCAAGAAAATTTGTCAATCATCTAATAAAGCAGCTTTTACCATTTTCGCAAAATGTCTATTAAATTTTACAATAACCTCCCAATCTGGATTGGACAAAGATTTTCTCTTTCGATGTGTAAGGGGGTTCAGTGCAAGTATAAAACTCGATTTTAGGTGTTGAAAGCCCCCCATTTGGCCACCATATTGAAAAACGAGTTCTAAAAAGTTTTTCGTTGCAACTTAAGTTTTATTTTAGTCTTAGAAAAAAAGCTTTTGTACAAATTTGGAGCAAATTAAATTCTCTTCAATTTATGTTAACACACCGTTTACCTTAAAGCTGTAAATAAAAAGTTATAATCATATACATACATATGAATTTGTTCAATGTTTAGATTTTATTGATTAAAACTTTTTATTTATAACTTTAGGGTAAAAAATGTGTTAACATAAATTGAAGAGAATTAAATTTGCTCCAAATTTGTACAAAAGCTTTTTTTCTAAGACTAAAATAAAACTTAAGTTGCAACGAAAAACTTTTTAGAACTCGTTTTTCTCATAGTCCCTCACCGCCTGTGTATAATAAGCCCTCCTCTAGCCGACCTTATGGCAATTTTTGTTCATTCCCATACCATTAATCCTGCATCTCCTTCATTCACGGCTTCTCCCATTTCTAGAACTACTGGCCCCTCTTATCCCATCTCTGACCGCCAATTTCCTCATCCAGTATTTGATCCAACGTTCACACCCTTAAATCCAGGATCTCCATCTTTCACTAATTCTCCGAATCCTAGAACTACCCGCCCTTCTAGTCCTATTTTGAACGCCATTTACCTCCTCCAGTTTTCGACCCAATGTTCGCACCTGCTGCTAAACTCACATCTAAATTTGCCACCTCTATGTCTACTAGTGATGAGGTTGATGGTCGATATGTAATGGCTAGGTTACGCGATAATAAGCTCTATGAAAATGTTCGTCTTTATCTCTCCTATCTGTATGACAAGTCCGATTCTGTTTGTATTAACGGTAAGACCAAAATGAATGTCATTGTATCAATTCAAAAAGAGGGCCTTCCAACTGATCCTATTGCTCTCAACAAAATATATACCCGCTTTCATGAGACATTAAATATCTCACCTTCTACGGTCTCTAACGACCTAGCTACATACGCTTTGCACCTACAATCAAAACGTTTGCCTTTCGTTAATCACAACCAGAATCCAAGCCTTTGACTGTAATCCAGTTTTGCAGCCTATGTCCTCTACTAACCTTTCTCTCTACTACCAGAATGTTAGAGGCCTCCGTACTAAGACTTCTAACGTATATCTTAACTCCCAAAATCTTCCTTTTGATATATTTGCCCTAACGGAAACAAACCTTTGCCCTGATTTTCTGGATAGTGAGTTATTTACATCAGATTTTGCTGTCTTTCGTGCGGATGGTCAAATAAGTGATCTAGCTCCCACTGGGCGCGGTGTTCTTTTTGCAGTCCACAATCGTCTCAACGCATCTCTAGTTGATATCTCCAAATCACCGTTATTTGAATTTGTGTGTATTAGATTGTCTATCTCCAAGAGGTGCTTTTATCTTTTCTGTTGTTATATTCGTCCTTCGCAACCCAGCTCTGTTTATCAACTATTTGTTGATTCAGTTAGTTCCTTAATTGAAGGAGCTACTTCCAATGATGATTTTATCATCCTGGGTGACTTTAATTTACCTGATTTGATATGGATACCGTCCGAGGATGAATCGTGTTTTGTTCCCTCTAACCCCACTTCTGAAAAAGAATGTATTTTTACGGATCTTCTACTCGAATCAGGCCTATTTCAAGTTAGTGGTATTTGCAATAATTTAGGTAGACAACTTGACCTCATCTTCTCCTCGGACCCATTCAACTCCGCTGTCTACGACAGCTGCCATCTTCTTTCTACCCTTGATAAATATCATCCTCCCTTATCTCTTATCCTCTGTTTTTTTGATAGCTCTCCAACTATGGAGTCTGAAAACTCTTCTTGCTTCAACTTTCGCAAAGCTGACTTCAATCAACTTAATTCTCTTCTTACCAACATTAATTTCAACCTTTTTCTTAATATCACCACTCCCATTGATATTGCCCTCTCCTTCTTCTACACCTCAATCTTTGCATGTCTTATCCAATGTGTCCCTTACACGATACAAAAAAGCTGTGTTACATCACCCCCTTGGTACACAAAAGAATTAAAAGCTCTCCGTAATATTAGAAATAAGTTGTGGAAAACTTACTTGAAACTCCAAACGCCATTAAACTACTCTAACTACCAACAAGCTTCGTCTAACTTCTCCATTCTATGCCAATTTCTCTACCACTCATACCTAAGCAAAATGCAATCTTGTCTCGTCTCGGAACCTAAGCGGTTCTACCAGTTCATAAACGTGAAAAGAAGATCCGATGGTCTACCTCCGACGTTCAATTTCCACGGCACATCTTCCTCAGACGCAAAAGTAATAGTTAACCTCTTTGCTACTTTCTTTAACCAATCCTATAGTAATTCTGCAAATGAACCTGACCTTGAATACCACAAGTTTCTGTCAACTAGCCCCAATACGTCTCTCACGTCTTTAAACATTAGTTCCCTTACCGTTTGTGAAAAGTTAAGTTTACTTAAGGACGACTTTTCACCGGGCCCTGATGGTATACCAGCTATTTTTCTTAAAAAATGTGCTAGTGCACTCTGTGAACCCCTTACTAATCTTTTTCAACTCTCGGTCTCACAAGCAGTTTTCCCCTCTCTTTGGAAAGAATCCTTTATTTTTCCAATATTCAAAAAAGGATGTAAGAACGAAATCTCTAACTATCGACCAATTGCTAAACTCTCTGCTATCCCCAAGCTCTTTGAAAGCATAATATACGACAGTCTTTATTTCCACTCCAAATCAATCGTTTCTCCACTACAGCACGGTTTCTTAAAGGGTAAATCCACCACAACAAATTTAACCCAATTTGTCACCATGACACTCTCGGCACTGGAAAAAGGCTGTGATGTCGATGTTATTACTACTGACTTTAGTAAGGCATTTGATAAGATCAGCCACCAAATTATCTACGTGAAACTCAAAGCATTTGGCTATCCACCATTATTTATCCAATGGATAAAATCTTACCTAGAAAACCGTATATATAGGGTTGTTTTCAGAAGTGCGGTATCTAAACCAATCTTTGCCACTTCAGGCGTTCCTCAGGGCAGCCATCTTGGCCCACTCCTATTTGTGCTTGCTATTAATGACGTGAGTAGTATACTCTCCTTCTCTGACATGTCTATTTATGCAGACGATATTAAAATAATTAAAGTAATCACTTCTTCTCACGACTCTTCCCTTCTCCAATCCGACCTTAATACCTTTCTTACTTGGTGCAATAATAACTTTATGGAGCTAAATGTCAATAAATGCCAATCAATGACTTTCTCCCGCAAACGCCTACCTGCAGCTACCCGAACATATTACTTCGCTAATGTACCTGTTCCTCTTGTTTCCTCTATTCTTGATCTTGGGATATTATGCGATAAAGAGTTGAATTTTCGGTCTCACATAGATCGTGTTATTGCAAGAGCAAATTCCTCCCTCGGGTTTATCAAACGGTGGTCTAAAGAATTTTCCAATCCTTATGTTGCCAAATCCTTATACACAACATACGTTAGACCTATCCTAGAATATGCTAGTCAGGTTTGGTCTCCTTTCCATAGCACTCAATCGGCTAGAATTGAAGCAGTGCAACGAAGATTTCTCCGTTTCGCTCTGCGTAACTTTTCTTGGTCCAATCCCCTTATTTTACCCCCCTATGAAGATCGTTTACAGTTAATAGATTTACACACCCTTGCTCATCGCCGTGCTGTTGCTGACATATTATTTGTCCACAACCTTATCACTGGCACCATAGATTCTCCAGCGTTGCTGCAGCTTATAAACATTAACACCAATCCCTGTAACATAAGATCTGTCCCCCTCTTCCACCTCCCCACACACCGCACCAATTACGGCCATTTTAACCCTATGTCTAGAATGTTACGTTTAGCTAACACCGCACAACATATCCTTGATTTCTCCCTTAGCTCTCCCTCCCTCAGACAATCTCTCCACAGCCTCTCTCTATAAGTCCCCAACCATCTTTAATTATCTGATATTATTATTTAGTATATTGAATAATGTATCTTTATTGTTATTGTATCCACTTTTATGCACATTTTAACTTGCTATATTAATATAATATATAATATAATACACACTTTTAATAAAGCCGAATAAATATATAACACCCACATAGTGCACCCTTTCCTTAAACCCAGTTTCCCCTCCCTTAGCAGAAATTCATACTCCAATTTTACATAGCCCTAATTTTGTAGTTTAAGTCTAGATTAAGTTTTTATCATTTTATTATTTAAATTTATCTAAATATTGTTATTCTTATTTTTTTTCTAACCAGCTTGTAGTAAGCGAATAAATAAATTAAATAAATTAAATTTCAATATGGTGGCCAAATGGGGGGCTTTCAACACCTAAAATCGAGTTTTATACTTGCACTGAACCCCCTTACACATCGAAAGAGAAAATCTTTGTCCAATCCAGATTGGGAGGTTATTGTAAAATTTAATAGACATTTTGCGAAAATGGTAAAAGCTGCTTTATTAGATGATTGACAAATTTTCTTGGTTATTTTGTTTATACACAAGCATGTGTTATACCATTTTGGAAAGTGCATTAAATAGAAAACTTTTTTAAGTTACTGGCCATTCATGTTCTCATACAATTTTAATTTATAAGAGGTGGTCAAATTTTTTTGAAAATGAATTTTTGTACTGAAAAAAATATTTTAAAAAATTATAATAAACAAAATAGATAAAAAAAAAATGAATAAACTTCATTAAATTTAAAATTAAAGGTAAAATTGAACAAAAAATGATGTTTTTTCAGTCGAAAAACGTGTTTAAAAGTGTCGAATTGTAAGCTTTTTTGACTTTATAAATTTTACAAACTGTAATTTAACTAAAAAAATACATATTTGATCAATTAGCATCGATTTTTTATCAAAATATATCAAGATTTTTATCGTTTATTTCAGGCTTGTAAGCAAATTTTTAAAATCGAAAATCTTTCTTATTTGACCTAATCTCGAAAAACTAAGTACGCCATCTTGTTCAACATATCCGAATTATCTTTAGTAGATATGTGCGCCGTCTGTCGGAAAAAAAAGTTCCATTTTCAAGCACAGTGTTATTTATCCATTTCGAGAACAGAAATGTATTCAGAGGGAACCAAATTATACTCGATTTTGCTTAAAATTTATAATTTTGAATTAAATTATTTTTGCAGTGTGAAATAAGAAGCTGTAATAGATTACGTTTTTATTTAATTTAATACATTCAACAATAGAAGGCAGGATAAAATATAGGACATTCGAAGTACCTACTGCAGCCGGCATGCGATGATAACAGCAAAAACGATTGCGATTTAAATATGCGAATAATTTGAGTGTTTTGATGAATATCTTCAAATAGGCAATATATTTTCTGTCAAATCTAAGATTTGGTTATACGAAAAGTTAATGAATCGTTTTATAATAGAATGATAATAATCAGAGGATTGTAAACCGGATGGAAAACCTCGTTTGACATAGTGTTTTGTGCTTGGGATGTGAAACCGTATTTTTGTACTTGTACTATTCACCACGTCAGCTGACGGTCTTAGTACCGCAATACAGCCAGCTGATTTGTCTTTTTGCGTAAATTAATGTATAAGCTATCAGATAACCAAATTTCAGCTTTGGCGGAGTCATTGAATTTTACACGTTTTTTTACATGTTGACGTAAGCAGCTGACGTATGTAGTACCGCGCTTCAGCCAGCTGATTATTTTTTTTCGATTGCTTATAATAAGGGCAAACAGTATGCAAAGTTTCAGCTTTGGCGGTATGATTAAATTTTTCATTTTTTTTTACATCTTTGAGAGGCTCCTGTAGCCCAAGGTACCGCTCGCGCCGCAGCTGATTACCACCATTCTTCATTGCAAAGCCAAATTAACCAATTTACAAAAATCTAGCTTTGGCGCTATTGGTCACCAAAATCTGTCGCGAGCTCCCGGGCTATTAGCGTGGTGGACTTTCCGTGCGAGAGGACCATGGTTCGAATCTCACAGAAACCTTGTAATGTTTATAACTTAAATAATATCTAATAAATTCTAAGCATGCATTTCAGATAAAAACTTTCAAATAAAACATCAGCAAATAAATAATATATATTTATAATATTTTGCATTAAAAAATGTGTTCTTAAAATATTTTAGTAGTCCATTCAACGAAGGAAAAATAAATGCAGTAAATCATGCTCTCTGGGTTATTATTTAATGTGGTAGGGGTGACCCCCAGGTATAACATACTTAAAGTCCCCAGCCCAGGGCCGCGAGCTATAGCCAAGAGGGGAGGTTAAAGGTCCCCTTTCGTAATTTTTCGGGAATATTTTGAAAACTAAGGGTTTGAGCGGAAAAGTTTACACTACAAAATGTAAGAATAATAAATTTCCTACAAAAAAAGTCCTAATCATATTTTCGGTAGGAGCAAGGTTAAGAAAGATACGGGGAGTAGAAAATTCAAAAAATTGAAAAACAATGTTATCGTCTTACAAATCAATGGTTTTTGATCAATTAACTCAGAAATAACCGGAAAAGTACGTATATATTGATTCATGCTAATTTCAGTGGTGTCATGAAAGCAAGTTGAAGTGTACAGAAGCTGGTTGTGTTTAAAATGTTTTATTTATTTGTTTTGATACAGTGTTTATTTTTATATGAGAAACACTGTTTCTTCAAAGGTAAGAAGTACACAGAATATTTCCACCAAGTTACAGGCCAATACTTTATGAAAGCATTTTTGGACATATCCAAAGAAATAAATTTTTTAGAAGGGAAGGTGTATTTCCCCCTCGTTTCTATTAGGGGGGACAAATTCCCTAAACATTGACTAAAAATAGAAAAATTGCTATTTAAAAACAACGGAAATACTTAAAATATTGTGCTACATCTTTTTTAAAAGCTAAAAACAGATTCTTTTATTATATAGTCAAGTCAAGTAAACAATTTTTGAAAAATTCGTTTGAAAACTCAAAATTAATAAAAAAAAATTGAAAAATGTTTTTAAATTATTTTTCATTTTTATTTTAGACTATAAAGTACTAAATTGTCTTTTATCATTCAATTTTGCTGTAAGCCTTGATTCGAATGCTGAAAACCAGACGGTTGTAGGGAAGGGAAAATAATGAAAACTCCTTTTTTTAAATATTTTTTTGTTGACTAATTGTTACTAAGTGTTTCCGAAAAAAAGTAATTTTCATAATTTTCAATTTTCTCAAAAACTAGAAACCCTACAGCATTCAACTCAATCCTTCACTAAAAGTAATATATTGAGTAAAAAAAATGTGAAGCCGTTTTTGGAAAAAAAGTACGATTATTTAAACTTTCGCTGAGGAAACCAAACGACGAAATTCACTGAGGAAAACAAACGACCAATCGATGAAATTGCAAAGCAACTAAAGTACCTTCCAGCAGACCGTGGAGGATGGAGTCGTTTTGTTGACGCCCTATGCCCCAGCCGGGGTTACTGGACATGACGGTTTAAATTGCTAAAAAAATGTAAATGCAGGTATCGTTATTTTTGGTTATAAAAAAAATTTGAAAAAAAAACGAATTTCTAGGCTTCTATTGGACCACCAAATATTTCCTTATGGTAACAATTCGTATAGCGCAGAGTATATTGAACTTGATAGGTAGTGATGGCCACTATAACAAACCAAACGATACTTTTGTAGGTAAAATTAGTATCGTTAAAATCGAAAAAAAATTGATATCGTCTCGGTATCGTTCTCGGTCTAGTAGATCCTCGTGGCATAATGGTTATTGCGTTGGACTGTCATGCGGAAGGTCTGGGTTCGATTCCCAGCAGCTACCACCTAAAACGCACCGTCAATTTAATTACTTATCGGTCTCGGCCTCGTCTCGGTCTTGGTGTCGAAAACAAAGTTTCGTCTCGGTATCGCTATCGGTGTTGGGACCAGTATGGTTTTTATTTTATGGTAGCGTTATTTTATAAAATTGTTAAAAATTATCGTTCTAGCCGTTACCAAAAAACCAAGATACAAGAAAAAAAAATAGGCAGTGGATGGACTCGTTGCCAGAACGTTCCAATTTACCCGAGATGTCCCGGAATACAAGCATAAAATCAACTGTCCCGTCAGGACAGCTTTTTCCTCGGTTGCGACCTTAGTTCTCAAAAAATATCTAATGGGATCATCTTATTCACATATTTTTAAAATTTCAATCAGTCCAACCAACTAAATACATGCAGAATACTACTTTTTCGAAATAGTCGTAAGATAAACATTTGCCAATTTATTTCTGATTCCAAATGGATGTAGGTTTTAAGAAGCTATAAGAAATAGCGTAAGAGCTGATCAGAGCATTGAATACTTTTAAACAAAAACTAAACACAAAATATTGAATAAAATTTGCTTAAAAAAATGTTAAGTTCAACATCTTTTATTTATGTACATATTAATACGTAAACTCTTTTAAAATCTTAATAAACAACTTTATTTAAGAACGAAACTAGAGGATAGGTTTTCGGATTTAAAAATGGGGAGAATATACGATTTTTCAGTTTGTTTCTTGAATATTCTTAAAAAAATGGTTTAATTAATTTTTTTTTTTATTTTTAAAAATGGCTAATTCGTTTTGTGGCTTACATAATTACTGTGTATTTTTGTTTTCAATAAAATAAAAAAAAAAATTTCTTGTGTAGTTTTATTGATTTATTTAGACAGAAGGCAACAATTATTTCAAGTAAGTCGATGTTAGAAAAGATAAATAAATATCAACCAATTTTAAAACATTTTAGTCTTTATCTTCTAAACTACTGAACCGATTTTGATAAATGTTTTAAGTCAGTAAAAAAAAAATTATTAAAATGCTGTACCTAACTATAACATCCACTTATAAAATATATAAAATAGACATTGATGTCAATATTACACAATTCCAACCACATTGCATTAATACCGGTCGAAATGATAAACTACTTTTTTTTTATTCGGTTAAAAATCGCACTATCTCTGCTTATGCATATGGCTTATAAGGTTTCATTACAAAGAGCGGCTAGTATCTTTTTTCCAGGGTGGCGAAAAAGCTGGGTCGAGCCCTGATAGGGACTGCTATTTTTTTTAATTTTTGGTAAAAAAAACTGTCAGAAGGTTACGTTATACCGGACCGTGGATCGTATACCATATACTATTGGTACCTTAATGCCAGAATCATGGATTTGCAAATTTAATAATTGGCTTGATTAGTCTTTCGTATATGTCATTTCAGAATTGCTAATGTTCGGAAATAAAAAAAAAATAGTATTGATTCTTATCTTTGTAGAATCTTCAATATTTGTAGGTACCGCATTTATTTTTACTTGCGATATAGGTACTATAGGGCAAGTTTTGGATTCGTGCAAAAAAAATAAAATGCACGACTGGATCGCACGTACTTGCTCTTATGTTCAAGTCGTGTGGAACTTAAGAACTTTCAAAAAATATTCAAGTAATTATAGAAAAAGTATAAAAAAGCATTTAAATCGTTTTTTAATTGTTTAAACAGCCTGATAAATAACTTAGAGCGCAAAAAAAAGTATGCCATTTGATTACTTAAAAAAATATCAATGTATGCAAAAAAAAAATTTAAAATCGTTGGAGCCGTTTTCTTAAAAATTAATTTTTTATATATAAAATCTTTGTAACATTTTTCAAAACAAAATTTGGTATGCCAATTTTGAGTATATATTAATTTACATTTAAAACTGAAATTTCAAATTAATTCATCAACCAGTTTTTGAAATATTGAATTTTCAAAAAAAAAATTTGAATCTTTTTTTAAAAATCCAAAATTTATTTTTTCAAAAATTTTGGTATGCAGTATTATTTATATTCTAACAAAGCTTTTGTGAAAAAATTTTTATTGAAATCGGATGAGCGGTTAATGAGAAAACCAAAAATCAAAAAAACCGTTATATGACAGGTACCGTTAATAAATGTTTTTGGTGATTTTTTTTCTTACTAAAAGGTATATCATATCTACAATAATACACTGATTTTTTTTTATCAAAATCGTTGGAGCCGTTTTTGAGATAAATAAGCTTTTCCTTAACGGTTGTATGGCAAGTACCGTTATTTTTTGAGCTAAAAAAAAATTTCAATTTCCCCTCTGGAGAGTTACAAAAAAACCTTAAGTTCAAAATTTGAAGAAAATCACTTCAGTGGTTTAGGCTGTAGGTTGAGGTACGGACAGACAGACAGACAGACAGACAGACAGACAGTTAGACAGACAGACAGACAGACAGACAGAATTGTGCCACCCACTTTTTTCGTGTTCTCTATCATCGTAATGTCATGTTTGATTGTTATCTCGAATTTTTTTTTTTGCACGAATCCAAAACTTGCCCTATAGTACCTATATCGCAAGTAAAAATTCGAGATAACAATCAAACATGACATTACGATGATAGAGAACACGAAAAAAGTGGGTGGCACAATTCTGTCTGTCTGTCTGTCTGTCTGTCTGTCTGTCTGTCTGTCTGTCTGTCCGTACCTCAACCTACAGCCTAAACCACTGAAGTGATTTTCTTCAAATTTTGAACTTAAGGTTTTTTTGTAACTCTCCAGAGGGGAAATTGAAATTTTTTTTTTAGCTCAAAAAATAACGGTACTTGCCATACAACCGTTAAGGAAAAGCTTATTTATCTCAAAAACGGCTCCAACGATTTTGATAAAAAAAAATCAGTGTATTATTGTAGATATGGTATACCTTTTAGTAAGAAAAAAAATCACCAAAAACATTTATTAACGGTACCTGTCATATAACGGTTTTTTTGATTTTTGGTTTTCTCTTTAACCGCTCATCCGATTTCAATAAAAATTTTTTCACAAAAGCTTTGTTAGAATATAAATAATACTGCATACCAAAATTTTTGAAAAAATAAATTTTGGATTTTTAAAAAAAGATTCAAATTTTTTTTTTGAAAATTCAATATTTCAAAAACTGGTTGATGAATTAATTTGAAATTTCAGTTTTAAATGTAAATTAATATATACTCAAAATTGGCATACCAAATTTTGTTTTGAAAAATGTTACAAAGATTTTATATATAAAAAATTAATTTTTAAGAAAACGGCTCCAACGATTTTAAATTTTTTTTTTGCATACATTGATATTTTTTTAAGTAATCAAATGGCATACTTTTTTTTGCGCTCTAAGTTATTTATCAGGCTGTTTAAACAATTAAAAAACGATTTAAATGCTTTTTTATACTTTTTCTATAATTACTTGAATATTTTTTGAAAGTTCTTAAGTTCCACACGACTTGAACATAAGAGCAAGTACGTGCGATCCAGTCGTGCATTTTATTTTATTTTTTTTTTATACTGCATCTTTTTTATTTTCTTATGAATTGATGGCTTTTAGTAAAAAAAATATCCCACAAAAGTGGGTTTGGCAAAATATTTTATTTTGATAGATTATAAAAAAATACACATCCTATATTATATTGTTGTACCTACCTATAT
Organism: Dasysyrphus tricinctus; assembly: GCA_963921185.1. Taxonomy (NCBI): domain Eukaryota; kingdom Metazoa; phylum Arthropoda; class Insecta; order Diptera; family Syrphidae; genus Dasysyrphus; species Dasysyrphus tricinctus. The sequence goes on from OY992530.1 coordinate 145,111,333, forward strand.
ACCTACTTTCGTGTGGCTAATAAGGCCATTCTAATAAACCAAGACACAAAACAAAACTTCTCAATTTATTATTGATGGCATGGGCAGAGTATAAATATGTCTTCATTTCGATACACCATTCTAAGTTCATCCAAAAAGTTGTACACAAAAAAAAAATAATACTATATTACCCTTGAGTATAGTTCATCATTGAAACGTAATTTACTTTGAAATTCCAGACCACAATAAAATTCCCAGATGTTTATTTGCCACCTTATTCCCTTAAGATAAAGTTCAAATCTTTTCATAACAAAGAAAAACCCCAGTAGTGATTTTCATCTCAAATGATTGGAGAAAAGTCTTCTATTTTTGGCACTCATCCAAAATCGGATGTCATTAGAGAACGTCATATCGAATAAGTAGTTGAGGAAGTATAGAAGTAGAAAAGACGTAGAGGTGGAAGGAAATAAAAAAGAAAATCCAAAGCCTTAACCAAAACGAGATACTATCATCTTTTCGATGTGGAAAGGAAGTATAACGGAGATAGGGATTTCATTATTTTGTTTTGTTTGAACTAGAAAGTCTTAACTGTTGTTGTTGTCTCACTTTCATTGTGAGTTGTTGTTTTCCAAATAAATTGACTCTTGTTTTGGTTCTAGCCCAAAGTAGGACAAGAACTCGGGATAAATTTATTAATATTGATTTTTGCACAAAATGTATTTAAGTGAAGTTACCACAGCACGTATGTATACGATTTATAGGTATGGGGAAAATGTAATGTACCTATCCTCTATAAATTTAGGTAACATAAGTATTAATTTATTAATTAGGTGTTATGTTTTTATAGCTTTTTTATTTGATGCGTCAAATGGAGTTCTTTCCTAAAGGATTTATTACATCCAATTAATAAGTAACTCTAGCAATCATCAATTAATTAGGAATATTATTGCTTCAATAAAAAAAAAAATCGTACCGAAATAAATATACCTTATCTTATTGTTATTATAATTGTTATATACAAGTTTACATGCTAATTTTCTCAGTTTTGTATTGTAACATTTATTTGAATATAATATTTTGTATTGCAGTTGCAGGCTATGTCAAACTTATTTAATCAATACTTTTGTTAATCGTGTTGAACAATTAAATAACAAAAACTTATAAAAATATGAGTTTACTTTTTGACACATCAATATTTCTAGGAATATTCTTGGGCGCTTAACTTAAATCCACCATCCATTTTTCACTATTAACACGGGGTTTCGAGATATTCCTCTTGGAAAATTGAAAAATGATAATAGACAAATAAAGGTAATTTTTGTCTATAAAGTTGGTGATTATTCCTAAATGCATGTTTTTTTTCTTCAAAACTTGGTTAAAATCTTTTCTATATCCTTATGTTAGTCTCTGAGACATCCTTAGTTTAGATGTTAGTCGTCACCGTTTTTTCACTATTTTTAGGTTATGTACCCACCTTTTGTGGTTATCGACCTTTAGGACGAGTCTTTCCTGTCCGTGTCAAAAACCGGGTAAATCTGTGATATTAAAAGATAAGAATAATAGAATAAAATTTGAAAAGAAATTCGTACCTGGGCGAAACGCAATTTTGGAGTTATATAGATTAGAGACATTTCATTTTCCAAAAAAAATCAAAATTAGGTATTAGTTGTTGTAAAGTGCTCTAAGCTTGACAAATAGGTATTTATGGAAGAGGCACACGCTTTGGTTTTGGTGGATTCAAAATGTATAGAAATTTTTTGGTACTGTTGAAAATATTAAAATTATAACTTTTCTATCATATAAATACGTTTTCAAATAATTGTGAATCCCAAATTAATAAAATGCACGGCTGGGTCACACTTACTTGCTCTTATGTTCAAGAGGCTGAGGGTTTAAGAAAATTGTATATAAAGACATGGAAATTATAAAAGAAAAGTGTCGAAAAGCATCGAATACGATATTTAAACTAGCTAAACAACTCTTTTGCTAGTTTGAGGTGACAAAGGAACGTCACTTGAACTCTTAATTGAATATGATTGTATGGAAAAAAAATTAAAAACCGTTGGAGCAGTTTTTTAAAAAATTAATTTTTATATATTAAATTCTTAGAAAATTTTTAAGGAAAACTGCTGGTATGCAAATCTTAAGAATATGTACATATTTGCTTGTGCATATGAAAGTAAAATTTCAAAACATAATTGCCAACCCGTTTTTGAGATATCGAATTTTCAAAAAAAAAAGTGAAACTATTTTAAAAATTGTATTTAAAATTTGTATTTAAATTTATCTAAATACGTTCAGCTGGTAATGATAAAATTCAAATTTAAAAAAAAATATTCTATGAGAGTTACTATTAATAGTTGCTAAGTGTCAAATTTTTAATTTCTTGTAGTAGATCGCACTAATTTTGTTCAGCAAAAAAAAGTTTAATCAAAATCGTAGGAGCCGTTTTTGAAAAAGAAATATATATTCATACACAAGCATACACAAGCTAACGGTTTCTTAGCTTGTGTATGAAAGGCAACGTTACTTTTTCATAAAAGATCAATTTTTCTTAAAATATTTTAGAAAGTATTAAAAAACTCGTTGCAAAAAAAAAATATCATGTCGTTTTCGAAATATTTGAATTTCACAAAAAAAATTCAAAACATTTTTTAAAAATCCAAAATTATTTTTTTGAAATATTGGTAGCAGCAAAAGCGGTTTATATTTTTTAGAAACTTCTGTATCTTTACAAAATTATTGAAGTCATAAGTGCGTTTTGAAGATAATCCAAAATAAGAAAATGGGTCTTTGGGAGGTACCATTAATACATTACATTTTTTTGAAAAATTGTTTCCCATATAAAATTAGCCTTTATTAAGAAATTTATTGATTTTTTTTTTTTTAGAAAAGTTGTGGAGTCGTTTTTGAGAAAAATGGGATTTGGAAAAATTGCAAAAAAAACTTCTATGGCAGATTATTTATTGTTTTTAACAAAAATTAAAAATACGTATGGGAAAAATTAAACAATTACGGTCTGTTGAGGCTGATTCGTGACATAGGTCAACCGTGACGGCCATGGCATCGATGACGTTACTTGTTTCAAAAAGCGGAGATATTTATTTTCGCTCTTTACTTGAGCCGACGATATTGAAAGTTTCTTTAACGGTATTACGAAGAGAATAAGACTAATAGTTAATAGTCCAGTCAAATTAGACAAAAAATAGCCCTGACCCAGACATTTGAAGAAAACAAGCTGAAAATTGGTGGAAATGTCGAGGATGAGGTCTTATATGAGATCCCTGATATCCCAAAAATCCGGCTTGGGGAAAATCCACCATCTTGGAAAAACTGCCGCCATCTTGATTCTTTCGATTGTTGACTATAACTATTGAACCAACCGCCAGATTTAGGTACCAGTTATAGCTATCATTGAAACTCATCATTGAAAATTTTAATGATTGATTTTGAGAGGTTTAAGAAGTAAAGTCAGTTATTGTTTTGATGGAAAAATAAAGCTTAAGACTTAGTTAATATTTTTAGTCAAAAAAATAATTCAAATAGGCCCAAATTTTTGCATAAAAACACTTTTCTTATTTCAATGATTGAACTGCCTTACCAATGATCATTGAAAAATCAAAATTCAATTTTTGTGGGAAGTTGGGCCTTTTTGAAATTTTTTTGACAAGAAATATTAATTAAGTCTTGAGCTTTAATCGTCCATCAAAATAATAATTGAATTTGCTTTCTAAACGTCTCAAAATGGACGTGGGTTGTAGGACAGCGACATTGCGCGATGGGTTTGTGTCATGCCTGCATGTGCGAGCGTCATTGATGGAGTTGAGACCTTTTGTGGGGCTTTTTCACAAGTCTCAGAGTAACATAAGAAACTGAGAGAGTCGCGTCAAGTTCGGGATATAACGTTGAGAAGATGCGGAGCTGGCTCTAAACCCATCAACCTTTCCAGGGCTCAACGGAACTCCTTGTATCTCTGTCTCCGGGTGTTGTTGCTGAAGAATCCATTAATTGCGATATGAGGCTTTTATGCTTGGTCTTCAAGTTAAGAAGTCGGTTGAAGGAAAACGTTTCAGTGACATTCACTTTAAACGGAAAACTAAAGTTACAACTGTTGCTAGTGCGTCTAAAACTATTAATCTCAAAGATACGTTGTGGAAGTCAACACGAATCAATTTTTTCATCGACTGTTGTGTGTTGTTCGCAATGATGACGATATTGCAGAATTTCTCAATTACGAACTAGCAGCAAGGCCCCCTACCTTTTCAAAGGCACTGTCATACGAAAAGGCAAGCAGTCCGCATGTATTGATGTACTTGCAGAAATGAAGTCGTGCCAGAACACATTGCTAGCCAACGTGGAGTAAACAATTGATGGTGGTTTCCTACTACACCGAGTAGTGTGGCCTCGCCCAGCAAATTACAGCGCAATCTGCCTTCAGTAAGTGCGATACGTGCACAAACTCTTTGGGAAAGACGTTACCGTGGTTTCTGGCGGTTACACCTCTCCCAAGAGGTTGTCATCGACGATTCTACACTTTGTAACACACCTCAAGCAGTACTTCTGGGCTAATGTTAAGAACAAAGTGCGCTTCATCACAACATAACTATCACAACAACTCACTAGAGCTGGATTCAAGGTTATTTAGGCCCACGGTGACGCGGCCTCTGTAATAGTGAAGACAGCTGTTGAATCTGCCAACTGCGGTTAGAGTCAGTAATGGTAGGCGAGGACACCGACCGTGAAAAAAATGAATGTTTCTATTAAACAAATAACATACTTTGCAAAGATCGAAATATATCTATATTCCAATATTTAAGTGTTCTACCCAATAAATAAATTTGGTGCCAAAACCACCGTAATCGGGTACTGGTTCCAAAGCTATACTCGAAAAACGAAAAACTCAAGATGGCGGCAATTTTTCCAAGATGGTGGATTTTCCCCAAGTCAGATTTTTTGGGATTTTATATATTTCATTCAAGACATCATCCTCAACATTTTCAGCAATTTTCAGCTTGTTTTTTCAAATGTCGGGGTCAATGTCTTATTTGACTGGACTATAAACAAGATCTAACATCTTGATTGGTATTTACTTAGACAATACTTAAAGAAATTATGAAAATATAGGTAAAATGTATTTTACACGTGGTCTCTGATTTCTTGTTGGTCATCACAGGGAGACACACTTTCTTATTCTTCTTTAAACCCCAGTTTTCTGGATTTTGTAAACAAGCAGGAATTGAGTCCATGTGCGCAAGTCCTCTTGAAGCTTTCATCTTTTTGTGCGAATACTATCCGGGAAACGATTGTCTCTCCTCCAAAAAATTTGTCGGTACACAAATTGACCACCAATGGTGAAATCGTGATATATGTATGAAAAATAATGATTTCACACAAGTTCACAATTTAGTTTCAGTTATACATTTTATTCTGAAATGACATGGGAAATAGTTGAAAGAAAAACAAAACCAATCTCTTTTTCAAGATGGCCGTTTTTTGGTAATAGTAGGTGTACCCAAAAAAAATCCATACACCCAAAATTTTGTCATGCCCATGGGGGCAACCAGTATTTCTTTCAAGGGGGTGCATTAAGTGAATTTGCATCCGCAACTACACATTATACTATTTACTGATGTAAAATACAGAATCATAGGTACACAATGTACCTATATAATGTCAAATTTAAATCGCGCGGGTTGGGTAGGTATTTGTTTGATAATGCCTCGCGATAATGCCTCTAAAGAGTTTGCGGTAACTATCGAGAAAGCTCGACAAATTTGCGAAAAACTCGATGTTGGATTTAAGCGTCCTCGTGTAGTGGCAAGACAGACTTATAGATCAAATCAACCATCAGAAAATATGGAAGAATTTTTTAGATAATCTATATTTATCCCATAATTTGATTCTATTATTTCTTCATTAAAAAATCGATTTTCTACAACATACAAAAAAGCATTTTCGCTTATGCAGCTTCACCCGGAAAATATGAGAAAATTAGACAAATCAGCAATAGCAGAAGATATACAGAACCTCTACGGAGGTCTTCTATAAAAATTTTATTGCTGAGGCTCCCACATGGTATGAGACGATGAAGACAAATGAAGCAAATAATGCGATTTTAAATGAATCTGTTGTTTAAATATGCAGATCTAATTGCTGAAGCCACACCGTTTTACCCAGCTGAATGTCACGCAATGAAAATTGGTTGAACAATTCCAGCAACAACATGTAGTATTGAATGTACATTTAGCACATTAAGACGTGTAAAGACGTGGAATCGCTCAACTATGGGAGACGCAAGACTAAGCGGCCTGTGTATGCTCAGTATTCACAGGAAAAGAGTAGAGGAGGACACTGAATTTATTGATAATGTAATTAACAAATTTGGACAGCAACATAGACGCCTTCAGTTTCTATTTAAATAAAATTAATAAAGAACAAAAAACCTATGTATTTTCTTGCCTACATGCTAGGGGGTGCAAGTGCACCCCCTTGCACGCCCCTGCTGGTTCCCATGGTTTTGTTTGATGTAGTGCGTCAGCCATTTCGGAAAATGACGCCAAAAACCCCAGGTCCAGGATATGGTGGAGTATACTCAAGTTTTTTGCCTCTCTTATGTATATGAACGTCAATCGATTTTGGTGGTTACAGAAATCAGTACTAAAATTTCTACTGGACTTTTGTACAGAACAGGTTAAATTTATTTAGCTTAATACCAGCGTGGACTTGAATCTCTACTAAACTTAAATCTAAACTTTATTCTATTTCTATGGTGGGTTTTTCGTCGTTTTTTTTTGTTGTTGATTGTTTTTGCTTGTTTATTGATTATATTATTTACCTGAGCCTTAAGGCCTCTTCCACCAGACTAATTATAGGTACTCCTACTCATCTACTCATAGGTACTCGAAATCATCTGCGTTAAAATTAAAATGAAGACTGCTCATCTTTACATTATCGCTGTATACGTGCCTCCTAGCTCTAATAACACTGTTTATGAAAATTATATGCAATGCATGGAGAGTATTCATGAAAAATTGGAACCATGTGACGAATTCCTGATATTGGGTGACTTTAACCTTTCGAACTTGGACTGGTCTAAATCTATTGAGCATAACTACCTATTACCCATAAATCCATCAAGTGCTAATGAGATTTCAACCATCGACGGAATGGCTTCTTGTGGACTGAGTCAATTCAATGGTACTAAAAACCGTTTTAAAAAAATATTGGACCTTGTTTTTTTCTCCGATACAATGAACGCTGACACCGCTGTAGTGCCCTCTGATACTATACTAGAAGAAGAAGATCCTCATCATCCAGCATTAGATATTTGTCTGAGCTTAAATGTTTGTAAAAATTTTGAAAACTCTAACGAAAAACTTGAATTTAATTTTAGAAAATGTAATTATGAACAACTTTTTATTTTACTATGTAATGTCAACTTGAATCAACTTTTTCTTAATTGTAATATTGATGATATGTGTTTCAAGTTCTATAATATATTATTTGATTGTTTCTACAAAACTGTTCCATTACGCAAGTCATGCAGTAACTTCAGCGCTCCACCATGGTTTGATACACAGCTAAAGAATCTAAAAAATAAAAGAAATAAGGCATGGTTAAAATATAGCCAGTCCAGAGCTGACGATGATTACAGTATATACTTAGAACTTAAAAACATGTTTACTAACTATTCCAATGATTTGTATTCCAACTATATTTCAAAAACCGAAAATGAGCTTAAATCTAACCCGAAACAATTTTGGAAGTTTGTAAACAGTAAAAGAAAAATTGACGGTTACCCTAACTCAATGTCCTTTAATAATATAACAAGCCATAATTCCAAGGAAATTTCTAACATGTTCGCAAATTTTTTCAAAGAAGCTTTCTTAGACCCCAATTATAATGAACCATTATAGCCTTTCCAACTTCCTCACAAAATTATTCGCACCTCAGTTCAATTAATTTTGCAATTTCTGAGACTTGTATCATCGAAAACATTCTGGAACTTGACGAAAGTTCTAGTCTTGGTCCTGATGGCGTTCCGTCCTGTGTATTGAAGAAATGTGTATCTCATTTGTCTTATCATCTATTAGTTCTTTTTAACAAATCTCTCCGTACTTCAATTTTTCCAATGGTGTGGAAAAGCGCTTTCATAACACCAGTTCACAAAAAAGGATCTAAGAATGATGTAACAAACTACCGTCCTATTGCCAAACTTTCAGTAATTCCAAAATTGTTTGAGTCTATTATTTGTAACGTCTTGTCTTTTAACTGCAGCTCTAATATATGTGACAGTCAGCATGGTTTCGTAAAAAAAAAGTCAACTATTACAAATTTATTTCATTTTACATCTTTTTGTCTGGATGCTTTCGAAGATCGAAAACAAGTTGACTGTATATTTACTGATTTTAGTAAAGCTTCTGACAAGCTTTGTCACAAAACATTAATTTATAAATTAAAAAATCTTGGATTAAATGAATGTTTTTTAACATGGATATCTTCTTACTTGGAAAATAGAAACTACTGTGTAACTTTTCGTAGTGATTGTTCTACACAATTTAATGTTAACTCTGGTGTTCCCCAAGGCAGACACTTGGGTCCTCTATTGTTTATACTATTTATTAATGACTTAACTTTGTTCTTACAACATTCCTCGGCTCTTATATATGCCGACGATATAAAACTCAATAAGAAAATAACCTCTATTGAGGATTGTTTGCTTCTACAAAAAGATTTAAATAGTTTTAGGGCGTGGTGCAATACTAACCATTTTGTATTGAATATTGACAAATGTAAAACTATGTGCTTTACACGCAAAAAAACTTGTTTTACTTTTAATTATACAATAGATTCTTCTCCTCTTTGTAAGTTATCTGTGTTCTCTGTCCTGGGCATAGTTCTCGACACTAAATTGACATTTACTGAACACTTTAACTTAATTATCAAAAAAGCTAACAAAGTGCTTGGATTCATTAAGCGATTTTGTCGTGACTTCAAAGATCCTTATGTTCTCAAGCTTCTTTTTATATCATTTGTGAGACCAGTCCTCGAACACGGGTGTGTCGTATGGGCACCATACTACTCTGTGCACATCAATAGACTGGAGGCAGTTCAAAGGAGGTTTATGCGGTTCAGTCTTCGTTTTCTTCCGTGGTCTCTACCCCCCTATATTCAAAGACTTAAGTTGATAAACCTACCTTCGCTCTCGAAACATAGGCAGTACCTAACCTACAGCTATGTTACATAATTGGGATAGTGAACGGTTCAATAACATCTTCATCAGCTCTGTGTCGATTAAATTTCAGCTATAGTCAAGTAAGCATAAGAAGGCAACAACCTATATATCCTATATTCAGCAGATTAAACTATGGTATCAATAGTCCTCTAAATCAATTGATTTCAGTTTTCAATAAATATTACTTTTTGATTACATCTATTAATGAAAATTTAAAATGTATCAAATTTAAAGAAACCTTTTTTAATACAATATTGTAATATAATATGTATGGTATAATGTATAATTTGTATGTGTGTTCAAAAACATATTATTTGAACACAAATGTTTGTGATCTTACGGTCAAAAACTATAAGATAAGAAATAAAATAACAACAAGAATGCAACAGAGATAATGCATCGACACTCTGCTTCATGAGTATAATCTTCTTCTCCTTATCTTTATAGGGATGAGGGAGAGTATAATCTTAAGCGTGTTGTATGTGTCCTGCATTGTTGTGTTAGGTTATCTGTGTATTTATGACGGTCGGAAAATAGTCCGAACTGTCTTGTATCATGTATGAAATATAAACATAGGATTTAGAATTAAGTAGAGATAAGAAATTTGTATAAATAGAAGTCTTAATATAAAATAAAATTTAGTATCTTACAAATACTCAATCAGTGTGCATTATTTGTACATTTTTGGTCCTTCGAGCCTTATTATTATTATTTAAAGTTTTCCCCCACCAGTGGTAAGAGACTTTAAAAAACAAAAAAATAATATCTTTATACAACTGGAAAAAAACCAGTTAGATATTTTGTTCAGCGGTTATTAAAAAAAAAAGTAAACCGTAAAACAAAATTAAAACAAAAATAATTTTTTTTTTTTTGTATTGGCGTAAATCACTGCCTAAAAAGTGATATTTAAAGCGTTACCGAGGCTATAACAGCGGTTATTGTTAAATAAAACTTTAAAAAAAAGTTATTGGTGTAAATCACGACCAAAACAGTGATTTAAAGCGTAACCGAGGCTTAAACATCGGTAAAGTGAAGTGAAGTGAAGTGCGAAATAAAAATATATATATAAAACATATAAAAAATGCTGAAGTCTAAGGACGTTCTGTTTGCCAAACAAAAAGAGATTGGCAATGAATTAATAGCAGTTAAAAGAAAACTGCTGGAGAAAGGCTTCAGAACAGCTGCAAAGGAGGAAACAATTAAACATGTGGATGCACTGTTTAACGAATTTAAACAAAATCATACCAATCTTCTAGACCAAGGCGCAAGTAGTAGTGACGAATATATAAATAAAAACTACTTTGATGCCATCAGCAAATTGGTATTGGAAATTCAAAAATTGTTGAACCAAATAAATAAAGATGGCGGATCAAAAGAATTGCCACAACAAGCACCTTCAACAACTTCAACTAAAAATCCATATATTAAAAGATTCTTGCTAAATGTTCAAACATTTAAGCAAACGCTAATAAATATGAACTGGAATATGACCATAGTTCAAAATCAGAACTAAACTGTGCGAAATGTCACATTGAATCGGAATATCAAGTGACAATGGCAGCTTTTAATCAAATTTCCATGGATAATTTAGAAGATGGTGAAGCAGATGTCACTCGACGAGAAGTGACAAAAGATTACTACAGTGTTTTAAGAAAAATTACCAAGCAATTAGAATCAATAGAGTCCCAATCACATCACAGATCAGCTGCTAAACTAGAGGACATAAAAATTCCGACATTTTACGGTGACATAGGAGAATGGTCTTCATTTTATGACCTCTTCAAAAAACTAGTCCATGAAAATGGGAAATCATCAGATGCCGAAAAAATGTTTCGGTTAAAATCACAAGTAAAAGGTGAGGCCGGAAAAATCATCCAACATCTGCAAGTTACGGATGCGAATTATAAAGCTGCTTGGGATCTTCTAAAAGAAAGATACCAGAATCGTAGACGGTTGTTTTCTACACAAGTAGACAGGTTGCTGGATCAACCGACAGTAAATAGTGATTCTGCAGCAAGCGTCAAGCAACTCTTGGATACATCAAATGAGTGTATTCATGCGCTAAGAGCATTGGACATAAAGTTGGAGGATGCCGAGCCCATAATAGCCCAAATAATTGTCAGGAAATTAGACAAAGACGGGCTTAGATACTATGAGCAAAATATTAAAAAACCTAAGGAAATGCAAAACCTTCAAGATGTGTTAGATTTCCTGAACCATCAATATCAAACGTTGGAAGCAGTAGGAGCAAAAAAACAAACTGGAACGGTTTATCGAAAAGAACAACAGAGGCCTTCAAATTCGTTTGCTACGATGCAACCAAATATATGCCTATATTGTAAGATGCAAGGGCACCTCACTCATAGATGTCGAAAATTTTTGAACTTAGATAAGTTTAATCGGCGTTCATGGGTATTCAAACCTAAAGTGTGTAATGTCTGTTTGAGTCACACTACAGAAAGTAAATGCACAAAGAACGATATAAAATGCGAAGATTGTGGAAAAAGACACAACACGTTGATTCACTGTAATTTTGAAAAAGAAGGAAAATTACACCAAGAGCAAAGGATAGAAAAATCTTCCTCTATGATGACAAAGGAGGAAAGTGCGCCATCAGTACTTCTAGCAACAGCACAGGTTAAAGTCAAGTCTGCCAGTGGAGAAATTATCCTGTTAAGAGCACTTATTGATCAGGGTTCGCAGAAGACAACAATTTCTGAAGAAGCAGCACAAATATTAGCCTTGCCCCGAACGAAAACAAGAACAGAACTTCACGGTCTTGGAAGTATTGTGGTTGGCGTATCAAAATCTAAAATAAACTTAGAAATCATGCCAAGGTTTCTAAGCAAGAAAAAATTCTATTCGGAAGCTTTAGTCCTGCCAAAGTTATCATGTGCACATCCCGACAGTTCATTTAAATATGATCTTCAACATTGGGATAACTATACATTAGGTGATCCTTTGTTCAACAAATCAGACAGAATTGATATAGTGCTAGGAGGTGATATTTTTCCAGAAATTTTGGAAGAAGGAGTCCGCAAAGATGGGAAATTGTTGGGACAATGCACCAAACTAGGGTGGATTCTATCTGGAATTCTAAAGACTTCGTCAAGCAACAAGAACATCGTCACAGCTGTGACAACCGGAATTGAAAAATTCTGGGAACTTGAAGAGATTGCAGAAAGTCCGCTTCTAGATGTGAATGATGTTTGCGTCCAGCGTTTCGAAGAAGATACCACCAGAAGTCAGGATGGAAAATTTGTGGTCAGGTTGCCCTTCCAAGAAGATAAAACTTTGGGTGACTCACGAAAACAAGCCATGGCTCGATTTTTTAATCTAGAAAAAAGACTTAACGGCAACCCGTGGCTAAAAACTGAATATGAAAAATTTATGAAAGAGTATGTGGACTTAGGACACATGATTCCAGCAATCTCTGAAAAGAAAGGGAAATATTATTTACCACATCAAGCAGTCGTACGTGAGAATAGCCTTACAACCAAAGTTAGAGTGGTATTTGATGCATCAGAAAAAAAAATCTTATATGCGCAGTCTGAACGATATTCTTTTGCCAGGACCCAGGCTACAAAAGGATTTATTCGATATAATCATCAAGTGGAGACTTTGGAGATATGTGTTAAACGCTGATATAGAGAAGATGTATCGACAAGTTAAAGTAGCAAAAGATGATCAGGAGTTTCAATACATTTTATGGAGAAGTTCTGATAAAAATCCTGTGAAATAATACAAGCTTACTACAGTTACATATGGGACGACATGTGCACCATTTCTAGCGACAATGGCATTGCGGAAAGTCGCTGATAATTGCCAGGAAGAAAACCCAATAATTTACAAAGTCATAAAAGATGACTTTTATATGGATGACCTGATGACAGGAGCAGATTCTATACAAGAATGCCAGCTGATTCGAGTTCAAATTACTACACCGAAAAAAAAACCTTGGTTGATTCAAGTATGTTTCGTGTTTGACCAACAATTGGCTATATTGAGTATGTTTGTAGTTAAAACAACCAATGCCGCATGCTCAAATCAACTAACGAGCCGTTTTTGATATATTTTCTCTGAAGTATCACGAACATATTTGAATTGACTAATATTATTAGTTGATTTGAATAAGATTTTATTTTAAATCAATAATGACATTGTTGATTTGATTGTTAATCAATAATAAACGTGATAAACCGAAAAATTGGCAAACAATTGTGAAATTAAGTATATTTGTAGTTAAAACAACAAACGTTTCGTATTCAAATCAACTAATCATGCGTAGTTGACTTCTTTTTTCTCTTAAGGATCACAAAAATGTCTGATTTAATATGTTTGCAGATATTTTCAATATGAAATCATTTTGATTAACAATAAAAATGCTGCTTTTATTGCCAGTCAGTTATAAGCGTGATTAACAAAAAACTATTTATTTTTTTTTTTTAATTGTTTTCATCTTTGTACTATTGTATTGTTGATTTTATAGTTAAACAACAGCAAACATGATAGAACGACAGGTTCGCAATGAACTAAAATTGATGATGTTTGTGGTTTAAGCTACAAACGATTCGTATTCAATTCAAATTACCATGCCTTGTTGATTTTTTTTTCGAATAACGATCACAATAATGTTTGATCAAATATGTTTGCAGATATATTCATTATGAAATAATTTTTGAATAACAATTAAAATGCTATGTTTATTGCTAATCAGTCATGAACGTGATTAACAAAGAAGTATCTGTTTTTTTATATTGTTTTCATCTTTTTACATTTCCATTGTTGATTTTATAGTTAATTAACAACAAATATGATAGAATGATAGGTTGGCAATAAACTAAAATTAATTATGTCTGTGGTTAAAACTACAAACGTTTCGTATTCAAATCAACTAACCATGCGTTGTTGAATTTTAATCCAATTAAGATAGTAAAATTTTTTGATTAAATATGTTTTCAGATGTTTTCAACATGAAAGATCACAAATATGTTTGATTAAATATATTTGCAGATGTTTTCAATACGAAATAATTCGCTAGTAAGAATAAAAATGCTCTTTTAATTACCAATCAAACATTAACGCGTAACTAACCGAAAACTATCTTTTTTGCTATTGGTTTCATCTTAAAACAATTGCATTGTTGATTTTAAGTTATATTTGTATAAAGAGTTAAAAGTTAATCCAGAGCAGATCGAAAATAATAAAACACAGCTATTATTGATCAAAAACGCCAACGATCCACTGACTCACTTAAATCCTTTTGAGTTGCATAATAAAAAGGCCTCTAAGATAAAACCCCATTTACGCAAATGGCATGTTGCCATTTAACTGTCAAATTTCGACAGATTATAGGCAAGCAGAATGAAACTGTTAATTCTTTTTGCCAGTCATTCTGTCAAATTTTGCGATACGAGGGCAGTTTGCCAGTAGAATAAATCGGGCATTAAAGGATCAGGCTACACATGCAAGTTTCGAAACAGACCGGTTTCAGTTTTGAAACACATGCATCAGCTCAATTAGAGCCTGATTACACGATAAGTTTTTTGGTTCGTTTCGATTTTTGGCAGGTACGTACCATCGTGATCACACACAACGAAAAAAGTCCATTCGTGTTTTCGACGTTCAAAAACATTCAGGTTCATTTATTGGAAAATAGACACTAATAATAATTAAAAATGTTTTTAAATCACTTCTTGTTCAAATCTTTACCTAATTAATTATGAAAAAGCATTCCCCATCTCTACTCGTATATCATAAACGTCAAAGTTCAACCACAAAAAGATTAAAATCTTCATACGTGCTTTCGTTACTTCGTTCCCCCTACATCAAATGTGTCAAAACGACGAAACACGAAACGAATCGTGAAATCAAGCTAGATTAAAAACTAAACCATCTCAGATTGATTTGATAGATAAAACGGATTTTTCGCAGCTAGCGCATGTTAAAATTTGTGCAACAAATAGTTGAATTTAGTTCATCCTTAAGAATAAATGGAAGCCTTGAAAAATAAAAGCCAAAGCTGCACTTTATAATGCAAATTATTTTATAAAATCCAAAAGAATAGAGATGGTCGCGTTGTTTTCAAAAATAATATTTTTCCTAAATTTACAGAAAATTAGTTTTTTTGGACCAAATTATTTATTTTAGGTAATTTGAAAAATAAAAATATTTTAACCCATTTTAGAAAGCTTCTGAACCAAAATAATTCATGAAAACATAAAGAATTAATAAAATATTTGAAGAATAAATAAGAAAAAACCAAATCAGCACTTTACATCGCAAATTTCTTAAAAATCTGGATCTAAATCTGACAAATTTTCTACAAATTTTTAGAGAATTACGCAGTTTACAACATTAGATACCATGACCTTACACCGTCACATGAGGTTACTCATGTATCTTATAAATTATTTTATAGACACATTCCAGAAATTACATAATTATTCATGTATAGGTACGGTGACCATATTTCTGGGAGCAAAACCCGGGACAAAAAAGTAAACATTTAAAAACCTGAACAAATTATTGGACTTTTCAATAATTTTTATGTAGGTAATATCTAAAATAAATATTAAAGAAAAACATAATAACAGAAAAAAAAACGAACATTAACATAAAATATAATGTCTTCACAACACAACTAAAAATTAAAAAAAAAAAAAACTTAACGTTTTTAATTTCATTATTAAAATAAGACCCAGTTTTTCAGTGCAGAGTTAACTCTGAGTTAAATAGAATAGTGACTACATACGAATATTTTTGTTAGACATTTAAACGAAATAGATTTATCTTTTTCGTGCTCTTTTTGACACAAGAGTATTGTAAATAAAATGAGTCGGACAATATTTTATGAATAAGGATTTACGTAACGTTGCATAGAGAATGTCCAAATACGGGACAAATAATCTATAAGTACCTGAATACGGGACACTTGTACGTCCCGGGTTTCTTAAAAAATAAACCGGGACAGGCTATAGAAATACGGGACAATCCCGGGAAAACCGGGACGGATGGTCACCGTATGTATAGGTACCTAAACATTTGGTAGAAAACAAATCATCGAAATTGGTGCTGAAATTTGAAAGTTTAAGTTTTGTTTTATTGTTGGCCTTATTGATTCGAATAACACTATTTTATACATATTAATTATTATTTTCAATTTTTTTTAACTGTCCAGTGTAAACAAAGCTTATGTATCTCTCTTTTTCCTTTCATAATGTTTGTTCTTTGTCTCAGCAAGAACATCAAAATGTCGTAGTAAGCAGCTGCATTCTAAAAAAGCATCACACATACTTTGTAAAATGAATACAAACATTATGGCGTCATCAGAAATATCATAAAACTTACAAGTTTGTGTGCTTGAATAAAAATGTTCGTGATCAAAAATATAAGAAAACTCTTTTTTCGTGGTAAAATAATCATGAACGTTATTATATTATCACAAATACTTTGTAAAATGATTGCAAACATTGTTGAGACATCTGAAACGTCGCAAAAGAGATGAGTTTATATGCTTGAATAGTTGGATTACATAGTCAAGTAGTTTGTACAACATTTTCTGATGGAAAAAATAAATGTAAACGCAAATTTGCGTTCCCATGAATACAAAGATGTTGTATAAAAATGTGGAACTATAATAGTCGATAACTCACTGAAGTGGTCGGAAGTAAACAAGCTAATACAAGGAAATCACATGACGAGCCGATGATAGCCCTGTTTTTTAGTGCATTTTAATCTTCGCTTGAAAAAGGAGCATGTCAAATACAACAACATTTTAGTATAACTCCGTATTGTTGTTGTATTTAACATGCTCATTTTTTGTAAGCGAAGATAAAAATGCACTAAAAAACACGGCTAATATCAATTTATAGCTTTTTGTTGAGTTTCATTAACTTTTGCGTTCGGATGTGAAGAGCGCTCCCGAACTCACCCTACGAAAGTGAAACTTCGATTTGGGGAGTTGGGAACGAAAAAAAGAGAGATGAGTCATTTACTTGCGTGGAATATCGAATATGGCTCACTTTTCCTTTTCACTGTTTAGAAAGTTAATTTTTTTAAGTTTTTTGACATTAGCTTTAGACTATTATACGATAAGTTCTACTTTATCTTTGTGACGAAGTCAGAACGGAAATTCCTAGTATTGGAAAGAAGAACCTCATATTCTTTTATTTTTAATTCTTTTGTTTAAAATCAAAATCGGTGCAAAAATTTAAAATTCAAGAGTTATTTTATTTTATTTTTGGCTTTTTTAGTTCGAATAAATCTATTTCATACATATTGGGGGCTATCGTGAATAAAATTTCCCACGGAATTTTTCCCATCGTCGAAAACTGGGAACGTGAATTGTGGTCGCAGTTTCTCTCGGAATTTATTGGCATCGAAAATTAATATTCCATGGCCACTGGGCTACCATTTTGATCGACCAAATTTGAACCTGCAAGGAACAGTTAAATATTGTTGGCATTTCCAATTTAGAAGATGGGAGAAATTACGTGGTACATTTTATTCACGATAGCCCCCATTAATTATTATTTTCAATTTTTTTAGCTGTTCAGTGTAAACAAAGCTTAATATCCGTCTCTCTTTTTCCTTTCATAATGTCTGTGTTGATGAGAGACGTGAAAAGAAATCTTGTCTCAACATGAACATCCAAAAGTCGTAGCAAGCAGCTGCATTCTATAAAAGCAGTCACACATAGTTTGAAAAATTAATACAAACAATGTAGAGTCATCAGAAATGTCATAAAACTGACAAGTTTGTGTGCTCGGATGAAAATGTTCGTGATCAAAAATATAGGAAAAATCTTTTTTCATGGTTAAGTTATGAAAAATTAATACAAACATTGTTCAGTCATCGGAAACGTTGTAAACTGGCACATTTATTTGCTTGTATACCAACGTTCGTGATCAAAAGGATGCGTTAAGTATTGTAACCGACTTGGATATGCAATAATTTTCATTTCGTTTTATTCCATCAGAAGTTAAAGTGCCACCGAACGTAAAGGTCAATTTTATACGCGTGTTGTATAAAAGTGAATCTAATAATAAAAAACTAATACCTATTCACCAGCAATTATTACAAAATTATTGTAATAAGATAATAAAGGTAAGTCATTAAGATTATCCCCAAGTTTGAAACTATTTGTCGGTAGCTTACTTCAGATATGTATGTATCAACAAATATTTCTTAGAATTTTCTTCTATCCAGACGCCATCTTAAAAAAGTATGATTTTGTAAAGAGTTTCGAAATATAATATTTATAGAAAAATGAAAACATAAAAAAAACATACTAAAATACAAAATCAATGTTTTTTCTCTCATAAATTCAGTAATTCTATATAAAACTAATTTTTCGCGTTTGTTTTGTTTAAGGTTAGCACATAATGAGACACCTCACAAGATCACACATGTGAGATAATAGTATGACCAGTTCGACATGACCTGAAGGGTGCTTAACAAGATTTTTTTTAAAAGCCAACCAACAAATTGAAAAAAAAGAATATCTAACAAATATTCTTAAAAAAAGGATAACTATACTTATTGTATTAAAGGTAAGTCGTAACGATTATCTCAAAACTTTTAACTTTTTTTAAGATAACAAAATACCTACCTATATATAATAGTTATTTTATTTGAATAGATCATAGATTTTCAAATAAAAATAAGTGATTCGTTTAAAAAAAAAACGTTTGCCGACGTAGAAAAACGAATAAATTAATAAATTTCTTTCAAAGCGAAACGAAAGTCGAAAGATATCTAAACTTTTATTCCATTTATAATCCGCTTAAATGTTGTATTCATAGCTTTTTTAATTAAATTAATTTAAAAAACAAAAAGGCTCGCATTGTCAACGTAGGCCATTTTCATGAAAAATGCTTTGTAACTGGAAACATAATTTTTTTTCTTAGCTAAACAGCAAGTGCTAGAGACATGATCTAGCTTATTTTGATAACATTATAATCTTCTAAAAAAATTAATCAAAGTTTTTGATGAAATTCCATTTAAAAACAATTCAGACTATACATAGTATCTATCATCTTGATTTTCAAGACATTTTTCATGAAAACCCCTATTTTAACAATGAGTGTGTTTATTGCAGTGAATTTGGTGTTTGATCATATAATAAAAAATTAATTAAATAAATATTTGGAAAGCTTAAATACTTCAGAGTATAAAATGGTGAATTAGTTCAATTTTATTCAGACCACTTTTGTACTCACAGCCTTGTGCAATCAAAATTTAGGCTGATTAGATTTGTTTAAAAAACTTATATCTTAGGTTAAGGGCCAGTTTCAAATGTTCCGGTTAAAGTTTTGGATAGCTATCCGACACATAACAGTATCCAGCAGATAAAAGTTGCTGTTATTTATTTTCTGTTTCATCGTCAAAGTCTCGAATAAACTAACCGGTAAATAAATTTACCAGGCACCTACAGTTTGAGAACAACAATAAACATCAAACACATGCTGAAAATTCAATTTTTGTTGTCAAAACAAAAAAAAATATTTTCATTTTAATTTGAAATGTCACAGATTTTTAGGACTTAAATTCAGTATGTACCGCGAAGGATTACAAAAGCTCACGAGTAAGGCGTTCGGAGTGTCCAATCATCGAAAAACATCATCGGAATAAGGATGGTCTGAAACTATAATTTTGCCAAACGTTTCAAATTAGTATTTCTTTATCTTCTGGATAATAAACTTTAACAGTCACTTGAACTGGCGGTTAGGCTACCCGAAACTTTATCTGCCGGATATCACTATCCGAGACATTTGAAACCAAAAGTTGAAGTTTATCTTGCGGATAAGTTCCGGATAGGCTATCCGAGACTTTTACCGGAACATTTGAAACTGGCCCTAAAACTTTTAAGTTTCTTGCTGTGCTACTTTTTTTCATTTAAACTGATTTTATTTTAAAGGATATAGATACGGTTCTTTATGCACTCTACGGGCCACTTCGTCGGGGAATATTAATGGACAGTATAGCAACATTTCTCACAAAAAACAACACAGCTATATCTCGTAAGGATTTCCAATACATTGCTTGAAGAATCCGTGATCGATTTCATGAAGATTCTGTAAGTATTTATTTTATATTCCCATTCATTTTTTAAAAATTTGATTTAAGATTCGCATCACATTTTTGTAATAGACTGATTTTATTATCTTAAACAGAAGTGTTTTTATGATAAAACTATTTTCTTTTGTATAAAGCTATAAAACATAAAATTTTTTTTAAACCATTGTTGAATTTGAAAGTGCTAAGCTTCTTCTTGAAGTATACTTTTTTAATATTTCCGGATTTTTTTCCTTATCGACCTAGTTTAAATATCCATGTCCCCTTATTCGTCAATAATATTTCAGGGCATGATTCTTGGGCATATTGTCTTAGAATATGCCCAAGAATCATGCCAATTGTATGGAGGTAAAGTTGTATCTACCCCTCTGAGGCAGGGAAGGCAACTTTAAATGCAAAAAAAAATATTAAAAAATTAACGAAAGGTCATGCAATAATGTGCATTAAATTTTTTGAAAGCTAGTTACCAACCCTTGTATTCGGTTTTAAAATCAGTTGTTTAAGCGAATAGTTTTTGAGAAATTAAATTTCAAAGTCAAATTTTTTTTATTTTTTTTAGGTTGATATTTTTCAAAATTATTCGTATTAAACGTAATTAAATACTGTTTCTGTATTCAATATTCAATGCGCATAGTAAATTTTAGTCAAAAACCAATATCCAAATTTAAAAATCTTCCTTAGTTTTTGAGACATTAAGAAAAAATAAAAGGTACTTTTCCCAAAAAGAAAAAAACGAAAAAAGGGTTTAACTATGTACATAATTCATGGATAAATTCATTTTTAATTAAAATATTACTGACGAAATCCTGAGGTCCATTCAAGTCGAAAAACTAACGTGCAAATTTTCTCATTTTCGCTCTCATTTTCGACTTATAACGGTTTTTATGATTTTTATTGTTTTTTTCCTTTGACTGGCTTTAACTTTGCCAAACTACAACCGATTCTTGAATTTACACAAGAAAATTTAGCAAATTTTATCTATATGTCCTTTAATAAGGGTTCGAAAACATTTTTTTAGCATTCTGTTTTTTTTGACTTGGATATCATTTTTTTTTATAAAAAAAAAACACGTTACTAAGCATAATTGTTTCTTTTTTATTATGAAAGGCAATTGTGTTCTCTTAAAAATAGTTAACGCTTTTTAACCAAAAAAATCATTTAAAATTATTTAAAAAATTAAAAAGTAAGGAGATTCAAGAAATAATACTCGCTTCAATTCGTTTTAATTTTGTATTATTTCTTTTAATTTTCTTCATTTTTTAAAGTATTTTTGTAAGCAAAAGTGCTTTCAAGAATTGCAAGAATACATCCTTTTCTCTTTTCAGAATGTTCAACACAGTTGACAAATTTCAAATGCAAAAAGCATTTTAGTTAGCTTTTGAAAAGAACTTCAGAGTTTATAATAAACCCGAACTTTTTGCCTACTAGATTTACTGGATACGGAAAAGTTTGGGTCTCAATAGTAGGTAGTAAATAACTACAGTTGAGATTTAATTATAAATTTCCTATCAAAAACGATTTTGAATCCACTAGAAGAAATACAACAA
Source organism: Dasysyrphus tricinctus (assembly GCA_963921185.1). NCBI lineage: Eukaryota > Metazoa > Arthropoda > Insecta > Diptera > Syrphidae > Dasysyrphus > Dasysyrphus tricinctus. Next base: position 145,133,173 of record OY992530.1, read on the forward strand.
TTTCAGTTTTTATTACGGTAACATTACCTTCTATCAAAATTCATTAATTGCAGATCAATTATTATGCGGCACCTAAGCAGCAGCCGCTACTACAATTTAATGCGCTGGCATAGAAAAATTGGCCTTGACAAGACAGGCGAAAATGAATTCAACTCAAGTCCAAGTCAAAGTTTTTTTAATCCAAATTTGACCGAAGAAGAAATGGAATTGTTGCATGGTAATTTTTTATCTTCAAACAATGAAAATTATTCTTAGAACTTTCTCATTTAATGATATGATTTTTTTTGATTCAGACGATACCTTGGCAGATATAAAATGGCTAAAAATTCACAATTAAAGAGCCTTGCGATAAGGTAAAATCTAAATGAAGAACAACTTTCAAGACAACAAAAAATTGAAAACCAGAATTTTTCCACAGTTAAGAACAACTGGCCCTTGATTAAACACTCTGCTGGAGTGACATTGGTAATTGGTTTAATATTTATATTGTCCTCAATTTGTCTGCATTTCCATTGAATTGATAGAGAAGATATCAATAACGCTAAAAACTTCATGCCTCTCAGCTTATCTGTGCATCCAGCCCACTTAAATGTTCTTCAATTCTGTAGATAGAAATCAATGTCGTTAACACTTAAGTCATTTAGTGACTGCAGTTGAGTCATGACTTAGACTTATTTTAATAGTCTTTAGACTTATTTTAATAGTCCTTTAACTTAAACTCTTAAAATAAATGTCGTAGGTCATTTTGAAAATCGTGACTTGAAATCAATTCGACTGCAGTCTCTATGATTTTTTAAAATCTTTAAAGTCATTTAAAAAGTCAAATTTTCATTTATAAATTGTGCAGTATTTTCAATAAGTCACTTGGGTACTTTTAAATCAAAATAAAACATGAAAAGTGGAAGATTCTCACGCTTTAGGAGGGAATTAAACACTGGTCACAAATGTTTGAAGAAAAAAATGTTTGGCATGAGAGTGGTCCAAATAAAATTGTTTTGCAGTTTTTTTTTAAATTAAGTTTCTTACATCTTGTGCACCTAGTGTCATTTGGCCGCCGTGCCGTCTCCATTTTTAAATTAAAAACTAAATTGCATTTTAAAGCATTTATTATGACAGTTTATGCTTGTTAACTACCCAATAAAAATAAATAATAAAATATATTTGTTATTGAAGAATTAATTTATCTGGGTTCTTAGATTAAAAACTTTATACCCCGTGGCATGATGGTTAGTGCGTAGGACTGTCATGCCGAAGGTGTGGGTTCGATTCCCAGCCGTGCCACCTAAAAACAGAAATGTTTTATCCGAGGTACTGCCTCTTGCGAGGAACTGACAAATCCTCCAAGAGTATACTTGGCATGAAAAAGTGCTTCTCACTTAGCCGTTCGGACTCGGCAAAAAACTGTAGGTCCCCTCCATTCCTGCCAACAACACGCACACAGGAATTGTGGAGAGTTGTAAGTCACTAGGCCCTGGTTCTCCACGAGCTGTTGCGCCACCCAATTTATTTATTATTTATTTTATATTAAAAAAATTGTTTTTTTTGTAGCATATACTTTGTATTCTTAAAACATATTTTGCTTTTTTTCTTATTTCTTTCTTAAGGTAAACATTGATTTTGTCATTCTTTATCCTGGAAAGCAGAACTGTTTCATTGAACTATGGGATGAACTTAATGTCTCCATAATCCCCGTTTTCAACAAAAAATTAAAGACCATAATAGTCTAGAGCTGCTTGGTTTCTTAAACAAGAAACATTTTGTGAATGGTATGTTTAATGTTCAGTATGCTTTTATATTATTAAGTAATTAACTAAATGTTTACTTTTTTTTAGACCTTGAAGACGTTACAGTAAGGAATCTCCTACATTCTATCCTCCCACCTTCCGCAAGACAAGCAAACATCGCATCTGGTATGGAAACCAGAAAAAGAAGGTATTTCAAGCCAACCATAAAGGACTCGCAAACATCAAGCAAATGATTTTAATCCAATTATCGACCAGCTGTCAATAAAGGTGAGAGAACTCGGACAAAATCTGCAACTAGTAGTAATTTATTTTGAATTTGAAAAATCGTTAATAATCATAGTTTATTTCAACGAAATGAAGTACAAGTTTGAGTCATTACTTTCCTGCACTTGATACATGCTTTAAAGTTTTTTTTTGTCTTAAATCTTAAAAATCCAATAGCATGTAGTTCAGTATGGCTGTTTTTCAAAAATATTTTTAAAATTAAAAGTTCGGAAAGAGTTCCACCAAATGTTTTTATCTTAGACAACATTTTGAAAAATTATAATAATGTTTTAAGTGCCATTTATGTATGCCCAATAGAGTGGAGCGTTTTGAGCAAATTCAAATCACTGCGTGTAACTCATAGTTTATGTGAAATGGTTTTCTGAACGTATTCTCATAACAAATCTTGAGTCACTTTTGGAAAAAAAATTGGGAATCCACTGAAAAATACCCTTTTCTCAAAAAATTTACTTATTTTGAATATAGTGTAGAAAAGCTATGTCCTAGAAACCATAAACACTTTTTATATTGAATTTAGCTGTATTAACAATAATATTTTTCTGAACACAACCTTATGATCAATAAAACTTTGCTTATTTTGAATATATAAAAATAGCTGCGACCTGCGAGTAAGTACTAGTCAGTCGCTTCCCATTTTCTTTCTACCAAAGTCGGCCCAAAATTCATAATGAGGATGTGTTAAGAAAAATATTGTTGTTAAATTCTACTAAATTCAACATAAAAAGTATTGATGGTTTCTAGGACATAGCCATTCTATCCTATATTCAAAATAAGTCAATTTTTTTCAGTGGCTTGCTGGTTCTTTTTTCCCAAGGGCGACTCAAAACTAATGATGAGGATACGTTCAGGAAACCATTACGTATAAACTATTTATAAGTTGCACCCAGTGATTTGGAAAAATTCGATAAAATCGCTCAACCCCAATGCCCAACAACGTCCTTAGCTGATGAAAAAGGTATTTTTTTGTTTGAAATCCTTCATACCTTCAAATGTCTGTAATCTGCTTTTGCTGAAGAAACATTCTTTCACATCATCGGCTAATTTAAATCAACTTTTTTTTCAAAAAATACTTTTACATTCTGCAATATAGAAAATTATTATTTCAGTCGATCTTGAGATATTAATCGAATCAAAAAAAAAAATATTTAGCTATGCAGTCTATGAAAATATATTACATTGGCTTAAGTTAACCATTGCACTTCAAATGAAATATTATATGGTACTTACATTATTAATTACAATATTTTCTTGAGACCTACAAAAATATTATTTTGTAAAAAATATTGTTTATTATTTTAGCTTTACAAGAACAACAGTTAAAAACTGTTTTAAATAAGTAAAATTAATTAAGAAGTCCGTTCAAATGGAAAGAATATTATCGTTTTATCAATACCTTTTAAAATAAGTACTATTTTTAAACAAAGATTTTTTGTGACTAGCAAGAGTATCATGTACGAGTATGTATGATAAAATGGAACTTTTTTTTATAAAAGGTATATTCTAAACATGTAAAACAATTGTTTAAGAAAAAAAAGATTTAGTTTTGACTTTGATTTGTAAGAGTATCTATGGCACTTAGATCTTTTAAAAAACATTTTTCTGAAACATGTACAAATATTATTTAATTTTCAAATTTTTATTTTAAACTAGTATGATAATCTAAGTTAATATTATCTGTATACGTTTATTACTTTTGTTTTAGAAAACATTTACGAAAATATTAATAAACTCAATTTGAATACATTCAAACATTTACCTGTTTTTACTATTATTTTAAAAGTTCTTACAGCATACCAATTTAAAAGTAAGTATTCAAAATAATGGAGCGAACACGTCATTATGATTCAATCACAAATGATAGTATATTAACAAGGAAAATAGTAAGCGAAACACCAAGTAGTATACTTATTTGAGCATGGACATTAATGTTGAAGCACAAATATTTCACCGGACTTTCCTGTTTAATTAGCAACAAAAATAATCAGCTGATCACGAATGTATATAAATTACTACAAGGTTATTTTTAGTTTAACAGAATTATGGTTATTTGAGCATGGACATATAACTCTAAGCACAAATATTTTACAAAATGTTCCTGCTTTGTTGACAACGAAAATGATAAACCAACAACGAATGTATATGCATAACAACACTGTTATTTTAAGCCAAACACAAACATAGTTATCTAAGCACGGAAATTTAACTTCAAACACAAATATTTTAGAAGATTTTCCTGCTTGGTTAACAATGAAAATGATGAGCCAATCACATACATAGTCATTGAAACATATTAATTTTAGTTCAAGCACAACAAATATTTCCAAACTACCGTGTTCGATTAACAATGAAACTGATTATTCTATCACGTGAATTCATAAATTTCACACCAATGAATATTCAGCTTAATACAAAGCATTGTTCGTTAAAAATGTTTATAGTTGACATATAATCCGGAAAAATATGTTCGTGATCACGAAAAATATTGGAGTACCTAGAAACGTGATCAATTTCTTAACACTTTTACAGTCACTTAAAAATGCGAAGTGTTTGTTCAAACCCGAAATCGATCACGAACATCGTAAAGTTTTGATAAAAAGATTGACAACGCAAGCATAGTCAGATTGACCAAGATGCGTGGTTGACGCAAGATTAACCAAGGATATTGGTTGATTTTACCAACGTTTTTTTTTCTGTGTAAACAGCTTGAAAAATTTGGATTCCATTTGAGAAAATGGCTTTCAAATAACGGCGATGTATTAAAAATAATACCAAATATTGGAAATAATGAAGTATTGGAAATTGATGAAGGTGAATCAGTGAAGACGCTGGGATTGCAGTGGAATCCTCAACATGACGAGTTCTCATTTACATTTAGTTTCGTGAACCAAGAGTCATCATCAAAGAGAGAAGCTCTTTCATGTTTAGCAAAAGTGTTCGATCCATTGGGTTGGCTGTCGCCTGTAACAGTTGTAGCCAAATTGTTCATACAAAAATTATGGTTAATGAATGCGGACTGGGATGATGTGTTGAGTGAAGAGCTGCAGAAAGAGTGGAAAGAGTTTACACAACATTTGCCAAACTTAAAAACTATCAAAATACCGAGGTGGTTAAAAACGGCAAATGAAATCAAATGGCAATTACATGGGTTTGCAGATGCTTCAGAAAAAGCGTACGCAGCAGTTGTGTATGCGAAAGTTGGTACCAAAGTGACAATCGTTGCAGCAAGAAGTAAAGTTAATCCAATAAGAACCAAGAAAACCTTACCAAAATTAGAACTATGCGCAGCCCACCTGCTTACAAAACTACTGCAGAAAGTTTCAAACTCAATAAACCGTGATGTGGATGTTTTCGCATGGAGTGACTCAACCATAACATTGAGTTGGATTAGACAAAACAAAAACAAAGATAAATTCATCAGAACGAGGGTAGAAGAAATCAAAACACTAAGCCCTGCAGCAACTTGGAATCACGTGGGATCTAAAGAAAATCCAGCGGATGTTGCATCACGAGGAACAACAGGAAGTAAACTAGCCAATGACAGTCTTTGGTGGAATGGTCCTGCTTGGTTAAAAGAGAATGAAAATATATGGCCAAAGCAGCCCGAAATAAACACAATTATAGTTCTTTCAACAACAAGCCCCAAAATTTGTAAACACGACAAAATAGTTAACCTATCCCGAAAATGCAGCAGTTTTAGTAAATTAGAAAGAGTAGTAGCTTACATATTACGATTTATTGATATTAAGCTTAAAAAGAAGAAACCAACTTCTGAATATTTATCCGCAAAAGAACTCAGCGAAGCATTTAAAGTTATCATACGTCAACAACAAACAGTCGATTTTCCAACGGAAATCTACACCTTGAAGCAAAATAAAGAGATAGACGGAAGAGGAAGAATTGGGAGCTTAAATCCTTTTTTGGACAAAGATGGAATATTGAGAGTGGGCGGAAGATTGAAAAATTCTACACTGCCGTTTGACCAAAAGCATCCAGTATTATTAGACAAATCTCATTTAGCAGACCTGCTTGCTAAAAATACTCACTGTATGACATTGCACGGTGGATGCCGAATAATGGAATCTTTGTTAAGGAGACGATTTTGGATAATTGGCTTAAAACATGTCTTAAAAAAATGTGTGAGAAAGTGCACGAAATGCATTCGTTTTAGTCAAACAACAGCAAATCAAATAATGGGAGATCTTCCTGAATACCGTGTCTCAGAGTCTTTTCCATTTACGTTTACGGGAGTAGATTATGCTGGCCCGATTCAAATAAGATGTTCCAAAGGACGTGGACAAAATTCTTATAAGTCTTATAAGGGATATGTTGCAGTGTTTGTGTGTATGGCAACAAAAGCCATTCACTTAGAAGCAGTTAGTGACTTGACGACTGAATCCTTTTTAGCTGCTCTAAGAAGATTCTTTGCTAGAAGAGGTAAAAGCAAACACATGTATTCGGATAACGGTACAAACTTTGTTGGAGCAAGTCGAAAAATGGATGCTGAATTCAAAAATGCTATTAAAAACAATAGCGCAGTAGCTCCAATATTAGAGTCAGAAAAAATAGAATGGCACTTTATTCCCCCGGCAGCCCCTCACTTTGGAGGAATTTGGGAAGCTGCAGTAAAATCGATGAAAAATCATCTGAAACGTATTGTAGGAGACAACAAGCTAACCTTTGAAGAATTGACTACTTTGCTATCACAAATTGAGGCAGTGCTTAATTCAAGACCGTTGTATACTACTGGAAATAGTGTCGAAGACGTAGATGTGTTAACCCCAGGTCATTTTCTAATTGGACGACCTTTGCTAGAGTTAGCTGAACCAATACCACTGGGAGCCAGTAGCCTTAACAGATGAAAATTATTACAAAAAATGAAAGGTGACTTCTGGAAAAGATGGAAGGATGAATACCTTGTAACATTACAACAAAGAAACAAATGGAAAAAATCAATTTCAAATTTGACAGAAAATCAAGTAGTAATAATAAGAGATGAAACAACACATCCTTCAAAATGGCCGTTAGGAAGAGTAATAAAGGTTCATCCCGGCCGAGACAACAAAGTAAGAGCGGTGACGTTGAAAGTCGAAAACGGCATGATCAAGCGCCTGATACATAAGCTTTGTCCATTAGAGATCATTGACAAAACGGAGAGAATACCAACTGAAAGTGCAAATGTAAATTTAACCACAACATACATCCAAAGAGCGAGAGTATCTTTTAAAGAAAAAAGCAATCAGTTTAAAACTGCGTTTCTTTTGTTGATACTTCTGTTGATAGCAAAACCGCATTTCGGAGCATCTTTTAACCAAAAAACAGATGGCGGTATAGTTTTTGAGCTGGCAAGCAATACAGCAATTTATGTGGATACAATTGCAAAAATGGACGTGGTGACTTCAAAGTGGAACCTGATAATTTACTACAATTTAAACCCTTATTTCGAAGAAATGAATGGAATCGAAACATATATACTTCGTCTGGAAAAAGAGTGCAAATTACTGACGTATTTTGAAGAGTCCTGCAGGCTGATAACATCCTCACTAAAAAAGCGATATTTAGTACTTAAATCAAATAACGATTTGTTTTTACTCAAAAGAAAGAGAAATCAAAGAGCACCCTTAGAATTTGTTGGTTCACTTTACCACATTTTGTTTGGAATTATGGATGCAGACGATAGAGAAGAGATAGAAAATGATATGAAAAACATTTTTGAAAATCAAGAAAATCTTGCAAAGGTCATAAAACAACAAACTTCTATAATAGACTCAACTGCTAACATTATCAAAAAGACAAGAGATGAAGTGAATACAAACTTTCTTAAAATGAACGAACAACTCAACAAATTCTATTATGAAATTGTGAAAGATCAAAACTCTGAACGCATGGCGCTATTGTTTCACATAATGACAACACAAGTCAATTTGATGATAGAGGATTGCGAGGATATACAAGAATCAATAATGAACCTTTTGATTGATATTAATCATGGCCAAATTAATCCAAAATTAATGCAGCCTTCACAACTTCAGCGAGAGATAGCATTAATCAAAGATAAACTCCCTTCAAAACTAACAATACCTGGAAGACGACAAGGAAACGAATTGAAGGAAGTCTACAATTCCATAAAAGCTAAAGGATTGGTGGTAGGGTCACGTATAGCGATTAAGGCAGGAATACCACTTCTATACAGCGATGCAGCAACTATTTACAAATTAATCCCGTTACCGCTAAAAAGAAGTGACAAGCTTATTATAGCAAAAATTGAGGCTAAATATATTATATTTAATTTCGGATTAAATGCATATTTCTCAATGACACAATCGGAACTGAACATGTGCACAAGAAGTCTAGAAGGCCATTTTCTATGTGTTGGAAATTGGCCCTGGAATCCCGTTGCAGATCAATCGTGTGAAATGGCGGCAATGAAGCAGTCAAAAAGTGATAAATTTGAATATAAAGAAATTCAAACAAGTAACTTTTGGACTGAGCTAAGTTCTAGTAATAGATGGTTACACAAAATTTTCGAAACTGCTTCAATAAACCTCGAGTGTGGAAACGGGAAGACTATCTGGATGGAAATTCCTTCACAAGGAGTGCTACAACTAAAACCAGGTTGTACAGCGAAATACGATGGAGTAACGATCTCAGCATCACAACAGTTCAATTCAAGAGAAGATACAGAACTGGGCGAAATTTCTTGGGCAAGAAACATTGACGCAATTCCGGACCATAGAATAAAACCATTCCATTCAGTTACATTAAATAATACAAAAGATATTTCATTATTAAAAGAACAAATTAATGATTTGAAATCACAAAATATTGATCTTAAAAAAATTAAGTTCCATCACGTTAGTGGACATTTTTCACTAATCTTGCTTTTTATTCTTATAATAATTTTAATATTCATATACGTAAAATTTCGTAAAAGAAAAAATGTAAACATTGATTTCAATGTAGAATCTATTTAAATTTATAAGATAATTAAAATTGTAGTTAATTTGGCCGGCAGAATGTTCAAAAACATATTATTTGAACACAAATGTTTGTGATCTTACGGTCAAAAACTATAAGATAAGAAATAAAATAACAACAAGAATGCAACAGAGATAATGCATCGACACTCTGCTTCATGAGTATAATCTTCTTCTCCTTATCTTTATAGGGATGAGGGAGAGTATAATCTTAAGCGTGTTGTATGTGTCCTGCATTGTTGTGTTAGGTTATCTGTGTATTTATGACGGTCGGAAAATAGTCCGAACTGTCTTGTATCATGTATGAAATATAAACATAGGATTTAGAATTAAGTAGAGATAAGAAATTTGTATAAATAGAAGTCTTAATATAAAATAAAATTTAGTATCTTACAAGTACTCAATCAATGTGCTTAACGTTAGTATTTAACGGATTAATAAATATATACATTGACAAAAGAAAATGTTACACATACGGTCACTGACCCAATATTCAAAATAAGTGCGAATATACTGTAGAAAATTTTCAAGATTGAGCTTGTTTTGAAATTGATTATTAATACTAGCAGGATGAGAAATGAGGGAAGGGTATTGTTTGACGTGCAAGTCTTAATGTCTCACTTCAGAGCCATCCACGTTAGCAGCAACGTGTGTAGCTAGTACTTAAAGATAAACTAAGAACAACAAATTCAAATTATCACCCTTTTCCATATTTCGAAGAATTTAATTTCAAGTCCAAATTTCAAAATGTGTTTCTATAAAAATTAAAAGAAAAATTTGAAAAAAAAACCTATTGAAATACAAACTTTTGATCAAATATCATCAAGTTCACATAAAACTATACATATTGAAATGTTTCGCACGTTCTAAACAAAAACTGTGCCGACATTCCAAATCATTCACTTAAATCTAAACAATTCATTTATTGGATTATGGGTTATCTAAAAATCAATAAGCTATAACATGTTCCAATTTCTTTGTACTATGTTTATAACCAACATAGATGCCTTTTAGCTACGTCAACACGCTAGCTACTTATAATATGATCAAGCTAATAAGGTATCGCTTTATTTGAAATGTTGGCTTTCAGCTGGTAATCCAGCTTCATTTTATTCTCATCACGTTCTCATTTGACAAAAAATAGGAACCAACTACGAAAAAAAAAAACAAAAAAAATAGAATCCAGAATCACAGCTTCATGCTGCTTATTAAAGCCAAAAATCCCTATCTTCCATATACCAATGTACGTACACTTCATCAGTTGTTTTCGATGACGACATTTTGCACGACGACGACGAAGGCGACGTCTTTGTGGCCATAGCTCTTGTCACCGTGTTGTTCATGCTAAGCGAGGAAGAATCACCCGTCGTGCTTTTTATTAAAGTCACATGATACGTGTTCCAATTCATTTTCAATTTCCGAAACACCTTAAAGTCCATGATTTTCCTCTTACCATCATTACAGACAGAAAGGAGCAACAATGACGAGAAAACAAAAAAGCTAGCACCAGCCCTTAATGGTAGAGAGGCTCCTCAAATAGGGGAAGGTAAAGGTATACCTACAATGAAGTTGCTATATAGGTACTTTAGTATAAAATGGTATGTGGTGATAATAGAAAGGACATTTCATCTCCCATCTTTTACCCCCCTCGTCGACGTCGTCGTCGGTCGCCGTTGTTACAATATATGTATATACGCTATTTTTGCCGAAAAGTAATTTTCTAGTTCGTCCTCCATTCAATTTCTCAGGGATATACTGGTTGCGTCAAGGACTACCGAGAAGGATAGGCCTCATTTCCGATAGGCAAGTCGACCATTACGACATATTCTCTAAAATGAACGTGAATGTGTATATTTTATACATCTTCGCGTATATCCTTTTTCAAGAATATGAGCTTCTATTACCCTGAAATCATCAAAATCATGCGGCAGTGCTACCATGTTACTGATATAGATAGATAGAATAGAAAATGGAGGTATGGTATATAAATGTTTACATGAGTATATATGTCCATTTGGACTTAATTTGGATTTTCCCTATACAATAATATCTAAAATGAAGGACATCGGAAACTGGCTGATGCGGCATGCGGACCATAAAATAGAACCAGTTGCCAGAATGAATAGTGAATACTTTATATTTTTTAATAAAATAGCAGACATACATTCATGAATAACAAAAAAGGACGACACTCAGAGGACATAGTCTCTAACATTGCTTTAATGTGTGTCTGTGGATGTAATTTTTCTGTCTGTCTGTCTGACATTAGCAATATTTTGTACATATGTATCTACTATATAAAAAAAAAAAGTTACTTTTGGAAATTTATTACCAAGTTTTAGAGCAGACAGCTTCAGCATTTTCATAGAAAATTTTTGAATATGGTTGGTACTGTGTTGGCAATAAATATTGCCGTCATACATTTGGTAAGACCATTTATAAGAAAATAAATGACAATTATGCTGACTTTGAGAAAGTAATTTCAACAAACAGTTTTATCTGATGACTTGTGGTTTAACAGATCTGAACATATCTAACTGGCTCATGGCTTAGAATGTGCCTGAAAAGGTTACAGTGTTAACATCCATCGTAAACGCAAAAAGGGCAAAAGTTCAAGTACAAAAGACTTCAATTACTATCAACGGCTGAGGAGGTATAGATACAAAAATATTCTTCGCTCTCAATAAATCTGCAAAGTTTTATAGTTATTGATTTTTAGGTTTTTACAATTTCCGTTTTTTATTTTTGTAAAACAGGACAAGCATTGCTTTCCATTGAGCTTGAAAGTAAGAGTATAAGATCCCGCTATAGGAAGACCTTATACCCTCATCGAGGTTTCAGATAATAGATTACACATGTTTGTAGATAGAGTCTAAAATAACAATTTCCACTTCGAATGTCTAGCGAAACGTGGTTAAGCCATAGCGTTGCCAAACTTTGAAGTTCAACTTTTGGCACAGCTAAGATAAAAAGATAATATTGAAGAGCTGTGTAAATCGTTAATTTCAAATGATCGAATCGTTCAAAAATCGATCACCAAAATGATTCGATCATTTCAATCAATCGATCATTCGATCATTTTCATTTCCCTGAATTTATTATTGATTCAATTTTTATTTCGATTTCGATGGAATCAAATCTCTTCGATTTTAACGAATTCAATTCAATACTCTTCCGATTTTGATCCGAGACAATACAATTTTTATGGATTACAAAGCTCAAAAAATATGGAATTTTCACAATTTTTAACTGCTCTGGAAAAAGGTGATTTTATGCCAATTGGTTGAAATTTGGATCAAAATATACTTTTTATGTGAAAATATAGTTCAACCTCGATCCGTCAAAACATCAACTGTCAAGTTCCAATGACGGATGGTTCCGATATCAATGGATTAAAAAACCTCTTAAAAATCTGAAATTTTTGAATAGTTTTTACTGCTCCGGAAAAAGGAGATTTTAAAGCAATTGGGTGACATTTAGATCAAAATACACCTTTTGTGTCAAAAATATAGTTCATCCCCTATCTGACAACAAATCAGCTGTCAAATTCAATTGAAGGATGGTAAAGGTCTCGATGGATTAAAAAACATCCAGAATAATTAAATTATTGAGAATGAGTTTGGGATGGAAAATCGAGAATCATCGAAATGATTGAGAATGAGATCGATTGAAATGAATATTTGTGATTTCAATCATCAGTACTTTTCGATGATCGAATTAAAAAAATCGAATCGCTCCTGATTGACACAGCCCTATAGGATAAGTGTCGAGTTAGCAAAGCAACTTTGGCGAATCGAAAAATGGTTAGTTGGATAATTTGCCGTTAATTAGATGTGACAATTTCAAATTTGTCGTTAAATGTTTTATATGTTTTTTTGGGTGCTTTGGAAACTTGACACTACTCGAAAAACGTAAAAAACTTCCTATACTTAATGTTTTATGGCTTAATAATTTGCCGTTAATTAGTCATTAATTAGTTGTGAAAAATTAAATTCAATCGTGCAATGTTTTTTATGTTTTTTTTTTAATTCTTCATTAGCTTTAAACCAAGTTAACAAAGCATCACCTTAAAAAGGGATTATAACTGCTAATACAGAATTGTTTATAGCTTAATAGTTTGCCACTAATTAGTCTTCAATTAGTTGTGACAATTTTGAGTTTGTCGTGCAATGTTTTCTATGATTTTTTGGGTTCTTTGGTAGCTTGACATCAAGTTAGCAAAGTACTACCTAAAAATGATGTAAAAACTGTTTATACCAGATGGTTTATGGCTTAATAACTTACCAGTAACTACTAGCCATTAATTATTTGTGATAATTTTGAATTCGTCGTTCTATGATTTCTATGTTTTTTCTCAAAAAGTTGTAAAAACTTCCAAAACTTAATATGTTTTTCCTTGATAATTTGCCATTAATAAGTCGTTACTTAATTGTGAAAAATTCAATTTTGTCAAGCGATGTTTTCTATGTAACTTTGGGTTAGATATTTAATATAGAATTAACGAAAAAATATTATTAACGGCAAATTATCCACCTACCCATTTTTCGATTAGTGAAAATTGATTTGGTAACCGGACGCTCATAGAAAACAAATCAACCTAAATTACATAGAAAACATCGCATGACAAAATTGAATTTTTCACAACTAATTAATGGCAAATTACCAAGGAATAACATATTAAGTTTTGGAAGTTTTAACCACTTTTCAAAAAAACATAGAAAACATAGAACGACGAATTCAAAATTATCACAAATAATTAATGGCTAGTTACTGGTAAATTATTAAGCCATAAACCATCTGGTAAAAACAGTTTTTATCCCATTTTCAGGTAGTACTTTGCTAACTGATGTCAAGCTACCAAAGAACCAAAAAAATATAGAAAACATTGCATGACAAACTCAAAATTATCACAACTAATTGAAGACTAATTAGTGGCAAACTATTAAGCCATAAACAGTTCTATATTAGTAGTTTTAATCCCGTTTTAAGGTGATGCTTTGCTAACTTGATATAAAGCTAATGAAGAATAAAAAAAAACATAGAATACATTGCACGATTGAATTTAATTTTTCACAACTTATAAATGGACTAATTAATGGCAAATTATTACGCCATAAGACATAAAGTATAAGAAGTTTTTTTAAAGCTTTTCGAGTAGTGTCAAGTTAGCGAGGCACCCAAAAAAACATAGAAAACATTGAACGACAAATTCGAAACTGTCACAACTAATTAACGACTAATTAACGGCAAACTATCCACCTACTCATCTTTCGATTCGTCAAAGTTGCTTTGCTAACTTGACACTCATAGAAAACAAGTAACCCAAAAACACATAGAAAACATCGCACGCAAAATTAATTTTTTCACAACTAATTAACGAATAATTAACGGCAAATTATTAAGCACTAAAATATTAAATTTCAGAAGTTCATACAATTTTTCAAAACAAGAAACATAGAAAACATTGAACGACAAATTCGAAATTGTCTTGATATTAATTTATATTGGTGGTCGGATGTTGTACGAACTGGGAGCTTCGAGCTGTACATTTTCCTACACATCATGTGCTTACAATACCTCCAAGTTGGTAGCCGCTGGATACTGGTCTTGGATTTATGCCATGACTGGCTAAACTTGTAAGTGCGAATGTTGATCAAGGAAAGAATTGCAACATATATTAAAACCCATGGCCCTACAGATAGGAGGTTAGTGGGTTGGACTAACGACCCGACCATAGTAAAAACCAATTGTTACAAGATATACGCGTGAAGCTTCAGATAACGACCCCCCTCAAATGGCAAACAGACCCGGAACGAAAATGGACTATGATCTACGGGTATGCACCGACAACGACAATAGATAAGGGCTTCCGACTAATCGACTTTAGGTTAGGTTAGGTAGAAGGGCTGACAGTTGATCTCGTTAACGTCACACTTAGATCTATGTAGATCCGTTGTGATACCCCTAGGAAATTGTATTCCACTTAATGTAAAAAACCTATGTGTTCTGTTGGCAGTCAAGCCATTTAGAGGCGTTGATGAAATTCAGAAGGCTATTAGCTGAAGTTCCAGAAAGTTCCTCTAGGTCGTCATAGAAATGATTTCCTAGGTGTTTCTTTCTTAAATGACAGAGTGCTGGGCAGTGGCAAAGGAAGTGTAAGCTATCCTCATCATGTGCTTCTTCGTCATTGCATCCTCTGCAAAGGTCATCAGTACTGAGCCGCATTTTCTTTTTATGGTATCTCAGTAGGTTGTGTCCGGTGATTATGCTGACAAGGGAACGGAGATATTTCTTGTCCATTTGCATAATTTTGTCTGTTCTCTGCTTATTGAAATTTGGCCATAACTTTCTAGTTGTGGCGCATGTTTCAAACAGATTCCATCTTTCATTGGTTTTTTCTAATATTTTGTAACCAATATCCTGTTTGATGCTACTGGTTGGTACTTTGATGTGTTGTTCGGCTTGATTTGAATCAAGCGACGAACCCGTTCTCGCCAGCTCATCAGCTCTCTCGTTTCCCTGTACATCACTGTGACCGGGAACCCAGCAGAGTCTAATGTTATGCTGCATTCCAAGAACCCTAAGCTCTTCGCGACAGCAAGTCACAAGCTTGGAATGTATCTCGGTGGCAGAAATTGCTTTTATTGCTGCTTGGCTATCAATAAAGAGGGTGATATCAGCTCGTGGTATCGCCATCATTGATATTTGCGAGCTGCTTTTGTCACTGCCAAGGCTTCGGCTTGGAAGACACTGCAAAGTCCGGAAGTCTGAAGGAGCTAGCTACTAATCGACTTTACTGCAGCTCGTAATACGGTGATAAGAAACACTCACTAGGTTCCCCAGGCGAAGAATACACACTGCAAGCTGGCGATGTCCAGATGGTCGAACATCTTGTATGTGCGAAATTTCCAAGGTGCAAACGTGGACTCTGACCACTTTCTTGTTGTGACAGAGTTCAGAGCCTGACTGTCAAATGAAAAGAAAAAGAAGACCGCCCAAAGGAAGAAATTCAACATTGCATGTCTTAGCACATCTGAGAAAGCCAGAGACTACAGTGAGCAATTGATCGGGAAACTCTCTGCCGTACCCAAAACCACAAGCGTCAACAACCAGTGGAACTAGTATCACAACATCATTAAGGAGACAGCTGAGACCACCATAAGTTATATCAACCACCCAGAAAAAATAACCTGTGGTATGATGATGAATAAGCGGTATTGAAGAAGGAGACGGAAAATGCACGAACGCCAATGCTGCAACGAAAAACAAGGGCAAATAGAAGGTAAGAGAAAAAAAACCTGCGTAGAAAGAAAAGAGCATCCACAGCCTCTCAGCTCAAGTATCTCAAAGAGTCCAGCACCGCCACCAACACCCGCCGGTTCTACAAAGCAGCCAAGCAACTGGCATCTGATTATAGGACTGGAATGCAAGCTCTTCAAAACAGCAAAGGGAACCTAGACACCGAAGCACAGGGAGTTGTAGACTTGTTTAAGCAGCACTTCCAGCAGCTCCTTAATGGGCAATATGTAGAGGAGGCAACAGGGGAACAAAGAAGCATGAGACCAATCAATGGAGATCCAGGTCCTAGCACCCCGGACTGAAGACGTTAAGAAAGCCATCCACAAGCCTTTTAGAACAATAAAGCCGCCGGCTGGGACCTGCGGAACTCTTCAAGTATGGAGGAGATGTCCTGGTAAGGGTGCATGCACCAGCTCATCAACCAAGTGTGGGAGGAGGAAGGTCAGTCGTCGGGCAGATTGGTCAAATAGCTCCATATGCGCAATCTACAAAAAAGACGTCTGAATCTAATCTTTACGCTCTGATTTTTGTTCGCGTCTTATAAGAATCACCTTAAAGCCTAAACCCATAATAAGTAACTTATAGTGAAAAGACGGAGCTGAAATAAAAATCTGAAAAAATTGTTTTTCAGTGCCTTGAATCAAATGACGGCTATCCATAACCAAGGCTATGTGCAATATAAGAACCTCTTTAATGTATGGTAAACCTACATTCTGGCACTTTTCTCCCAAAACACGATAATTCTAGCCCAAAGTTCCTTTTCAAATTCACTCACTCTGATAATTCGTATGTAGTTGGAAATATAAATAATAAAATCTTTCATCATCACCCAAACCCATCCTTTACGGTTCTACCAATATTATTACGTGTATTTTTTCTGAAGCCTATTTCTTATCTAAATAACTAGACAAGCAAGGAAGTTCCTATACCAATTTGCTTAAATTATCTTAACACACGTTTGTTGTACTAACACCTACACCTACCTACCAAATGTGAATTAGTAAAAATTTTCCAAAGAAACAAAAAAATACAACACCCTTGCTATAATTCGAAATTGGCACGTTTTACCTACTTGCACGATTTGTTTGTTATTCAAACTCGACAAAGGCCACAAATTGAAGCAAACTTTTCGTTACACTTAATTGATGCGATTAAATTATGTATGTATGTATGTGTTATGCCGACCCAACCAACTCATACCGCCTACATTTTGCCAACACTTGAAAGTAGGTTACACACCACCGTATAAATACTTCCACCATCACCAACATTCTATATGCAGTATACCCACCATCACCATATTTTGCATAGTTATTAAAGCAAATATAATTACAATTCGCAGAATATTCACTAGCGCCAGGAAATTGCTATTATTAAAATGTTGCAATGCAAACACCAGTAGCAACATCCATTTCCGCCTCCACAAATACCTACTGCCAAAAAAGAGTGTTGCTACTGCTTTCACTTCAAAAGCGGAAGTGACAGCGATATTTATACTGGCATTTCCGCCAAGCGGAAACCTCACTCACCCCAGTGAGAAATGATTATTATCAGAGTAGCGTATAAACTATTCAATTCAGCCAGTAGTTGTGTGCAGTACAAAAAAAAGAAACCACAAATTTACGCCCCTCACTTCCTTGTTAAACTCCCCCCGTTCATGCCAACACTTTACCTAATGCATTATTTGGAAGCCAATTTCAATTGAAGGAGTAACTTAAGTGAATTAGTAATTCAGAACGGTTTTCTAATCAACAAGATCATTACGTGGGATTTATGATTTTAGCTTGCAATCTAAGATTTACCTTCTCTTGCCACATAATTATAAGCACTTCTTCACACATCCTGTCGACATTTTGTGGAGGAGGAATTTTTCGGGTGTAGATTACAGGGATGAATAATAAATTCTTTGGTTCCGGGAGGAATTTTGTTTTGTTTATTTGAGTTTTGCTCTCTGCAAAATAATAAATTAATATGAGAATAGCTTTGAGGTTTGTGGAGGTATTTGTTATTCTAGGTGAAAGTTTCGAACATTTTCCACGAATTAAATATATAGGTAGTTGCTGTTTATAGCTTATTTGGTAGTCCTCCAAAGTTGTGTGTTCTCTTTTTTTTTGATTTAATATGCAGGATAACATGCGCAAAATGTTATCGTGATAAGAGGTGTTAATTAATCCTAAATGTTTACAAAGTTAAAGTTAATTTTAATTATTTTGTAAAAAGGTATATTTTGTTTATTTTTTAATAATTTCATATTGGATTTGAAATATATTATTTAAATTTTCAAGAATCAAACAATTGTTTCCACGGTAAAGTAAAAAAATTTATTTTCAATTGTATGGAAAGTTAAAATGCCACCCTGGCTCCCAAACTTTTTTGCTTTCTGTAGCGTTTATAAAAAGAAAAGTAAAGTAAAGAAAATGCTAGAACCTTGCAACCTTTGCTACGTCGGTACGACCAAACAATTACTTCAACAAAGAATGGCAAATCACAAATCAGACATTCGTCTTAAAAGTACCGGAAAGACGGCACTGGCTTGCCACAGCGTTGAAACTGGACACAAACTGGACTTTGATGGGGTGGAAATCCTTGCAACGGATAAACATACATCTAAACGATATACTTAAGAAACACTACATATAATAAACAATAAGAACAACATGAACCGCAAACAAGATGTACAAAATATTTCAGCGGTATACTGCTCTTTAGTCTCCAACAATAGATTAAAAACTGAGCATCAGTTGGACTAAACTTCTTCTGAAGTTTTTTTTTTTTATTACCATTTATTTGTTTTTTTTTTTTCAAACTCAAAGTTTAAATTGTTTATGATTTTCAAATATTGTAACGTATAATTTATTTTTAACAACCTTTATGTAAGTTGATATCATGTTCACCCTACATACAGTAACACTTATGTATGTGCAATAACTTCCAACCACCGTCGAAACGTTGGGAAAAAGGAAATTAAATAGTCTTTCATTTAACCATCATCACGACCAAAAAAGCCGATGAGAACAAATTATTAAATATCTCAGCTATAAATATAACATTCAACTTGGTCAAAAATAAATTTCATATTCTTAAGACAGTCAGCGGGAGCGTCAAGTATCCCTCTTGTCTCCAACTTGCGGACGCCTATGCTAAATTTGAGCAGAGTCAAGTTTTTTTTCAGTTTTGCCTTAACTGTGTTTGTCAAAAGTAAGAAATGGTGGAGCTTCACTAGGGTCATTCACAAAAGAAATGGGATGAGCCCTTCTCCACCTCTTTATATCATGACACCCTCAACATAAGTCAGATTGGCTGATACCTATTCTGCTCGTGTTGGTTCCTAATGAGTTGTCGCCCGTCAGGAGTGATAAATGAGGCCTGCTTATCTTGCGTAAGTTGTCAGTTTTTTTCTTTAACATGTTCGGCCAAAAATATCTTGAAACCCAACAAGTGTCAAGTGACGACCATCTGAAGCTTCAAAGAAATTCTGGTGGATTCTAATTTTTTCCTGCTCCAGTGGCATAAGTACGAAGGATTCGATTTGGCTCAGATCAAGAGATGATCCGATTTTGATGAGTTCATCTGCCATATCATTACCGAAAATATTATGATGTTTTGGGGGGTGAGACCTAAATAAGGGTAATTGTGCTTGTTGCGCTTAGAGATCTCAGTTCAATTCGAAAATTCGACAACGGTTTGCCTACCAGTTTCGACTTTATAGTGATTGAAGAAATAGCTTCAATTGCCGCCTGGATATCTATGAACATATCTGTACTTAGTACTATTGACTACTTCATGAGAGGCAAGATGTTTAGCAACTTCGCAAACTGCAAGCACCTCCACTTAGATACACTGCAAAAGTATAAAATTGTACTATGTTTGACCGTATAATAGCCCCTATTTCAATTATTACACTGTCTAAGTCTTAAAGCTATCTTGGCCGCTAGCGCTCTTTCGTAAACAGATCGAGCGGAGCTAGTGAAATGAAAGTTTCTTGGGCTGCCGTATGTTGTGTAGTTCTCATAGCACTGGTTGTGACAATATAAGGTACTCTTTGAAATTGGTCATAGTTTTTAGATTGGTTTTCTAATCTTAAGCTGGCCACCAGACCATGCATGCCTTATTATGGCTGTGTACATCCAATTAATGGTTCTTAGGCTGGGACCCCACCTTTTACCAAAAACTCTACTGCAAGTGTAGAATGCAATAATTCTTTTTTCCCTCATTCTTTGTTATTTTCTTTGCAGTTTAGTTTACGACCAAGTTCAACTCTAACAGCCTTATTTATAAACTCGTTTTAGCGACGGAGTAAAGTTATTCCGACTTTACAACACATCTAATCCTAAAATTTGTATTTATAAAAAAAAATACACGAGGAATAGAGGAGGAGTAGGCTAGGAGGCTAGGAGTAGGCTAGTAGGAGTAGTATAGCCGTTTTAGTATCTTAATGTCATTTTGACGTGACATCATGTGAAATTTACGAAAATGAATGTAAACGAAATTTTTGTTATTTTTTTTTTTTTTTTTTTTTTTACTACAATAACGTTTTCTTTTATTTAATTTTACCATTTATGAATTCCTTTGCCAAAATTCCAACAATAATAATTAATTGAAATGAGTAATTGTGGAAATCAGCCAAGGGTTTGTTTACGTTTTTGATAACCAGAGTTTGAGATTGGTCAAATTTTTGACATAAGGAGGGTGTAACTAAAACGGCTCAGAAAATATTTTATAAATAACGATTTGTTTGACGTGGCGTAAAGATGGAGTAAGTGCTTTAACTTGTTTTAACTATTCCGAGGTTTCCTGATTTTTTTTTTTTTTTCAGTTTAGTTTAGTTTAGTTCGCGATGCGTACGTTACATTTAACAAGCGCTACGGCCGCGTCGAGATAAATCGAGCAAAAAAATTCAAACTTTTTTCAACACAAGATGCCCACATACCTAAATTGAAATCGAAATGTCAAAACGCACGCAAAAATGGAATAATCTCTACTTTCGCGTTGCAGCCGCTTACGTTACGTTGGTTTGTGTACCTACTAATTGATGCTAAATCGTAACATAATGCTCAACGCGTCATTGTAATCACTAAACAGAAATTCCTATGCCTGAACTTAAGCGTTGACAGGCAAATCTTTCAACGTGACCTCCAACGCGGCATAAGACAGCCATAAGAAATTTGCAGTTTTCGAAACTGAAGCGGGTGACCGTTAATGGTTGGTGGATCGATACTGGGAATATTACGTTTCCTCGTAAACAATACCAGTTCTGTCTTGAGTGGGTTAACGTTAAGTACACAGGAGATGGACCAATTGCTAAACTTGCCAAGAGCTGCGTGTAGGAGCTCGCACAGAGTGGGGACAAATTTTCCTGAGGCCATTAACACGATGTCATCGGCATATGCAATTACCTGGATACCACCCAGATTAAATTTAAGGAGTACCCCTACACATCCTAACTTTTAACTTACTATCACCAGTTTCTAAAATAGTTAGTCTCGTTTGGAGCATGGGGTCAATCCATTTAATCAGTACTGGATCAATGCTGGCGAACCTTAAGGCTAGGAACGAACTTGCGATTTTAATCGCACGATTATTTAGTCGCAAAAAATAGAACACACGAGCTACAACGTGAATGAACGCACCTGCGACCAAGAAATTGATACAGTTACGACCGTTTATGAATATGAATTTCAATTAATCTTTCATAGGTTTTGAGAAGAAAGGAGGATAGGCTTAGGCCTGAAATCTTTCGCTTTAGTATATGTGAGCTTGCTAGCTTTCGGAATGAAGATGACATTGACTTTTCTTCAACTAGTGGGAATATATAGGTGATGTTTAGATAACCGCTAAAACTATCAACTCCAATTGGAATATTTAAGTTCTTAAAGCTTTGGAGCATAATTGGAATCATTCTATCAGCTCCTGCAGACTTGTATGCAGAGAAAGGGGGAGAGTACGATAACTCAGGCGCCAAGAAATTATAACGATTTTTTGTAGAACAGTTTAATACAAGCATTTTTTACTATAGGAGGAGGGGTCTATTTCACCCCGTTTGGGCGGGAGGGTTAATTTCATAAAAACAGTACGTACCAAAAATGTAAAAAAGATATTAAAAAATAACGGTAATACTTACAACAAAGTGTTATAACTTTATTAAAAGCCAATACTCTGTAAAGTAAAGTATAATTATCGATTTCTTCAAAAACTAGAAGACATAGGGCCCTACTAATAATCAAATTTAGTGAAGACTTAAATATTTCATTGAAATGGACCATAATGAAATGGACTCTAAATAATAAACCATACATGGTATGATCTTAATATTTAATTGAGCTCTTAACAATGAACCATAGGTGGTATGAACTCCAAAAAAATTAACATTTCATGTATGGTTCATTATTTGGGATCCGTAACATTATGGTTAATTTCACTGAAATATTTAACTCGTTGCTAAATTTGATTATTAGTAAGGCCCATAGAATCATCTAGTTTTCAGTTTTTGATTAAGAATTAACTAGAGCAACGAATTTCAGAAAAAAAATGACATATAATTTTACAGTTTTGAGAAATTACACTTTAAACCTATTTTTTATGCTTTTTTCTCGCAAATTTTGAGTTTAAAATTCATTTTTTCAAAAACCATGCATAGATTTCACTTGGTTCAAAAACTGGCTAGTAGAACAGAGTATTGGCTTTAAATATAAGTATAATACTTTGTTGTAAGTATTACCGTTATTTTTTTTACATTTTTGGTACTGTTTTTATGAAATTACCCCTCCCGCCCAAATGGGGTGAGATAGTGAAAAATGCTTGTATTAAACTGTTCTACAAAAAACCGTTATAATTTCTTGGCGCCTGAGTTATCGTACTCGTGCCAGAGAAAGAGTTAATGGTCCACGCTTCATTCTAGTTTTCTATGATTTGATAAAGAAATTTCACTTATTTTGGAGTCGCTGTCGACAGGAGATGCACCAATGGTACATCCCGTTAAATGAGTGTTCAAAAGTGACTCCAAGGTTTCAGAGCAGGATTCTGTCACATATTGTCCGGTTTCTTTAAGAAGCCTCAAGGAGTTTGAACCTTAGACATGACTTCCTGCGCTTAGCAGCATCATTAGTTAGCTCAATGTCTGTACAACATTTTTGCCGGGGCCCATTTTGCACAGGTTGTTCGGTTTTTATACATATTTTTGCTGATCTTGAAGAGATCCCAGTCAGCAGGTTCATTACTATATTTTGCTCTATGGACAAACCTCAATGAGCTTTTCCTAAGAAAAGACAGCTCTTTGAACCACCATATGATGGCGGCTTGAGCTCCAGTAAAATGTCCCTAAAATAATCCTTTACAACGAAAAGTGATGGAAAGGTGTAGGTACAATATTTTGTTTTCTTTTCAAATGTTTTCTCCCACAGCCACCGGGCACCAAACAGAAGTGTTGCTATAATCGTAATTTAAAATATGTGATTAAAATCTCGAAAAATATTTTCCTTACTTCATACCTAAACTTGGACCCTTTAAACATTTATCGCAAGTTAAAACATATTTTAACTTAAAAGTGCTACAAGGCTTTTTAGTTTGGAAAATTTTCCCTTACATATTTTGTTACTTTAATTGAAGTATGAAGGTCAATATTGTTTTTGAAATCAATTAAAAGAATGCTTCAGTAGAGTTATTCGAAAAAGGAACAAACTTACTACACACACAAAGCACATACAATACATACATGTGCTCGTATATAAATATTTCCTGTCTAAAACTTTTGTTCGTTTCTGCTTTTATGATGTTGAAATTTTCCAACTCATCGATATAAATCTTTTCGTTTCGATTGAGTCGGAAGCCTGAAGACGAAGTGTTGATCTAAAGGGGCACTTTTAAAAATTGATTTTCAATCATAATACTCACAATGGACAAGATGGCGTAGCTGAACGAAAAAGTTTTAACGGTCATCAAGTATTATGAAGTATGCGATGCCAGAAAATTGGATGTGCCTGGATTGGTGTATGAAGGAGTTTTTAGAAATGAAACTTTTTTATTTTCTTCTTCTGTCCTTTTATAACAATAGAAGAGGAAATGAATACTTTTAGTTCTGTTCTGTTTATCATGATGATGGAAACAAAATATTTATCTTATAAATAGTTTCATATTAAAAGCCTTTTATGTTTTGTATTTCAATTTATAGTGAATATCTAGTTTTTGTAACCCATCTAGAGCCCAGCATTGACCAAAACAAACTATTCATTTTAGGGTGTTTTCTTTATTTTCATTATCGAAGCAAATCAAATAGGTACTTGTTTTGACAATAATTTTCAGTGATAAGGTTGAAAGGAATATTTAATTAACTTTTTGTAATAATCATATTAAAAAGGAATAGGAACCAAGTTAAGAAAATAAATGAGAAATCGAAGTTGGTGAGAAGGGAGCTTTTAAGGACACTTTTAAAACACGTCAATCTGGAACACTCAATCTACTCAAATTTTGAAGTAGTTTTGATTTTTTCCTGGCTTATGTTTAAGACCATTAGTCTCCTTAACATCGCATACAAGATCTTCTCTACCGTACTTTGTGAACGCCTGAAACTATTCGACAACAACCTGATAGGTCCATATCAGTGTAGCTTTAGGCCAGGTAAGTCCACCATCGACCAACTATTCGCTCTACGGTAGATCTTGAAATAACCCAGGAGTTTCAAATACATCCCAACTTTTCATTGAACTCAACACATCGTATGATAGCATCTATGTATCACTCATCGGCATAATGGTAAGTGCGTTGGACTGTCATGCCGGTCTGTGTTCGATTCCCAGCCGCTGTCGCTGTCACCTTAGAACAGAAAAGTTTTTTTCTAGGTACTGCCTCTTGCGAAGAACTGACAAATCCCCCTAGTCATGAATAATTGTCATCTAGCCGTTTGAACTCGCCAAAAAATTGTAGGTCCCCTCCATTCCTGCCAATAGGCAATAACACGCATACAGGAATGGTTGAGAGTTGTAAGTCACTAGGCTTTTGTTCTCCACAAGCTGTTGCGCCACCAATTTTATTATTTATTTATGACAGCATCTAGAGACAAGCTGAATAGAGTCCAGTTTAGACATACCTCCCAAACTCGTCCGTTTGTGCAGGATAACCATGGAGAATCCACGTTGCTCCATCAAGGTTGGCAAAGACCTCACCGATACCTTTGATGACGAGCTGTCATGCGATTTCTTCAACTTCGTTTTTAAAAGAATAGTGCAAAAACTCTCACGTCAACAGCACAAAAAATTACTAACGTTTAAGTGATTCGGAAACAATGTTTAATAAAATGCACGGCTGGGTCACACATACTTGCTCTCATGTATGTTCCAGACCCTGCACGTTTAAGAAAATTGTATATAAATACATGGAAATTATGAGAGAAAAATGTAGAGAAGCATGAAATACGACATTTTAATTAGCTCAAACAACTCTTTTGACAGTTTGAGGTGAAAAAAAGTATGCCATCTTAATTCATGACGGAATATGATTGTATGGGAAAAAAATTTAAAATCGTTGGAGCGGTTTTTTTTTTAAATTAATTTTTATATATAAAATTCTTAAAACATTTTTAAGAACAAATTTTGGTATGCAGATCTAAACTATATATTAATGTGTATATAAAAACAAAATTTGAAAAAAAATTGTCGACCCATTTTTGAGATATCGAATTTTCAAAAAAAAGTTTGAAACTTTTTTTAAAAATCCAAAAACTTTTTTTTGGAAAATTTTGACATGCAATATTATTAAATCTTATCTGAAATTTTGATATAAAAAAATTCATTTAAATCCGTTAAGCTGATAACGAGAAAACTCAAAATAAAAAAATACGTTCTATGACAGGTACTACTAATAGTTGCTATTTTAAAAATTTTATAATTTTTGATGGTAGATCGTACTAATTTTAGTATATGAAAAAGTTTAATCAAAATCGTAGGAGTCGTTTTCAAGCAAAAAAATATTTTCCTTTGCGGTTTTTTCACTTTTGTATGGAAGGTACCGTTATTTTTTCATAAATGTAAAATTTTTTCTAAAAATATTTTAGAGAGTACTAAAAAAATCTTAAATATCGAGTTTCAAAAAAATCTAGGATGCCGTTTTCGAAATATTTGATTTTCCAAAAACAATTTTGAAATATTTTTTAAAAATCCAAAAAATATTTTTTCAAAAATGTTGGTACACAATACTATTAACATTTCTTGGAAGCTTCTGTATAAAAAAAAATAATTGAAATCGGTCATTCCATTTTGAAGAAAATCAAAAATTAAAAAAATGGTTCCTTGGGAGGAACCATTAATAACCATTTTTGAAAAATGGTTTTCCACCCAAAGAAAGCCTTTACTAAAATAAATTTACTGAATTTTTTTTAAGAAAAGTTGTCGAGCCGTTTTTGAGAAAATTACGATTATGTAAATTTGCCAAAAAAAAATGTATGACAGGTACCGTTATTTTTGGTTCTAAAAAAAAATGAAAAAAACTTGTCGGCAGAATCACCAAAAACCACTATGTACCAAGTTTGAAGAAAAGCGATCGAGCCGTTTAGGCTGTAGACGAACAGACAGACAGACAGAATTGTGACACCCACTTTTTTTTGGTGTTCTCTATCATCGTAATATCGTAGTACCTCGTGGCTTGATGGTTAGTGCGTAGGACTGTCATGCCGAAGGTGTGGGTTCGATTCCCAGCCGTGCCACCTAAAAACAGAAATGTTTTATTCGAGGTACTGCCTCTTGCGTGGAACTGACAAATCCTCCAAGAGTATACTTGTCATGAAAAAGTGGTTCTCATTTAGCCGTTCGGACTCGGCAAAAAACTGTAGGTCCCCTCCATTCCTGCCAACAAACACGCACACAGGAATGGTTGTGAGTTGTAAGTCACTAGGCCCTGGTTCTCCATGAGCTGTTGCGCCACCCAATTTATTTATTTATTTATTTATATCATCGTAATATCATGTTTGATTGTTATCTCAAAATTTTTTTTTGCACGAATCCAAAACTTGCCTTATAGTACCTATAATCGCAAGTAAAAATTATTGAAATCAATCATACCGTTTTGAAGAAAATTGGTTCTTTGGGAGGTACCATTAATAACCATTTTATGAAAACTGGGTTTCCACACAAAGGAAGCCTTTACTAAAAGTAATTTTTTTGAATTTTTTTTTAAGAAAAGTTGGGGAGCCATTTTTGAGAAAAACACGATTATGTAAAATTGATACAAAAAAATGTATGGCACAAACAGAATTTACTGTAGCACCCACTTTTTTGGTGTTCTCTTTCATTGTAATGCCATCATGTTTGATTATTATCTTAAAAAACTTTGTTTGCAGGAATCCAAAACTTGTCTTAACAACTTCACGGTCCCATGTATCATATTTGATACAAAAATCAATCTCGGTAGAGGGCAGTATTACCCTCGAGGTTGCATTTATATTTATTTTTTTCGATTCACTGTTTTATCACTAAGGCCCCAGTTGTGGACAACAAGACTTCGATTTTGTGAATAGCTTTTAATGAAGCATTCGATGCCTATACTTCTTTTTTTGTTATCAATCACACCAAAAATCTGCTGTGGGCTCTAAATCTAAAAATAACTTAGCTTTTGACAACCATCTGAGCTCTGTTTGACAAAGATTTTGATGGGCTCGATTCATGTCGCTTTTCAAATAACTACAAAGTTTTATTATGAATGTGGGGGTCGCCAGGATGTTTTGACTAACAAAGGGGTCGCGTACTCAAAAAGTTTGAAAAACACTGCTCTACACGATACCAATAGTCGGACAGACTTTTTTTGTGGCCGCGATGAGATAGGTAATCTTACGGCCTTGATTTTGAAGGGTTGTCTGTAATTGAAGTCTTAAATTTAAGTCGACTATTAAATTTGACCACTGATTCATCTACCACTTAACTCGTATGATTTTCTTCCTTTTTTAATTATTAAAGAAATGCAGTTAATTCAAAGAACAACTCGACAAATTTTAAACGATTCCCACTTTTAAAGTCAATTTTTCAGAAATTGACCCCTTTCCAGAAATCATATTTTCTATGTTTATATTATGATACCGTAAGATTTTATTTTGTATCATTTTTGATACATTGGGATGTTTTGCTATGAAATGAAGTTAGCATACGTCCATGTATCATATATGAGCACAAAATTAAATCGTCTTTTTAACAACAATGAACAATTATTTATGCTACCAAGCCATTCTATGTTGAATCTTACTAAATAATAATGCTTTTTTCTTGGAAAAAAGTACGGAACGTGGGGGTGTTCTTAAATCAGTTTTAATGGGGACAGTGAAGCCGAATTTTGTTTATGTATCAAATTTGATACATGGACGTAGGAGACTCGGTACTAAAAAAAAATTGTGTATCAAAAATGATACATGGGACGTATAGTTAAAGCTTTATTTTCTAAGAAATAAAATAATGGACGTATGGGGGTTTTCAAACAATTTATATGAGTGCAGTTGTTAAAGTATATCGCAAGTAAAAATTATTCAAAAAAGTTTAGATTATTCATCACGCTGGACCCCAGGTTTAAGGGTTAAATCGTTGAACGGACTTTTGAAAGATTGTACTTATGTTATTGACTTGCGAGTTACGTAAAATTGCTTCAAGTACGATGTTAAAGAGGTTGCGTGATAACGCATCACCTTGCCCCAAACCTTTCTCGACATCAAAGGGTTCGGTGGTGTTCTTGCCGACTTTGACGGAGCAGCGAGATTTCTCCATTGTCATCCTGCACAAGCGGACGAGTATGGTAGGAATGACTAGATGCGACATGGCTCTGTATAGCTCAGCTCGTCTCTGTCTACGCTATCATATGCGACTTTGAAATCGATAAAGAGATGACAGAATTTTGTATGCGATGTTGAGGAGACTTATACCTCTTTAGTTGACACAAGTCAGAGCATCTCCTTTCTTGTGCAGCTTTGTTTAGCTCGCCTGGCAGGCCATATGCACCAGCAGCCGTGTACGCTTTAAGCTTGGTTATCACTAATCGCGCTTCATTTATTGCGCAGGACCGACATTTTGACCATTGCATCCAGGTTGAATGGATTGTTCTTTCTTACTGTGGAATTTTGGCCATCTTCTTCGTTTAGTAGTCTAGAAAAGTGTTGTTTCCATATTCTCATCAGTGACTGTGTGTCTACTACCATATTCTCACTCTCGTCTCGGCATAGGCTTCCGTTCTGGCCTTGTACCCCTGGGTAGATTGCTTCACCCTTTGGTAGAACTTTCGAACATTCACCTACCGCTACAGTCCTCAATTGACTCGTCCACCCGCTTCCTTCGCCTGCTCTCTCTTTTTTCTCCTGAGAAGTCGTCGTTTCCCGAGCTCAAAGATTTCCCGGGTTTTTCTCTCAAAAGCTCATGTTCTATTTTGCAGCATTGATCGGTAGGCCTCATTCTTTGCTGCATGCACCAGCCGGCATTCTTCATCGACTCAGGGGTTTCGTTGTGGTCACCAAGTGAAACACAGTACATCAGAGGCGGCGCTTCTGATGGCTTGTTGTTGACTTCTTCCATTGCTGCTGAATTATGATTATAGTGAATTTGGTTTTCAGTCTGCCCGTCCGGATGCACCCAGGTGATTTTGTTTCACGTGTTATGCTTAAATACAGTCCCACCTAGCACGAAACGACTCGCATTACAAAAGTCGACAAGCTAATCGCCATTTTTGTTCCGTGACCCCGAGTCATTTTTCCTCACCACGTGTTCCAGACCGTAACTTACTTATCCGACTACGGCATTGAGATTTGCCTTGACGACTATGATATCGGCTCACGGCACACTCCTGTAAACCGAGTTAAGATGAGTGTAGAACGCGGTTTTGTCTACATAATACTCCTTATTAATATTTTGTACTTTATATTGAATTTATTGATTGAAAAAAATGGGTCACATAAATTACCATACAAAAAAGTTAAGGCATGAAAAGTTATGCACAAATTATATTTGTAATTGTCTTCAGATATTTTGAGGAACCTTCAAGTTACTTTGATGGAACATAGTCATGAAAACGTTTAGCTTTTATAAATAAATTCTTATTATTGGTAATCCAAACGACCCAAAAGTTCGATATACAAAAGCATGCTGTCGACAGTGGATTTTGTTCTGCCTGCCTTTCTTTCAAAGTACTATAAAGCTTTGAATTAATGTACGGTTCTTTGTTCCAGTAGGGCAAACTATAATCGTTAACACACAAAGCTATACAATAAAAAAGTTATCGAAACGAAAATTTGCTTATTCCAACCCTTAATGTCCTCTTGCCTTTTCTATTTGCAAAAAAAATTGAAAAATGCACACAGCTTCAAGCTATCTCCATTTAGCATTTAGACTTGTCCTCGTCGCTTCAATTGAAAAATCTTTCGCTAGGATCCTTTTGCCTTTTCCATAATGTCCCATTAGACATGTTTACAACATCACTGGTTCTTTTATCTCCTTAACGAAATGAATGAAAATGAATGAAAAGGATTCAAGCCATGCCCTTAAAACATTAACCCTACTCTTCTACAGTCATTTGTGCCCGTCTTCAATGTCATCGTCGTCGTCGTTTTCTTAAAAAAAGAAACGCTAATCCAATTTTTCTGCTGAATAAATATGTACATAAATAATTTACCAACAAAAAAAATGTTCAATGTAAATGATCCTCCAATCTATTCATTTTCTTTTTTGTCAAAGTTTCGAATATATTTGACTCAAATTTTGAAGAAATTGGGTCCGAATTATAAGTTGGCATATATGGCATGTCATGCAAATATTCCACAGAGAATACAAAAAGTCTCTGGCACATGTCGTTTACAAGGTTCGTTCAAATAACCTCCGGAATTCGTTCAACATACACCAAAACAAGGAAACGACTAAACAAATGGCTTCATGTCATTTATTTTCCTAGGGGCAATCCTTTTTTTCCTTTCTGTTTATTGGGACGAAAATCAACATTTGAAATAAGTTAAAAAAAAAAGAGGAAACACTACAGGCTGATGATGTCTAAAGCCTATATGCTCGCCTCTAATAACCTATTCACCCCAATCCTCTATCCCCTGTCAACTATGTTTTTTTGGACTTTTTTTGTGCTGGTTTTTGAATTAATCTTTTTATCTCCTGTTTATCTCGACCTGCTTATTAAATTTGAAAAATAAAACTCCTTACAACTATGGACAGGGACAGAGGACAGAGACAACAGCACCAGTTTCAAATGTAGTGCCACTCACTAGGGGTTTTATGCTTGAAAAATGAAACCCTTAAGGATTGGCATTGATGGCGGCATAGAAGATGTACTCACATGACATTTGAGTCAACATACATACACATGTCCCAAACCCAGTGCCTTGTTTGGGAAAGCATATTTCTATACATAAAATGTTTTTTTCTTTTTTATAAAAAAGGTTAACAACATTTTTTTTGGCCTCAAGCAAAAGTGTTACATGAAAATCAAAAACAAAAATGTACTACCTACCACTCATAGATTTTGTTTACCTAAGGTGCTTGGAGACATGAAAGTTATATAATGGGTGGGGTCAAAAGAACTTGTTCTTTTAGCTGACGAATCATTTGGGGATTGATAGAACTGAAAAATGAATTTGAGTTGAAACACACGAACTTCTGAAAAAATTGATTTATGAATCCTGTACATTTTTTTTTGTGTTTTATCAAAATGTTTATGTTTCTACTGGAGATAAATTGAGGTCTTAATTGAACATAACAGTACATAACAAATAATGGTTCATATCTGATGATAAAGCTGAATACGTACTTTTACTCAAGATAAGGGTCTGATGATTTTGGTTGCCATGTTAGAAAAATTGTCCTCATAGTGTTGTTAAGGGATTGGTTGTTGGAGAAAAAAAAAAACACATTGGTATCGGTACAAATTAGAACTATAAATGTGGAATATGGGCAATGGTCTCTGTGCTGTGAGATATGAGATTAAATCAGGAGATGTCGAAATATTCGTTCTCAAACAAATACATTCAAATCTGTCATTTCTTTGGGGTTTTAAGGGTTATTGTTTAATTTAATATAATACAAATAACATACAAATGAACAAACCAATATGGCCGATACTTATTTTAAATTAAAATTAATTTAAAATTAAAATGAAAAATTTAAAATTTAAATGAAAAATTCAGGTTATCAAAAACTTTCAGAAAAGTATAATTACAAAAATCGTTGGATCCGTTTTCAGTAAACCAAGGTTTAAGAAAAAATAGGCGTGGCAGTGGGTGGATTTTTACTAAAGTCAATTCCCCTGCTAAAATTTACCAAGTCTGAAAATTTCGTCCAAATCGTTTGATTTCCGTTTCGGAATCTCCTTTGAAACCCTTCCTTTGGGTAGTCAAAGCTCCTTAGTGTGTGCATAATTTAAGAAAAAAGATAAACTGGGTGTGTCAGTGGGTGGTCTATTCTAAACTAATTTTCTAGATCTTCCATCTGCTAAGGGGGAAAACATGTAAAAATTTCACTCAAATCTTAGAGCCGTCTCCGATTACAAAGATTTTGATTAAGAAATCCATTTTTTCTAACGAAAATGGTTGGAAAAAAATTCCTTTGGTCGTAAAAATGGTGGGAATAAACTTTCTTAATTACTTACTTAAGGTGGCGCTACAGTCCGGGGTGAACCAAGACCTCATCCTACAAGCTTATTCCAGCCGGCTCGGTTTCTAGCTATCTGTCTCCAATTTCACACGCCAAGTTGGTTGAGGTCCTCTTACACTCGCGTGCGCCACCTTTTACGCTGCCCACCTCTTTTTTTTTTGGTTGGATTCAAAGACTTGATGTTTTTTTAGGGCTGTACAAAATCTAGAACTAGTTGATCTTTTTCGATTAGATGACATCCTTTTTTTACGAAATGCCAAGAGTGCAGAGCCTTTGTTTTTTTGGCTATAGAAGACAAATTATGGTGTTTTTTTTTCCTTTCAGTACAAAAATGGCGGGATTTTTTTGCCATCTGGTGGGATTCTAGAAATCTTGCATGACTTCATGTCTGCCTCTCATTCTGAATTCATTGACTTGCAAACATCTGTCTCAACTTTAAGCTCTCACATTGATTTTAAAATTCGACAAATCGGAAATTAATGAGCTATATGGTTACCAACCATCATCTGATTTAAAACAAATACGAAAAAATACATTTATTTCTTTTTACCACACCACAGTTTTTCAAATGAATATGATCATGTAATGCCCTTTGAATGTTTCAATACTTAGCGCAAATATCTTTTTTCTTCTATATAGACCAAACGGCTCATTCAGAAATACAAAGAAATAAAAGGGGACAATTGAAACGACAACACATTCTTATATTGGTGTTGTGATAGTAAATATATCCAGGCACCACTTTTTTTTTTGGAAAAAGATACTGAAAGTCTCGACAAATTTCGGTCCAGAAAGCTTGTAGGCTATTGATTATGTCATATAATAAGGAACTAAAACGTTCATGGGATTTTATTGTAAAAATCATTAAAGGAGTCATTGAAGATGACAAAAAACCGCGGAGTGCTATTAAATTGGAGGGTGTATTCTTAAGAGGGGGGTGCAAAAGCACGCTTTTTGGTTTTTTGTGCATATAACTCAAAAACGAAGCAAAATTTCGAACCTTTTTTGTAGAGAATAAAATTTACCATCCAAATGGATTAAAAAAAATTTAAAATTTTTAGTTAGCTAAGTTTTAAAAAAATCATTGCAAAAAAATGTGAAAAATCGCATTATTTGTTTTTTTTTTACGTATTTGCTTATAACTTTCTTACCAGTAGAGATAGGTATAGGCATTGCTCCATATAAAAGAAAGATAATTAAATTTTCTTTAAATTTAATTAAAAAAAAAAGAAAAAGAAAAATAGTTCTTCAAAATAGGCCGAAAAGAGTCAGAGTATAGATGGAAGAAAGGCTTCTGGAATGTTGCGGGGCTAGCGAATAAGGAAAAAGAGTTCTGGGAAGGGATCAAAGAATGGGAAGTTGTAGTGATGATAGAAACGTGGGTAGAAGAAAAGAATTGGGAAAAATGGAAAACAAAACTGCCAAACGGGTATAAATGGACAAGACAGGGAGCAAAAAAGGAGAACAAGAAAGGAAGAGCTATGGGGGGGATGATAATGGAAGTTAGAGAAGAAATGGCAATAGAGGGTGATGAGATTCAGGAACAGAAAGAAGGATTAATGAGCAGGAAAGTTAAAGTAGGTACGGATGAATGGGTTATAGTAGCAACGTACGTAAATGGTGATATTGATAAGAAGTTGGAAAGCTTAAGAAGATGGATGAAAAGGCAGTCAGAGGAAGAAAAAGTGATAATAGGGGGAGACTTCAACGCGAGAACAGGACTGGAGGGTGGAAGAGTGAGGGATACGGAAGACGAAGAGAGTGGGAGAAGATCGAAAGAGTTCACGTATACAGGAGGCAGAGGGGAGACAGTAATAGATTATGTACTAGGTGACGAAAGGACGAGAATAGGAGTAGAATTGATGGAAGAACAGACAGAGTAGAATTGGATCATCACCCATTGGTGATCACAATAAAAAGAGGAAGAAGGAGAAAGAGGGAAAAAGCAAATGAAGTAAAACGAATAAAAACGGGAAGGTGGTCGGAGGAGATGAAACGGGAATTCGAGAGAAGAATGCGGAGAGTGAGCTTGGAGGAGGGATCAGAGGATTCAGAAAAGCAGAAAGGGGAGATGATTAAGAGAGAGATTGAATGAAGTGAGGAGGTAGGGGGAAGGAAAAGGAAACAGAAAAGGAGAGGATGGTAAGATGAAGAATGTAGGGAGAAGAAAGAAGAAGTAAGAAAGGAGTAAAGGAGGTGGAGGAAGAGTATCGGGACGAAGGAAAAATACAGGGAGTAAAAAAGAGAATATCAATTGATAATTGAAAGAAAGAAAAGAGAGGAGCAGGATGAGATGATAAGAGAAATTGTAGAGGCCAATACCGAAAACAAAGTGTGGGAAATAATAAATAGAGATAGAAAGAAGAGAAATACGATCGGAGAAGGGATTGAAGAAGAGGAATGGAAAAAATACTTTATGAGTCTTATTGAAGGGGTGGAAGACAGAGTGAGAATGGGAGAACAGGTAACAAGAAGAGTGGAAGACGAGACCGAAATTAGTAAAGAGGAGATCAGAAAAGTGGTTAGAAAACTCAAAGGAAAAGTAATGATGGGAAAAGACGGTTTACCTAATGAGGCTTGGAGATATGGAGGAGAACAAGCGATAGAGATAGCATGGGGGATCTGCAGGAAGGTGTGGAGGGGAGACGGATGGCCGGAGGGGTGGAAAGAGGGAGTGATTGCCCCGATAATAAAGAAAAGCGCAGGAACAAAGGTAGAGGAATACAAAGGAGTAACGCTCATGCCATCGCTATATAAATTATATACGACGGTTTTAGCGAAGAGGTTAGAAGAAGAAGCGGAGGAGAAAGGGATGATACCACCAAATCAAACGGGTTTCAGAAGAGGAGTAGAAACTATAGACAATGTATATGTGCTGAACTATTTGGTGAACAATGAGGTTGCAGAGGAGAGGGGCAAGCTAGTGGGACTGTTTATAGATTTAAAAACTGCGTTTGACTCAGTAGACAGGAAAATTATGATGGAGGCGTTGGAGAAAAGAGGAGTGAGAGAAGGGCTCAGGGAAAGCGTAGGGGAGGTCTACGAAGAACAACGAGTAGAGTGAAATCGGCAGGAGTGATGGGGGAAACATTTTGGACAGAAAAGGGGGTAAGACAGGGGTGCCCGATGAGCCCAATACTGTTCAACTTGTTGAAGGCGGATATAGAAGAAGAACTGGGCAAAGGGAGCTGGGGAGGGGTAAAAGTGGAGAGGAAAAAGAATTTGCTCGCTGGCATACGCGATGTGGTGGTAATGGCGAAAAGTGAAGAAGAGATACAAAGCATGATAAGAAGACTGGAGAAGTACTTCGAGAGGAAAAGACTGGAAGTAAATGTGTGAAAGACGAAAGTGATGAGGTTCAGGAAAGGAGGAGGGAGGAACACAACAGTAGACTGGAGATGGAGGGGAAAGATAATCGAAGAAGTAAAAGAATTTAAATACCTGGGATATGTGTTCAAAAAGAATGGAGGGCAGGAAACACATATAAAGGACAGAATAAAAAGGCAGCAGGCAGCAGCGGCCATGAAGGAAGCATGGGGGATTGGAAGGAGGAAATTAGAGAAGGATTGGGAAAGGAAGATGTGGCTTTTCGATACTCTGGTGTGGACGGTGATGGGATATGGGGTGGAGGTATGGGGATGGGAGGAGAAACAAGAAATGGAAAGGGTGCAAGAAAGGTACCTCAAGTGGACGCTAGGGGTAGAATGGCAAACTCCAGGGAGAGCAAGAGAAGAAAAGAAGTGAACGAATAAGAGAATCCAGTTACAACAGGTGGTATAAAGAAGTAATGACAGAAGGGATTCCACAATATTTTAAAACGGGTTGGAAGACAGAAAGAACAAGGAGAATTGCAAGAGTCAGGCTAGGGAATGAGGTGAGTGAAAGATGGTACTGCAAACGGGAAGAGGAGAGAATGTGCAGAATATGTGAGGGTGAACAAGAGACATGGGAACATGTATTAGAAAGATGCAGATCTGGCGGAGATGAAGGAAAATCAATAGGGGAAAGGATGAGTGAAATAATGGACGAAACGGAACTAGAGGCAGTGAGAAAAGATAAGGTAAAAGAGAGGGGAGGAGAGGGAGCAGAGTAGGGAAGCGGGAGCCTTGTAACCCTTAGGGGAGTCAATACAAATCAATGTTATGTAATGTAACTAGGCCGATTTGAAGTTTTAAAGCTTCATGAATGGCATTTTTGGCTATTTTGATGGACTTGTTAGATTATACGCTCAAACTGTGTGTATTAGTAAGCCATGACCAGTTAAGTCAAAAATAAAAATCTAGTTTCAAATTTCTCACAGTTTTGGGGTTTCCATCTAATTTTGTTCAAAATTTAGAATATTTACAAAGTCAGGTTTTTAACACATGACGAGCTCAACATTTTCAAAGTATAGGTATTAGGTATAAGAAATTACTTTTTTTTTAATTTCAAATAACTGTCAAAGCTTGTTTTACAAAGCCGGGTTTTCAATATATGAGCCGTTTTTTTTGAAAATGGAATAAGTCCACTTTTGGAAAAAAATGAGTTAATGCCGAATTCAATAAAATAATTGTATCCTCTTTTTGTATTTAAAATCTTATACTCAATAGAGCACGATTTTTTCCTGAATTCAACAAATAAAAAAAATTATAAAATTTATTGAAAATATTTTTTTTTTGAAAGTGGAATAAGTCCTTCTTTTGTTATAAGCATAGTTTTGGAAAATGTATAATTACGATTATTATTGATTACAACTATTTTCAGCGCGCACTATCCCCTCATAGGAATCAGTTTGGACTCTAAGAACAACATCATAGACAAGATAACTATATTTTTGCTCTAGAAATTCGAATGACAATTCATTATACAAATTTTGATTAGTTTTCTTTTCCAATCATAGCTGTTTATTAAGAGTAATAAATTAGAATAAGGTGTAACAAAAGTATTGCTTTATTCTCTAGGTATATGTAGGTATATGAAATATTGTTCGTATAGGAGGGCATGTTTTCGATTCGTGTAAAAAAATCAAACTTGACATTGACCCATAATAAAAAACACACAGAAAAGTGGATGCTGCAATTCTATTCGTCTGTCTCTCTGAATGTCAACCTACAGCTTAGATTACTGAAGCGAAATTTGAATTTGAGTTTGATGGTAGTTCCCTATAGGAGGCAAATTGATTTTTTTTAACTCTGAAAATACCGGCTCTATCGTTAAAGAAAAAAGTATATACATACATATTTAAGTATCTCAAAAATGACTCCAATGATTTTGATAAGTCTGTGAGTTGGCATGGTGTACTTTTTGTTAAAAGTTAATTTTACCAAGAACTCTCATAAACGATAGGTACCCATCAAATTGCGTTTATTTTTACTTTCGATTTGCTCATCAGGTCCTCTACAGATTTCAATTTTTTTATGCGGATAAATAATTTTACATATCAAAATTAAAAAAAAATGGAGTTTTAAAAAGCACTAAAATTTCTATTTAAAAATTAAATTGATAAAAAAACGAGCTGATGAATTTTTTTTGGAACCAAGGTTTAACGTACATATATTAGTAAATAGTTCTTAAAATAAGTTTACCATTTGTTTTATTGTAATTGTTATATTACATACCTACCTAAATAATTTCCTCATAAATTTTACTATTCACGTAATTAAGTTTTCCTTAATTCTATATAACTTTTAACTCTGAAATAACAATTCAGTTAAGCAATGTCTATATAAAAATATGGACTTAAATTTTCTTGATTTTTAATTTGTTATTATTGAAAATGGAATAAGTCCATTTAGCACTCAGTTCCCGTTAAATTTCTTGGAGAATTTTAATAAATATTTTTGCTTTTCAAAATTCAACATTTTTACAGCCTAAAATGCGTCACCTGAATTTATTAACTTTTGCCTATATTTGTGAACACATTGAAACGCAAAACTTTAAATATCTCGAAACATGAACAAATGGACTTATACCACTTTCAAAAACAACGGCTCAATGTTAGCTAATGTCTCCTTAAATAGAGACAAAACTGTGCCAGACGAATTTGGCTGTCAAAAATGCAATGTTATAAAGTTGGTGATTTTTTTCCTTGTTTATTAATTTTTTTAAAATAATTATCAAAACTAACAAATCTACTTTCACAAACCGGGGTATTTGGTACTTCATGCTTTTCTTTGAATATAGTAATCAATAAAAATAAAATGATTTAAACAAATAAGATGGTACACTGATACCGAAACGCGTCGCTATTTATATTAAAAATGTATGTTGTGATAAAAATTAAAATTAAAATTTAATAAATTAAAATTATTTGTTTAAATCATTTTTTTTTTATTGATTACTATATTCATATAAATACACAACATGGAGACCACACCACAAAAAAAATGCTTTTCTTTATATGGGCAAAATGGTGTCGGACGAGTTAGGTATTCCAAAATAAAAAAAAAGTTATTTCTTTAATACCTATTTAGAAAATGTTGAGCTGGTCTGGCAAGGACCTTCAATCGTAACACTGATCTAACACTATTTTTTTCATGTTCGAGAAGGTGTACGCTAACATGTGCTTTGTAAAAGAAAAGTGTGTTGATTTTGACAATTATTTTAAATTTTGAAATAAATTAGATGGCTACCCTAAAACTGCGAAAGATATGAAACTTGACTTTTATTTTTGACTTAACTGGTCATGACTCCTAATACAAACAGTTTGAGTGTATAATCTAACAAGTCCATCAAAATAGCCAAAAATGCCATTTATATAGAGCTTTAAGAACTTAACATCAGGCTAGTTTTGAACGACTATTTCTCGGTCGATTACAGAACCATATTAAATTTAATTTTTTAAAGAGTAAATATTCTACAAAATTACTGAAAGTAATTTTTTTTTATGTTCCTTACGGTAAGTTTAAAGATTTGCCATCAACTCTTACAATTTTTCTTATACTTTGAGTAAAAAACTGTATGAAAAATTTCAAGTGCTCGCTAGCACGAGTTAGCTTGAAATCTTACACATATTTTTTTCAATTACCTTGATCACTTT
This sequence comes from Dasysyrphus tricinctus, assembly GCA_963921185.1. Lineage (NCBI taxonomy): Eukaryota > Metazoa > Arthropoda > Insecta > Diptera > Syrphidae > Dasysyrphus > Dasysyrphus tricinctus. The sequence goes on from OY992530.1 coordinate 145,173,098, forward strand.
CATCATAGATGAGAATAATTTAAAAATGCAGAATTTTCAACTTTAATACAAAGGCCGGTAATCTCTAAAACGTACGTGCCGAATTCATGAAATACTGGTATCACACGAAGACTTTATGCAACGTTTCATAAAACGGATCACTATTTGTAGTCCAGAGCTAAGGTAATCATTCGACAGATTTTGTATTATATCCGTTAGTCTTGACAGAACAGAGTATATACTTTTGATATAAGTAGATTAATATCAATTCATAAAATGTTTATACATATTTTTCAGTTGTCATAAATCATATCTCTGTGCCAGCTGCATATTTTTTAATATTTTAAAGCCCTGATCTACGAATAATAAAATATCTACCAATTATTATCTTAATGGATCTTTAAAATGAAAGTTCTTGTTTTACCAGCCTATACCTACATTAAGAAAGGAAGGATGGTGCATTACGAAGAAGTAACTGACATAAAATTTCAAATTCTTAGGGTCAGTTGTTCAGTACCTTGGTATCTAAAGGCTAGTTCGCTGCTGAGATGAAACTAAAATTTTCTGGGGTCTCGAACTAGAAAACGAAATCAGAAACCACCACATAACGCACTGGAAAATTGATCTCATCAGTTTTTCAAACATTTTTATAAAACTTGTTTAAAAACATATTAATCCAGCAAGTACCTACGGGACAATTGCCGGACTGAAAATACGAGACATTATTTGCGCATCCCATGTTAAAAAAAAAACTTGTGATTGCAATTGAGAAACGGGACGTATGGTCACCTCAACCCAGCAATTAAATCATCAATTGAAGAAATATAGTATTTTTAGATATAAAAATTAATATAGACAAAACAGAGCGCACACTGTGGGATATGTATTTGATTTTAAACCTATGAATTAGTACTCTGTGTCCATTTATTTTTAGTCGATATTCAATATTATTGAGGTTAAAAAAATACAATTATCTTTTCGAAGCAGATCGAAAGTAAAAATATTGACCTTGTAAGTTCATTATTATTATTCTATGTACATGTAGCAGTATCTACAAGTACACATGTTTATGATGAGTGATATTTCTTTTAATGAAGAAAAGATACAAAATTAAATAAATTAACAACTCAATAATGTTGAACTTAATGCGTCTATAAAAATTGTAAACAAACAGTGCTTCAAAAAATATTGAGTTGAAATTATATATAATAAACTGAACGTGTTTATAATTATGTCATTCCTAGATCTTAAGTTTATTTAGAAATTAAATTTATATTTAAAATGTTCTGTTGAAAATGAGAGTGGCCACTTAATTATTTTGTTTATTTTTTTTTTGTCTATCAATACTTAAGATAATTTTAAAATCATTTAAGACGACGACGCGACGGTTGGATGTTGTAGGAACTGGGGGCCTCGAGCTGTATCTTTTCCTACACATCAAGTGCTTACAATACCTCCAAGTTGGTAGCCGCCGGATACTGGTCTTGGCTTTATGCCAGGACTTGCTAAACTCGTAAGTGCGAATGTTGATCAAGGAAAGAATTGCAACATTAAACCTATGGCCCTACAGATTGGAGGTTAGTGCGTTGGGCTAACGACCCGACCCAGTAAACAAACCAATAGTTATGAAAGAGACGCGGGAAGCCTCGGATAACGACCCCCCTCAAATGGCAACCAGACTCGGAACGAAAATGGACTATGATCTACGAGTATGCACCTGGAATGTAAGGACACTCTACACACCAGGTGCTACTCAAAAACTTGAATCTGTCCTCTCGCGGTACAAAGCAGACATTACCGCGATCCAGGAGATACGATGGGTAGGATCAGGTATAACGAAAAGAAAAGATTGCGACATTTATTAGAGCTGTCACCAAAGACTGCCCATGCTAGGATGCGGATTCGTCGTGGGAAATCGACTCAGATCGAAAGTCATCGATTTTAAGCCGATAAGCGATCGCCTGGCTGTGATCCGCATCAAAGCTACCTTCCAAAACATCAGCCTAATATGTGCACACGCCCCTACCGATGAAGCTGAGGAGTCTAACAAGGAGGAGTTTTACGACCTCTTGGACGGAGCCTACGGAGCCTGTCCGGAGTTCAGAGCCCGACTGTCCAACGAAAAGAAAACGAAGACCGCCCAAAGAAAGAAGTTCAACATCGCATGCCTTAGCACATCTGAGAAAGCCAGAGACTACAGTGAGCAATTGACCGGAAAACTCTCTGCCGTACACCCAGCCACAAGCATCAACAACCAGTGGAACCAGTATCGCGACACTATTAAGGAGACAGCCGAGACCACCATAGGCTATCAACCACACAGAAAGAAGAACCCGTGGTATGATGATGAATGCGTGGTATTGAAGCAGGAGACGGAAAATGCACGAATGCAAATGCTGCAACGGAAAACAAGAGCAGTAAGAGAGGAGTACCGTGAAAAAAGAAGGAAAGAGAAAAAACTCTGCGTAGAAAGAAAAAAGCATCCGCAGCCTCTCAGCTCAAGTATCTCGAAGAGTCCAGCACCGCCACCAACACCCGCCGGTTCTAGAAAACAGCCAAGCAACTGGCATCTGGTTATAGGACTGGCACGCAAGCTCTTCGAAACAGCGAAGGGAACCTAGTCACCGAAGCATAGGGAATTGTAGACGTGTTTAAGCAGCATTTCCAGCAGCTGCTTAATGGGCATTACGTAGAGGAGGAGACAAGGGAACAAAGAAGCATTAGACCAGTCAATGAAGATCCAGTCCCAGCACCCAGTGCTGAAGAGGTTAAGAAAGCCATCCACAAGCTTAAGAACAACAAATCCGCCGGCTCGGATGGCCTACCAGCGGAACTCTTCAAGTATGGAGGAGATGTTTTGGTAGGGTGCATGCACCAGCTCATCAACCAAGTTTGGGAGGAGGAAAGTATGCCCGACGACTGGTCAAATAGCTCCATATGCCCAATCTACAAAAAAGGCGATCCTATGTCCTGCAAGAACTACAGAGGCATATCCCTGCTTAATGTTGCCTACAAGATCCTATCCAACGTACTATGTGAGCGTCTAAAACCTTTCTGCAACACTATGATCGGCACGTACCAGTGTGGCTTCAGGCCAGGCAGATCAACGATAGACCAAATCTTCACATTGAGGCAAATCCTGGAAAAGACCAACGAATTTCAAGTCGAGACCCACCACCTATTCATCGACTTCAAAGCCGCATATGATAGCATAAGTCACCAAGAGCTTCTATTGGCGATGTCGGAACTCGGGATCCCGAAAAAACTGATCCAGCTATGCCACATGACGTTACAAAATATGCGGTGCAACGTGCAAATGGGTAACAGCTCATCCGAGTTATTCCAGACGTGTACCAGGGTTCAGACAAGGAGATGCGTTATCATGTGATTTCTTCAACCTAGTCCTGGAGCAGATAGTGCGCAAAAGTGGTGTTAACATGGAAGGCACTATCTTCAACAGGTCTTCTCAACTGCTTGGCTATGCAGACGACATCGACATCATCGGCCGTTCTAAGAGAGCTGTACTTGAAGCATTCACAGCTATTGATGAACAGGCGAAACGCGTTGGTCTTGAAGTGAATAAGGACAAAACAAAGTATATGCTATCAACAAACAAAGTCTCATCTGTCCATCGCCTAAGACAAAACGTCACTGTTGGAAGCAGTTATTTTGAGGTAGTCAAGGAGTTCACCTACCTCGGAACAAACATCAATTCTACGAACGACACCTCAGTGGAAATCCGACGAAGAATTACCCTAGCGAACCGCTGCTACTTCGGTTTGGCCAAACAAATGGGTTCAAAACTCCTTTCTCGAAAAACAAAGTGCACGCTATACAAAACTCTAATTTTACCAGTTCAACTCTACGGTGCCGAGTGCTGGACGATAAGTAAAAAAGAGGAATTGATCCTGGGCACTTTCGAGAGAAAAATTCTTCGGTGGATATTTGGTCCTATATGCGAAGAGGGCGATTGGAGGAGAAGATTCAATCGTGAACTGTACGAGCTGTACCAAGATGTGGATGTAGTCCAAAGAGCCAAAACACGTCGACTACACTGGCTCGGCCACATCGAGCGAATGGACAACAACGCTCCAGCCAAGAAAATCTTCAAATCCCAGCCCCCAGGTTCGAGACGACCAGGAAGACCAAACCTCCGCTATAGGAACCAGGCGGTCACAGACGCAAGAGCGCTTGGTCTCGACGACTGGAGTTAGCGTGCGAGGGACCGCAACCGATAGAAGACAGCAATATCTCAGGCAGAGACCCTTCATGGATCGGGGGCTGGATAAGTAAAGACGACAACGAGCATTGATTGAACTGAAAAATAAAGGTTTCCAGCAATGAATTACGTCAGCATTTTCTCTGTACTGTATTAGAGAGTGATAGTAAAGTATTTTAATTGAAAATCCTTTTTTATTTTTAAGTCTTTTTAGAAATTCAATTCATACCCATGTGATGGGTAACAAAATAAAACAATTTTTTTTCGATAAATCGCTTCTATGACATATTAGTAGAACATGCCTGTGGATATAAAAGATTTTCATATTCATAGAAGTCAGGATTCATAATTTACATTTACAATTTACAAGGATCAATAATTTTGAGTGAGAAAACTTAAAATTTACTTTCATTTCTTATTTGATCTGTCCTTCTACAAATTACCAATTGGCCATAGTATTTGTGTACTGAAGCCAGACTTGATGACTTCAATTTCAATTTTCATTCATCACTTGGCACGCCCAGACACCTTTGTTGTCACTTTTTCCTTATCCAGTGATGATAAAGAATGTGTGTCATACAATAATTAATTGAGAAAGTGACATTATATATGTATATACCTATGTACGTACAGCAATTTTATGCCTTGACGTTTTTCTGTGCCCAAGGTTGTTTGAATAGAAAAACTCTCAACAATTTACGATTTCGAAAAGAAAAGAAACATTAGCCTTCATGCTCTTGAGATACCGAAACTCTTCGCAAACTTTTTTGTTAAAAGAAATAAAATATTTGTTGGGTTTGAATTGATAAATTATTTCCAGAAGAGATAGGTACGTCTAAATTAATAATGATTGACAGACACACAAAAACTATTGCTTATGACGTTTTCCAAGATAATCAAAATTCTATGCGTTGGATAATTTCTGTAACCTACTGAAAAGAAATTATTTGTTTCCAAAGTCTTAAGTTAATGATAAATACAATACAAAACTGATTTCAACATCAATCATGTTTTGAAAGAAAAAAATAAGAAGACATTAATTTAAGACTTTACGCACTTTCTTCAATACATAAGTAGAACATAATTTCAACTACCTACAATTTTCTTTTGTTAACAGAAATAGTTAATAAATTGATTGAACAAGTAAATCATTCATTCAATATCATCTAACCTACCATACTTTTTTGTTTTTGTTGCTAAATCCAGTTTATTTCACAGCTGTGCATCCTTAATCGCATACTTCCATTAATTTTCCTATCAAAAAACGAAGAATATAACATTTCAATACAAAAAAAAATTGAGTAAACTGTCGCACAGGCATTATTTTTTTGGCCATTATTAATGATTTATGATTTCATGGTCCATGAAACCTCATATCATGCTTGAACATTCCTTCCAGAAATATTTCATCAATTTTAATATCTTAACAACGAGTCTATATATAGCTAAGGTCCTTTACCAAGCATCAAATAAAAATATAAAACTTCTACTTGTACCAGCACTCCCATTTTCTCTGAAGAATTTTTATTACTCTGAGACTTCTTATAAAAGAACTTGGAATGAAAAATTTCAAGTCACACTTTATTTTGTAAATATTATTCGGAAATGTACTTCAAATGACAAGAAAAAAAATTCCTATTTAAATACAAACAGCAAATAATATTCTACTTGTTCACATGTGTGCGATTCTTTTTATTGAATTTTCGAAATCAACTCAATTTAGTGGAACACTTTGGAGTTACGAAAACAACATTACGACACATCAAGCCTTAAATTTCTTTCTTTTTCCTCCACACACTTATTTTTAAGTGATCTCCTTTCACAAATCCTGTTCGCACGAAAAAAAAAAAAAACAATTTGTGCATCAATTCGATTCATAAAAATCTACAAATAAATTTATTCGAAAGAAGGAAGGGGAGAAAGTCGTTGTTGGGGATGGATGGAAGGCTTTGATGGGTGCTGACTGTAAGAAAAAGATCCCCGAGTGCTCTTTCATGTAAACGCAATTGAATCACCTCAAGGGCGTCAACAGGAGCAATGCCAAGGTGCCAGGATACCATATCGCCTGACACTGACTCTGATATTTTATGGAAAGGGATGCCCACCCCATCCCTTAAGAAAATAAAAAAAAAAAAAACACACGCATATCAATCACTTAGCACATTGGCTACATAAAAATTTCTCACAGAATGCGGAAGTCACTATCAATAAAAATTTATTGGGTGAATTTCACCGAGAAAATGGTATTTAAATAATTCAAGTCGAACTTTTTGAACTATAAAAACTACATAATTTTTTTTTTGATTTTCTGAAACAGCGGGGATAATTTTTGAAACTTTGTACTTCTAGCATGCTTAAAGCACTATAAAATATTAAAATGGCTCCTACGATTTTTATCAAATTCCAAATTTTTTTGTTGAAATTTTGATATCTCGAAAACGTGTTCACAGTTTGATTTTTTTTTTGAAATTATATTTTTGAAGTTAATGCACTATTTAAAATTTTACATCGAAATTTTTCATTTAAATTGTTTTGAGACTTTGACAAATTTAATAAAAATTATAAAATATAATAATTTTTTAAGAAACTGCTCCAATAATTTAAAATTTTTTCTATATCTTCATCTCTGATCAAGTATTCAGGTGGCGTTCTTTTATTTCAACTTAAACTTTTAGGGCGTTTTTCTTTTTTAGCTCTGAGCAGAGCATGGAGTAGAGCTTGAGTTATCGGAATTATGTAGCTCTGAGCAGAGTATGATCAAATTTTGAAACACATCTGAGCACTGAACTGTCATACTATTGTGATGCCGTCAACGCAACAAAATATAGTACTGACATTTTTAATTTTCATCCAATCAAAAATTCGTAAAATTCCAAAATGCGAACTGAAATTGATGTTTTAACTTTTGAATTCACCTATTTAAAGTGAGAGAAAAAGGAGAGAAGTTGGCTGCGCTCAGATATTTGCATAAGTGTCAAGTAAGCAAAGCACCTAAAAAGCACTCATAGAAAACATTGAACGGCAAATTCAAAATTGTCACAAATAATTAACGGCAAATTATCCACCTACTTATTTTTCGATTTGAGGCAGTTTATTTGCTAAGGCTTGTTTCACACATATGCGGTTTCATTCGGTTCGGTCTGTATTCGGTTCGTATTCGGTTTCAGTTTTTTATTTTCACACATATACGGTTCCTATTAGGTTTTTATTCAAATATCAATTTCTAATTCCAAAAATGTCAACATACTTCAGCACTAGTTGTCAATTCCAAATAAAAACGAACAAAAAAAACCTTATAGAACCGAATATGTGTGAACGCTACGATAAGTTTGTGTGCCCTTGAAACCGAATGAAACCGATTCGTGTCGAGGGGACGTTCGGTGCTATTCGGTTTGTATTAGGTTTTTATTCCTGCCGTTTTCATCGGTTCACATTTATCAGGTCCGACCGAAAACGAACCGAATACAGACCGAACCGAATGAAACCGTATATGTGTGAAACAAGCCTAACTCGACACTCGTAGAAAACAAATCACACAAAAATACATAAAAAACATCGCATAGTAAAATTTAATTTGTCACAACCAGGGTCAGCCCGAGCTTAATTATCATCCTGCGCAGGCTTCATCATTAGCGCCCTTCAATTGCGATTATATTGTTGGAAGAAGTCATTTTCTCACTATTCAAGGAACAGACGTTTCTAAACGAAGTATTCCCAAGGGGCGAATGAGGTATCCCCAACAGGCGAACAAAATCGTGCACTGCGCCAAGATTTTGTGATGAAGTTTTTTAATGTTGGTTGTAAAATAGGGATCGATTTATTTTTTGATTTTTGGAATAGTGGATATATGAGGCCGTGCTGCATTTTTCATTATTTTCAATAGAGCAAAAATAGCTCAATGCAAAAGTATTGTTTAATAAACACAGATTCAATTTTCGTAATAAACTCAATTTCGAATAAATTGCAGTTAGACCACTATGGCTCTCATGGTCTCTATATGATACATATCTGTCCTTTAATTCAGAATAAGAATGGATATAAAATGTCGTTTTTCTTTTTTAACTCAGAGCAGTTCACGAAACTGTCAACCGAAAATTCTATGTTTCTTTCTTAGCGCAGACATATCAGAGCATGAAAAATGTGTTTCTTTTTTCATCGGAGTTAGCTCACAGCTTGCTCAATTAGCTCAGGGTTAAATGACCGAGCGAATCGAGCGAAACACTGAGCGAAGCCAACTTCACTTATTTTTTTTAAGTGATTTGACAGAAAAAAAAACACATAATTAAAAATGGTTTGCTCAGAGCCAAAAACGAAAAACGCCAAATATTTGTTTGAGCTATTAAAAAAAATTGAAGATTAAAAAAATAGTAAGGTAGTGGTTTTGCCCTGTGCATTTGCACCGCTTGCACGTATAGCTTGTCCGGCCCTGGTCACAACTAATTAACGACAAATTATTAAGCAGTAAAATATTGAGTTTCATAAGCTATTACCACTCTTCTAAAAACGACAAAGAAAACATAGAACGACAAATTCGAAATCATCGCAACTAATTAAAGGCTAATTAACGACAAATTATCCACCAACCCATTTTCGATTCATGATAGTTGCTTTGCTAACTTGATATCAAGTTAGCAAAGCACCCAAAAAACATAAAAACATTGAACGAAAAATTCGAAATTGTCAAAACTAATTAACAACTGATTAACGGCAAAATATCCACCAGCTCATTTTTCGATTCATCAAAGTTGCTTTGCTAGCTTGACACTCATGATATTTCCATTCGGTCGGTCTGTTTATTCTGAGCTCATGGAGCGTAAAAACGAAATGCAGAAGATAATTTTAACAAAACGCCTGTTAAAGAAGTTGATTTATCAATATAGTTACCAAGTTTCATGCTTTTAAACATTTTCCTCTTATACACTAGTCAAAATAACTAAAGAAACAAAATGTTTTCAATGTTTTTATTGTTTTTTGAAGAGCTGTATCTCTGTGATGAGTGGTCGTATTGAGTTGATACAAAAAGCATTCTATAGCTTTATGTATTTTGTTTCGAGATTTGTTTAAAATATTTTTTTTTAAGTAGCGTTATTGCAAGAAAATAAATGAAATACAAACATTTTTTGTTTTATTTATTTTGAAAGTCCTCATTTTTATGGATATTTCTTTTTGAGCCAATCAAAAGAAACGGTGAGATATCTTGTTTATTCAGCTTTAATTCAAGGCAAAAATCTGACTTAGAGAGAGTCGACTGCACTTGTAACCCATTCGTGCATTTATTTGTAGTATAGGTCTGGGATATTTGTTTTTGTGTCATTTAACGGTGACATGCCAAACTCAAAAACCAAAATGCAGTATGCGTATGCCTGTAAGAAGACCGGCATTATGTTTTTACTAGACATTTTTTTTTTATTTGCGATAAATATAGTATATGTCTATACAAGCAATCCAATCTACAACTACAAGAAATTTAACACAAAATTACTTTTAACCAGGTAGGAAAAGGTAACAAAAACCACCTTGGTAGACAAAAGAACTGGGTGGAAATAAACCAGGCGACTTTTCAATGTCACCAAACGTATTAGATCAGACATCTACTGGGAGACCTATAAATCCAGTCAAAGCTAATTCAAAGCTGCAACACAGCAAGAGAAACGCAGCTCGTGGCGAACCTTCTGCGATGAAATAGAAGGCACCGGCACCAATGAATCAGCTAGACTAAGAAAGATTTACCCCAAAGAACCAACTACTTAGAGGAACAAAGTGGTCGCTGGAAAGAATCATGCAGTAAAACTCTGAAACTTTTAGCTAATGCTCATTTTCCCGGGTGTAGCTCTAACCCGAGCCATAACCAGGAAACTGAGATCTATACAGAGCACAGAGCACCGATGGATATTTAACGGAAGACAAGATGGCATCTTTCCAATGATGTTACAAAAAAGTGAAAGTTTTTCAAGGTGCGAAGTATCATTTCATATTCTCAAACAGCCTCAGATGGAGATATCAACAGCCCCGGATCTTTGGGGGGGGGGCAAACCGGGCCTGTGCCCCGGGCGACAGCTTACAGGGGCGCCAAATCCATGTGACAGACAAAATTGAGGATTACGACGCCTAATGAAATTAAATGAATTGAGATGCGGCAATGGAATATCAAATTGTTTTTCTCCGTTAAGCCAAGTACGCTGCTGAAGCGAAACGAAAAATCCCATACAAAATGACACAACGAAATCATAAACTAAAAATTTAGTTCTACTTTTCGTTCTGCAGTACGCTCTTCCATGAGCGAAATTGATAATTGTAGCACTCAATTAATTACCCAGACCATTTATTGTGTGCGAAAAAATGACATTTGTGTTTTTTCGTGTTTATTTTTGTTTTTGTTTCTTTCATTACAGCATGGCTGCTTGTGATTTTTTTGCTTTTTCATTTGTTTTAATTTTTTGAATCTGTGCAACTGTCAATGAATATTTTTCCGCATCGTTTTCGTAAGCATTTTGTTGTCTTGTTGGAGACCAACTAAAAATTTCGTTTCGCATCAGCAGCGTACTAGGCTTTAACCTTTAGCAGTTTTTTCTATCATTATTTCACCATTTAAAACAATTTTTCAAAAACTATTGACAACTATAACTTGATTGAAAAATTGAATAAGAGAAACGAGCTACATACATATATAATACATTGTTGAAAGTTTTTTTGCTGCTTTTCTTTAAAAATGTTTTTTAGCATTGTATGTAAGTGTATTTTTACAAAACTTCCTCTCCTCCATAAACTGTAGGAGATAGATTCCCCTTCTTCAATAATAAAACACTTGAACTATCCCCCTTTGCAAGCGTCACACAGCGCCGTACAAATCGTAGTCTTGCCTAAGCAATTATCTGCTGGATTCTGGCAATTTTATTAAACTGTATTTTAAATATTTTTTAGTTAAAAAAAATTGAAATACAAACAAATGCAGGAAATCATGTTCTTTAGAAAAAAACTGATTAGTAACAATTTTTTCGTTCAGATACAGGTTTTCGACAACAATTTTTCATGAATTGAAATAGATTTTTCATGATGTCAAAAATATTTGTTAACGAAAAATTTAAAAGATATTTTAGCCTACAAAATCAAATTAAAAATTTTACTAATTTTACTTGCGTAACTTTGGCTTTTCGAAATTTTGTCCTTTCGTAAAATTATATTTTTCTTAATCATTTGAACGGTTCGTGAATGGATCTTCAATAGTTCTCCCGTTATAAATTCGGAAACGAACCATATTTTACAGATAATAGAATATGAAGAAAATTTGAAAGGAAATTCTTCTGTTTAAGTGGAGTGACTGAATATTTATAATTCAAGTTAAAAGTTCAAGTGAGCTCAACTTGAACTTTTAACTTGAATTATACTTATTTTACAGATGCCTACTGATTTGATTCGAATGAAAATTAATTTTAATAGGAACCAAAAATAAGATTCGTGATCGAATAAAAAATAAAATTCCCTTTTAAATTATTGTTCACGAGAGAACGAATCATATTGTATCGTTCCACGACCATGGTTGTGTATCATCTTTGTTTAAGCATTGTCAATTTTCTTATCGATAGTAAAAAGTTGCTGAATGGGTTGGACTGCACAGCACATCCATCAAAAAGTTTAACTCTCCCAGTGACAAGAAATCCAACCAAGTTAAGTGATTTTTTTGATTTTTATCAAAAACGGCAGGGGCGCCAAAATCAAGTTTTTGCCCCGGTTCGGAATAATCGTCGATCCGGGGCTGGATATCAACCTAATGCATGGCGTGAAGTTAAGGTTGTATTTATCCCGAAAGGCTGGTAAACTTAATCACACGGAAGTTAAACACTATAGACCAATCAGTCTCACGTCGTTGTTCACTCTTCTTTCGAGAGATTGTTGAACATCTATACCTATTCACAGCACATTTATCCAATGAAGCATGCCTATACAAATGGCAAAAACGTTGAAACTGCACTTCACTGTGTTGTTTATACAATTGTAAGAATCCTCCAAGATAAGGAATACACTCTTGCTGCCTTTCTGGATATTGAAAGAGCATTCAATTATGTAGAAAGCGATTCAGTTGAGAAAGCCCTTGTAAAGCTGAATATAGAAAACTCAATAAATATCTCAACAAATATATTTGTTTCAAAAAATTAATAAATTCGTATTGTTGCTCATAAAATTCTAAACAAAAAAGATTATGACACTTTTTTTCGTTGGAGTAACAGATTTTGATAAAAACGTGCAGAAATGTTTTAATAAGAGCTTTTTACTGTAATGAAATTTTTGTCATCATCTTGCTTGGGTAAAATAGGTAATGAGTAGGTTTGTGTCCGTTGCTTCTACGAAAAAAGTGTCATAATCTCTGGGACTAGCGAGTTTCTTCAGACTTCCGGACTTTTTCAAATTAATGATTGTATTGGAGTTATTTGAGGAATACAAAAATGTACGCAATAATGCAAACAAAGTTACCGAAAAATAAAGAATTTTATGATATTCGGTAAAGTTTCGTGAACGAGTTTTATAATTTCTTTAAAAACTGAAATTATGGTTTCATTAGATAAATATCCCATAAGAGTAGGTACCTAAGTGGAATTTGAAAAAAAAAAATCAACTACTGGACCTGAAAAATTCACCAAAAATCCATAATTTCAGAACCAATACTGAATCCAGGAACAGGATTCAGGAAATAACTGTTTGGAGAGTAATTTTTTGTCTCTCTGGATTTTCCTCCCTCTTCCAAAGGACCAAAATGGATCTTGTTCTTTCGTTGTCATCATTCCTCTCTTTAAAAGAAAATCGCAATTGAAAATTTAAATTCTGTTTGATTCTTTAGATGATTTGATTTTGTTAACCGTATTCTGGGTCAGGTAAGGGGCGGGAAAAGACAAAGCTTTAAAGCGTTTCGAGAAATTATTTCTTTTTGAAACGCAGTCCTCTTACCTTACCCTTACCTCTTACCCTTAAAAAAAATCAAATAAAAATATTTTGCTTCATCGATAAAAAAAATCCTTAGAACCTATATATAAGCTATGACAACCAAAGTGACACATAAAAGAATATTATGTACAAGGAAGGGAAGAATAAAAAGAGAAAAAAAAACAATATATAAAATATTGAGCCGGGAAACGATGATGACGACGATTTACATGTTTTTTTTTTTGTATTCTTTGTAAAACAAAAACAAAACAGAGAAATATCATTGAGGAAATGGGCCGATTGCCATTTTTGAAAATGTTTATCGGAAAAATGGTATGTAATAGAAAATCCGGAAGCCAATCGATTTTTTTATTTTTATTCCTTCAAAGAATTGTGTTTGATAAAATAAACCTAAGAGTAAGGGTTTTTGATATTGAAAAACTCAAATATCTTTGTGTAGCAGCTTGTTAACGTCCTTCTTTCTCACTTATAAAAACTTTTTTCATGTGTAGGTATAGATTATTTTTACATAGGTTTATTAAGTTTAATGTTTTTTATTTTAAATTTTACTCACTAGCTGCTTATGGTTTATTGTTTTTTGATCCAGCTTAAAAAGCTGAGAGTAAACTTACCTGAAAAAGAAAAAGAAAAGATTAGTTAGTTAATTATCGATTTGGTTAAACAAGCTTCATCAAGAAACAATTAAAGGATTATTATTTTCTAAGGGAGGTTTTAACGTTTTGGTTTTTCTTGTGAACCAGATTCACGCATTTGATTCCAGTCAGAAGTGGCTTTATTTGCCTTAAATGTTCAATAGAAATTGTATGTAATATCAGTCAGTTTCTAATTCTGGTTGTAAAAGTGGAGAGGGGGATGCATCTAAAAAAAAAGTAGTCGGGTGTGCTCTTTACAGTTCCAGCACCCTATTTTCCCATTTTTTGTATTAATTCCTTTTCTTTTATGCCTGCAATAATTTTTTGTTTTGAAATTTGTTGGCCAATGAGCTAGAGTTATACAATTTTGAAGACATATTTGCTTAAAGTTCAAGCTTGAAGCTCATCAAAAAGTAAGTCTAAAATCTACTGCAAAGACTTTTATCGAACTGATACACATTTCCTTTTCATAGTCTCATAAAGAATCAAGATGTATGAGATCGATGATGAAATTCCACACATAAATTTGAAATTTCTTAATAGGTCAAATTCGCTCTCAAGTGAAAAAGGTGTACCCAAGGCCGTTGCCAGACAATTATTTCGGAGGGGATATAATTTTTCGAAAAAATATTTCACCATTTAATCTAAGCTTGGTGGTGACAAAAAAATTGTAGGTACTCAAAGAAAAAATGTCCGTGATGCTGTAAACGATAAGAAAAATACAAATTCCACCAAACAAATTTTATTTTGGCAAAAAAAGTCAGTGATGTTTTTTGCGTGAAAATAATAAATTCGTCATTATAAAGCCAAGTTAACAGTTCCCATGCGAAAATCTACCCTTGCAAATATTTTCGCATGTCAAAAATTATTGAGGTGAAATACAAAATTACTTGTTTGCATGATTAGTTTACACTTTCATGCAAAAAGGAACTATTGCTGTCATAGATTTCCAAATTAATGGGGCAATTGTTTCGCGTGAGGTAAAGTGTGGTAAGTAAAAATATTTGCACTTCCAAAAAAAAAAAAAAAAAAAAAATATTCACCTCACACCATTATTTGCATGCAAATTGTTCTTGCATCCAAAATTTATTGTTTTCCATTTTTAGGCCAAAAATTGATTAGTAAGTGGTCATTTAATGACTCAATGGTGGCATAGGCAAAGGCAGACATTTCGTGCCTAAGATATTATACAAAATGAAGCACAGAATAGGTGGAAAATTGTTTTGAAAAATTTGATTTTTCTTTTGCATGGAAACTGTAAGTTATGCTTAAACATCAAACATTTAATTTCGGCAAAACTTACTCCTATGAGAAATAGAATCTTCCCATATTATAACTTCCTCAGTGTTAGTCTCAATTTGTCAATGAACTGACAATAACTCAAACCCTTAAAGTTTCGAAAAAGTTCTTTCCGGTGTCCATGTTAACACCGTTAGAGTCGCCAAAATTTTAAAAAGCTTGTATCATGCACTCAGCTTTTAAACTTTAAATTGTCACGATCCAAAATTTTTTAATAAATTGAAGTTTTCTCCTTTAAATTTTTGTTCAATTTTGTCAAGAATTGAGGGAATCAGAATACATTGAGCCACAGCCAGCGCACACGAGATGATTTATTTTGGGTGGAAAATCGGTTTCATACCATACTGCAAGCGCACACGGGATGAATTATTCTGGTAGAAAAAATGTATACATGTACCTATTTTAACTGTGTTAGTATTTTTTACAGACTCAAAACATGTGTGTATTTGTTTTCTACCTCGTTCTTCCACTCAAAACATGGTAGAGTTTTTATTCCGTTTCGTTCCGCACACTTCGCTTCCCTCTCCTAAAAACTTTGTGCTCTGGCGGAAGAATTCATCTCGTGTGCGCTGGCCCATTAATCTCATTTTAAGTTGACTTAAGAAATCATCACCTTAGTATATGTATTTCCAGATCTAAAAACGGTAAAACATTGTTGTTTTCTTTTTCACACGTGAATTTAATTGTTTCAAATTGTCTGTTTAATAACTCAAGTACATTATTTACTTCATCTTCCTTAACCACCGCAAAAATGTCATCAACATATCGATGCCAAACCCGAGGTAACAAATTTCTCTCTTTTAAACTAATCTCAAAACCGGCCATAAATAATTCCGCAATTAAGGGGCTAATTGGATTACCCATATTAGTGCCGTGTGTCACTTTATAAAATTTTTCGCGAAATTGGAAGAAACTTTGTTCCATACATAGCTTTGCAACATCAAAATAGACCGATTTTTTGTCACTAGATATGTCACAGTTGGTCAAATACTTTTTTAAATTATCAAGAGCGATATAAACCGGAATGCTCGGGAAAAGCGAACAGACGTCAAAGGAAACCATTATCTCGTTTGGTTCGATTTTTATGTTTTTAATTTTATCCACGAAATCAAACGAATTTTTAACTGAACAGCTTTGTAATGCGGGTAGTTTCTTTATTTCACTAACTAACCATTTTGATTGTTTATATATTGGCGTATCAATATTTGAAACAATTGGTCTCATTTCGTTTCCCGGTTTGTGTATTTTTGGCAAAGCATAGAGCTTTGCTAGTTTTGGATTCGAAATAATTAAAGTTCTTTGTAACCTGGGGCCAAACACACTGCCAATGCGCTTTCGCATTTTATCACTTTCACGAATAAACTTTGGTAAAGGGTCTTTTTGAACCTGTTCGTATTTGCACTTGTTTATTAGTTTTATAACTCTATCATCATAATCACATTTATTCATAATCACTAATTTATTGCCCTTGTCTGCTTTCATATAAACAACATCTTCTTTCTTTCTTAAACCTTCTATTATCTTTGTTTGTTTATTTGCCACTTCCGAATTTTGTTTTTCCTTTTTTACCGAATCGATGACCTTAGCCGCGTGGTTCCGAATGTCATATTGTATAGACGGGACTTTGACTTTAAACATGTTTCTATATCTACTACAGATTGCAGCAGAGGTAGCTTCGTTGGTTTTGGCACAAAATTAAGTCCTTTATTTAAAATTATTTTCTCATCTTCCGTTAATGATTTATCCGATTCGTTACAAATGAAATCGATGTTTTCATAAGGCTCTGTACTTTAAGATTTTTTATTTTTTTTCAGAAAACTAACAACAAAAAAACTTGTTTAAATTTTTGTACAAAAACTTCAACGAACTATGAATATTATATATAAATATTTCAAAAAACTTTTAGTGAATTTTAGGAAGAAATTCAAAATATTTTTTTGAAAATTCGCTATTTCAAAATTGGGTGGATATTTTTTTGTGAAAATTGAATTTATATCATTATATTATTTAAAAATTTAAATTTGCACACCAACAATTTTTTTAAAAATGTTTTGAAAATTTTGTATACAAAAATTAATTTTTTAAATAGCTGCAAATTTTTGTATATGAAAATAATTTTTTTTAAATAGCTGCAACGATTTCCGTAATCTGTTTTGCAAAAATTTGAATTTATTCAACAATTCATATTATTTACATTTTTTGTAGAGAAATCTATTAAAATAAAGGGTCCGCCAAATAACTTTTTTTTTTTGAAAATGCTAAAAAAAAATTACTGAATATTTTCTCAAATTTCTTTTTTTATTTGAAAGTACAATCCTAAAAACAACGTGTGGGGGGATGTCAAAGAAAAACCCTATGTACCAAATTTCAGATAATCTATCCAGCCGTTTAGGCTGTATCTCAATGGACAGACAGACAGACAGATACACAGGCAGAATTGTGAGACCAAATTCTTTCGTCTTCTCTATCATCGTTTTTTTTTTTGTAAGTTTTAAGTCAAAAAACAATTTTTGCGAAGCGTGAAGCTAGCACCACCATTTTTGATTTTGTGGCTAACCTGGTGATATATTGTGACGTAAATATTCAACAAAACATGGCAATAATGTTTTTTGGTCGTAAAAGTTGCTAATTGGCGATTTTTTTATGTCTTCGACATATTATTGCACTTTTTTTTTTTATATTTATACAAAATTGTATCCGTAAAATTTGCAAACTTGAGACTTTGTTAATATTTACGGGCGGGACAATTTTGTTTGGAAAATTAAAAATGGAGGTGCTTACTTCAAGCACATTACGATTTAAAATAATTTCAGTAGGTAAACTCATATGGTTTGAACTACATTTTTATACTTAGCAACAGTTACAAATTGAATGTCATCAATGATTATTATTTTTTAGGTTTTAAGAAAATATTACATATATTCAACTATTGTCATTTTTTGATTTTTTGAAGGTAGACATAGTACGTAAGTTTTCTTATGAAAACAAGAATATTAAAATCTTATACCATTTTTAAATGCTTTATTCAACCAAACAACATAAAAAAGTTCTCATTGAAATACCTCTGACGGATTTTTTAGATTGCATAGAAAACACATCATGTAGTTTCTAGTTGAATGATTTTAAAGGATTAATTTAAGCAGAACACACGTGTATGTTATTCTGTATGCATAAATTCAAATTAATTGCGAAATTATTTATTAGAATATGTTTCTAGTACATCCTTTTTATATGCATGTGTTTGATATACATATTTGTGGTGTTTGGGAGAAACATGATAACTCCATTTTAAAATTTGCCTCTTTACGCCCACTTTACATCGAGCTAGAACCTTAACGGATGAACCGATTTTCTTCAAATTTTAAACACAATATTTCAAAGACCGTTTCCATAATGCTATGTTTCCACCTAAGGTTTATCTCAGCTTAGATTTAATAAATCTTTTTGGTGTTTCCACCGCACAAAAAGATTTAAAAAAGATTAAATCTGACAACACTTTCAAAAATGCAAATGGCGCTTCAATTTTTCTTATGAAGTGCGAAAGAGGGAGAATGTTTTATTGGTGTCAAACAATGAAGAACTGAATCGAGTCTCGAATGAATCGTTCAGCACCATGTTAAAATAGGTTAGTTCGATTTGTAAAACTATTTGTCCTAGGAAGATTTAATACGATTAATTTCTAATGTCCAAGATTAACGAAATATATTTGTATGGTAAATCTTCAAGATTTAAAGGAGATTTGAGGTAAATCTTATTAAATCTCAGATTAGCGTTAGGTGGAAATGTAGCATAAATGAAGAGAATCGGTGGACGCGTTTAGGTTCTACCTCGATTTGAAGTGGACGTTAGGTGGCAAATTTTAAAATGGAGTTATCATGTTTCTCCCAAACACCACAGATATAAAAACAAAAGCAATACAAAATATATCCTTCAATCAAATTGTCAATGAGTCGTTTTCATTGCTGAAATAAAATAAAACGAATTACTTTGCTTACAAAGCTTCTTATGAATCAAAGTTCTGTAATGTCACGAACTAGCACTGTAAATGAAAAGGTTTGGTTTATTAATAAAACAATGTATCATGATGTGATGTACCCATCCAGTGTGGCGTAATGGTTAGTACGTTTGATTTTCACGATTGATTTAACCTCTGACAACTACTGCTAACCTAAAAATAAGATTCACGATTAGATCGCACGTAATTGCTCTTATGTTAAAGTTTCTTCGAATTTTTGAAATTGTTAAAAAACATGGATATTATGAGAAAAAATTATTAAAAGCATGGAATTCGTTTTTTAAAATGTTAAAATAACTAATCCCTTACTATGGTGGTGCTTTGCTAACTTGATATGAAGCTAACGAAGAATAAAAGGAAAACATAGAAAACATTGCACGATTTAATTCAATTTTTCACAACTATAATGACCAACTATTGGCAAATTATTTAGCCATAAAACATTAAGTATTGTATAATAGACCAAGAGCCCACAGCAGATTTTGGGTGTGAGTGATAGCAAAAAATGAATTATAGGCGTCGAAAGCTTCATCAAAGGCTTTTCAAAAAATCAAAGTCTTGCAGTCCACAACTGGGGCAATCGAAGAAAAATGAAATAATGTGTTAAACTCATTGCATTGGGCTATATTAAGCCCTTTTGTCATTTGTAAATGTAGACTGTATAACTTTAGTTGCAAATTTATCTGAGCAACTATAGTGAAATTATGAAGTTAGGGAGAACTTTTTGTTGTTTACATTCTTTCAGAAATGGTTTTCACCCTTCCCTAGATACAGTAGCGGATCCAGGATTTGGCTGTGGGGGGGGCTTGAGGCTCCTATTTTAGACATTTCTCAATCCTAATTTTCTTTTATCAGAATGTAGGCCAGTCGGCAGAGTCAAACAATTGTTTCATAATACAAAAATATAACTAATGAAAAATGTTATCATTGGAAAAGGAGCAGTACAAAATTTTGTTGAGATAATTCAAATGTCTTTCTTTTTATACTGAATGTTTTGAAGAATTTATACATTGAATACATAGGCAGTACACAGATCGTGCTGAAATTTAGCTCCCACATTTCTCTCCAAACACCAGGAGAATATCACATAAAACAGCCGTTCTCAGAATACAAATTTTACTCAACAATTTCAAAGAATTTTTTTTCTTAAATATTTCAAGTAAATCTGATAAAATAAAATGGGTTTTTCTCGAATATCTCTCTCTTCCAATTTTCATTTTAACAAAGTAAAGTCTATCTAAATCTTAAGAATAAAATAATCTGTACAAATTTAGCTCGAGAATAATGTGGCGAACAACTATTTCATGCACTTAATTTTGACAGGCATCTTGGTGATGTATAGTAAGAAATGAAAATTTAATTGGATTTGCGTACTGCTCAGCCAAAATACTAGGCAAAATTTTGGGGAGAATTTTGTATGGGAGTAAAATTTTACCACTTTCTACAAAGATATTGGCTAAAACATGTTATTGATATTGGCTAAAACAACATTAACAACCACGCCATTTAGTTTGAATGATCCTACCATTTCTTATCATAAATATTTAATGAATATTTTTCAATTAATTTATTTAATTTTATTTATTTATTATCTTAAGGAAATCCAAAATAGAGAAACTTAGATTAAAAGTTGCATCGTTTTAAGAAAACGTATAAAATCGTCAAAATATCTTTGAACTACAAATCTTTATTTTCAATTTCGAGGACATTTTTATTTGATTTTAATAAACAATAAGGGTATTCATGCAACAGCGTTAAGTCGTCGTAATCGTAGTAAAGTTGTAAACTTCGTAAATCTGTCAAATTTTCCATACAAATTTTGACAGAATTACGAAGTTTTAAAAGTTTACTACGTTTACGACGACTTTACACTGTTGTATGAATACCCTTAATATATTGTTTGATTCGGTTGCTCGAAAACCATGCAAAGTTATTTTTTTTTCATCAGAAACACAGTTTTTAGAGTTAAGCTCTAAAATTTCCCGGGGCTCAGCTAAGCCCGAAAGGTATCAACAGAAGAGCTTTGGAAAAAAGGTGGCATTTGCTCTTGTGGTCAAATTCAATAGGATCCTTTCTTTAATGATGGATTCTATCGATATCCTTAACTTTCGTTTATTCACCTTAAGGCAATAGCATGATTTACTCTTAATTTTATCTGAAAAGGAATTCAAGGAAATCAAGGCAAATGTTAACATTTTTCACTCAATACAGACACCTACATATCTGAATTTCGGTTTTCAATTTCTGAAAAATTTATTAAATGAAAATATAAGTTGCTGAATTTTATTGAACATTTAAATTAACTGAAGTTACCTTGTTTGTTTCGCCAAATGCTCTACGGGCTTGAACAAAAACGCAGCATTATTTTTCCGTCAATTCCCTAGGGGCTTAAGAAAAACACAGTTAACATGTAAATTATTAAGCCCCAACATCACATTTTCAGTTTCCTTAAAGCTTGGGAAAACATAAGCTTACATGTAAAATTGTAAGGCCCCAACCTCGTCGAATTTCCTTAAGGCTTGGCTACGTTATGGTAGCCCCATTCTCATTTTTTTTCCAATTCCCTAATATCTTGGAAAAAACAAATTTAAGGCGTAAATTGGTTCTTATATTCAAATTGCTTGGTCTCATCTTCGTTTTTTCATCCAATTCTGTGGGGGCTTAGAAAAACATACTTTCATGCAAATTTTTCAGCCCCAACCTTGTTTTAATAAATACTACAAAAAGACACGAATATTATATCTATGATTAAAGGGATCATTTTTTGTCTCATCAAGTGTTTTCAAGAAATTTAGGTTTGAAAACGAACAAAAAATTCAAACATCGTAATGTATTGTATTTTGCTATTAAATTAACTGTACCAATCGACTGTGGGGGGGGGCTTCAGCCCCTATAGCCCCCCCTCTGGATCCGCCACTGCCTAGATAGGCTCCGCGGATCCCATATCACGAAATCTGAGATCACTTGAGTGTTTAATTCGCCCTGCCAGACTGTTTAAAAAAAACCGTTTTTCACTTAGAACTTTGAATTTTCCGTGATATGTGATCAGAGGAGCTTATCAAGGGAGGGGTGAAAACCAATTTCGGCTTACACGATTACCCTCGAAGCTGCATTCATATTTTTTTTCAATGCATTGTGTTTCATCGCAAAGGCCCCAACTGTGGACTGCAAGACTTTGATTTTTTGAATAGCCTTTTTTTTTGCTATCCATCACACCCAAAATCTGCTGTGGGCTCTCGGTCTATAAGCTTTTCGAGTTGTGTCAAATAAGTAAAGCACCTAAAAAACATAGAAAACATTGAACGACAAATTCGAAACTGTCACAACAAATAATTAACGACTAATAAACAACTAATGAACGGCAAATTATCCACCTACCCATTTTTCGATTTGTGAAAGTTGGTTTGCTACCTTGACACTCGTAGAAAACAAATCACTCAAGAAAACATCGCACCACAAAATTGAATTTATCGCAATCAATTGACGAATAATTTACTTGATATCAAGCTAGCAAAGCACCCAAAAAAACATAGAAAACATTTCACGATCAAATTGAATTTGTCACAACTAATTAACGGCAAATTATTAAGCCATAAACCATCAGGTATAAGAAGTTTTTACTGATTTTCGAAAGAAAATATTGAACGACAAATTCAAAATTATCATAACTAATTAACGACTAATTAGTGGAAAATTATCCACCAGCTAATTTTTGGATTCGTCAAACTTATTTCAGTAAAAATAACACGGGTTCTTTGGTTATGCAAAGCAGCTGTGATGTTGATGATTTTATCCTTAACCATAGCCTAGAAAAACTAGACTGATGCGAAAAACAACCAAATACATATATGTATCAATATTATTAAAAACACCTTATAATGACTTAATTCTTATTTAGGATTCGATTAAAGCTATGACAGTAAAAGTTTATTTAAATATTTTTTGTATTCTTCCATTAAAGCCCTACAAATTTGCAATTCAACTGTGGTTGAAATATGCAGGATTGCAGGGGATATGATTCCTTAAATAAAATAAGCAGTTGAAAACAATTTAAAAGTTTTTTCCAAGCACATGAATTTGTCACAAACATACTTTGAATCGTCACAACAACCTCTTTTTGAGCTGAATTAAAAAAGAGTCGCTTGAAACAGCAACACAAAACTTGAGATTTATAAAAAGATAAAAATAATCCCTTGAATTAAGAAAAAAAACATCAGAATTTATTCATGCTTTCTGCTTAGCTTACCCATAATTTAATTATATAAAACAATACATTTTTCTAAGCTCTCCACACAAAATAGGGTTCAATTCAAAATTTTTGTTTGTCCGAAAGTGGCTTTCTTGCAGGTCTCTTCAATTAATATAAAGAGCCTTCCATGCGTACGTAATTATCAAACAAAACTGAAATTATTTTTTATTGCATCGCCCCTCTGACCCATATTATTATTTTATTCTTAGTTTTATTTAATGAATAAGGTAAAGCACAGAAAGAACCCTTTTAGCATAAAGCCTAATGAGAGAGTACCTTTACCTACTTAAAATGCTGATGGTTTAAAACCATTTTAAGTAACCTCTATTATATGTACATAATAAAATACTGTGTGTGGATGGTTGTGTTGAATTTTAACAAACTTTCATGAGAAGTCAATGCAGGTTGTGAATGGGGATGATATTTGCTTATTAATAAGGAAATATAGACTTGGCAATCTGCAGCAGCACATTATACAAACAAAGTTAAAAGCTATTTTTCATCACTCTCCAACAGCATTTATTTATTTACAGATAAATAAAATCGAAGAAATATTTATAAAAAAATATTTAAAAATAAGAACAATCAAATGACAGCTTATCTTGTTTTCGAAGTCAAATAAGAAAATTGTGTTTCATTTGAAGTATACCTAGTCTGCAATGACATTGACTAAAATCAAAGGTCACGAATAAAACAGAAATCCCCCCAACACAAAAAAAAGTACCCTTAAAATCCAATTTCATGGAAATATCAAAGACCTGTCATCTCAAGCCTACAATGTCCAATTAAAAGATCGTATTTATGAATTTCAAATGAGAAGAATTCTCTTCTATACTTTTTAATAACTGCTTTTTGCATAGGTTCCTTGTTTTGTGTGGAAGCTAAACGAATGTATATGCAAACAAGAAACAAAGCCCCTAATGACCAATACCATTGTTTTAATTCCGCAAAGGGACAAAAACTCCATAAATTTAAATAATCGATGTCAGCATTTGTTGGTAAATACTGAGCTTTTATTTTTTTTTTATTTTTTTTCATAAAATAATACACGAACAAAAAAGAAACCCAAAATAATTGAAAACATGACTGGAATAATTTAAAAATAAATAATAATAATTTTTCAAGTATAGAAGAGGTACAAGAGTATTGTACTTTCCGTGCTGCTACTGCTTGACAGCATTGTAAAGTACTTGAGCAATTTTGCCAAAATGTAATATAAAAAATAAATGAAAAATGTCAACCAGAAACACACAGTCCAATAATCACTGGTTGTGAATTGTGATTCAATTTGTATAAATACAGAAATGGATGCCATTCGTGTGTTCAATTTTCTGTTTTTTTTTCAAATTGAAGTTTTAAATTTTAAACAAAATGGGCATTCCATTACATGGCGAAGCACTGTGAAAAATTCAAAGATAAAGGCGGATAAATGAGAAGAAACGTTTTATAAAATATTTAATTAATAAAGTGTGCCACTGAGGTTATGCCGTGTTGCCCGTACTTTAATCTTTCGGTTCAGTTATTTACTTAAATAGTTCAAGGACTTTGAGTACCTTATATAAGAAAAACATATTAAGATACAATATGTACGAAGAAATGTTTATTTAAAATTTATTTTATGGAATATTTTTTAAATAATATTAAAATATACAAAAATTAACATACGATTAATAAAACGTAGGGAATCATAAATATTTATGTTCAACACCATATTTTCTACAAAGTACCCTTATGGTGTCTTGTTATTCAACGTAGTGCAATAGTTATCACCCGATGTTTTTTGGCTGTAATTTTTGTATTAAGGAAAAACTTTGTTTCTGCTTATGGGATACGTTATTTTATGTCTTAATTTTTGTTCATTTAGTGGAGAAAATTATATCTGCATGTCACCCTCGCTGTCCAGAATTGATGACCTTTCGGGCCCGATTTATGGCATTTTCCATTATTCCAGCCAAACTTTTGGCTATAGGTCCTCTCCTACTTGATGGATATTCTCTTGAAGGCTTCAAGATTCTGAGGCCTGTTGACATTGACTCATGGTTTCAAAGTAAAAACCATACAAAAAGAAGTCTGGAATGGTTAAATTGGGTGATCTTGCCAGCAAAACGAGAGATTACGTGACCGGCAATTGCAGCCCTCAGAATTTTGGTTGTGGCTAGTGCGGTATACGCTGTTGATCCATTCTGTTAGAACTACATATTCTCCTATCTCAAATAACCCGATCGAGGAAGGAGAAAGTTATTAAACGTGGCTTTACTCATAAAATGTGCAAACATTGGGTAGGCTCATTGTAGAAGAACGATATAATGAAGATCTACCCGGTGACTAACACCAACAGGAACGTTCGAGTGGACTATGTTGCTCCTTGGTTTGATGTAGACTGCAAAAAAGCCAGAGAGTTATCTTTTGGCCGGCTGAGAGCATTTAAGAACTTGGGTGATGGTAATTTAAAAACGAATACTTGCAAGCAAACAGTGAATACAAGAAGTTGTGTAAACGAAACAAATCTGAATTTTTGAAACAGAATTCAAACGGCTTTCCCATTGTCAAAGCTCGAAAGAATTTTGGAACCTAGTGAGGAGTCTGAACGGTAAACAATTTATTATTAATTGTTACTTAAGTCCCGACATTCTGGCGGAACATTTTAAGAACTTGTTGAATCCTACTGAAGAAGGAGTTTATTTTCGATATGCATCTCCAGGATTCACCAATGATATTTTATTTTGGATGCTGAAATAGCTCATCAAGAGGTATTATCAGCGGTGGCAAAGCTTATAGAGATGGGAAAGCAGCAGGGTCGGATGGAATATCAGCTGAGTTTTATAAGTATGGTACAATAGAGATGATAGGCAGCTTAACACTTTATATTCAACAATGTAATGGAAACTGGGTTTATTCCTCAGGAATTCAGGGAATCCATAATTTTTGCAGTTCTATCTAATTACAGGGGCATATCCTTTCTTAATCCTTCTTACAAAATCTTCACTTTAACTCTGCAAAGACGGCTTAACAAATGAATTGACGATAAAAAGCTATTGAAGGAGTTCCAAGCTGGTTTTAGGCCAAGTTATTCAACGATTGAACACATCCTCGTATTGAAAAGCATTGCGGATACATTTGTTACCAAAGAAAAAAGTTGTATATGTAGACTTTGTAGACTTTAAATCCGCGTTTGATACGGTGAACAGACAAGCACTTATTTATAAGCTATATGGGCTTGAAATGTCAAAGAAGTTTGGAAAAACCATACAGAACCTTTATGTGGACACAATGGCGTCGGTTTGGAATGGTGAAGAGATGTCTGAGTGGTTTAGAACAGAATCCGGAGTCAGACAATGAGCCCAAGCCTGTTTGCTTAGTTCATTGATGACCTAGTAGAAAGCTTACCAGTGGCATCAAATATCTTAAGTAGAGTAATATCGAAACAATTCCAAATCATGACAGACATTTGGTAATTAATGATTACTGATTAAAATTTGGTGGGTTCACTGGTCAAGTTTTCATACATTTTAAATTTGTGATTAAGTAAGTATTTAAGAGAAAACTTGCCAAGTAAATCCACCAAATTTTTATCAGTAATCATTAATTACCAAATTTCTGTCATGATTTGGAATTGTTTCGATATTACTCTACTTAAGATATTTGATATTAAACTTCATGAACTTAAAACTTGGCATATACTTTAGATCTCATTACTTTTTTTGGCTGACTTTTTATGCACAGGTTTCTTGTACACATAAGAACTTGGCTCCTTTTTTAACATTTATGTTTTTGTTGTGATTTCACTCCTTTTTGCAAAGATTTATTTTGCCAGGTGAAAGTCAAGCCCTACCGCTCTACAAACTTTCATAATTCTACGACAACCGAAAGTGCTCCATACAAATAATAGCAATTCTGATAAAGTGGGTGGATGGCAACCCCCCCCCCTGAATGGACAATTCCAAATTTTCGATTTTTTTCTTTCTTTTCTTTCTAAGTACTTCAAGTCCTACCGACCTACCAATTTGCATCGTTCTACAACAATCGGAAGTGCTTCATATAGTTTATAAGAATTTTTAAGAATGTGGGTCGATGCCACGCCCCCTGAACTGAAACTTCCAATTTTTCGATTTTTTTCTTTTAAGTACTTCAAGGCCTACCGACCTATCAATTTCATCGTTCTACAACAATCGGAAGTGCTCCATATAATTAATAAAAATTTTTAAGAATGTGGGTGGATACCACGCCCCCTGAATGCAAAATTCCAATTTTCAATTTTTTCTTTCTAAGTACTTTAAGTCCTACCGACCTACCAATTTCCATCGTTCTACAACAATCGGAAGTGCTTCATATAGTTTATAAGAATTTTTAAGAATGTGGGTCGATGCCACGCCCCCTGAACTGAAACTTCCAATTTTTCGATTTTTTTCTTTAAAGTACTTCAAGGCCTACCGACCTATCAATTTCATCGTTCTACAACAATCGGAAGTGCTCCATATAATTAATAAGAATTTTTAAGAATGTGGGTGGATACCACGCCCCCTGAATGCAAAATTCCAATTTTTTCAATTTTTTTCTTTCTAAGTACCTTAAGCCCTACCGACCTACTGATTTTCATCGTTCTACAGCAATCGGAAGTGCTCCATATAATTTATAAGAATTTTTAAGAATGTGGGTGGATGCCACGCCTCCTGTATGGAAAATTCCAGTTTTCAATTTTTTTCTTTTTAAGTACCTCAAACCCTACCAACTTACCAATTTTTATTGTTCTACAACAATCGAAAAGGCTCCATATAATTTATAGAATATTTAAGAAAGTGGGTGGATGCCACGCCCCCTGAATAGAAAATTGCAGATTTTCGATTTTTTCCTTTGTATGTACTACAAGGCCTACCGTTGTGCGAAATTTCAAGTTTCTACGATGTCGGGAAGTGCTCCATAATTTTGATGATCTGTCAGTGAGTCAGTCAGTCAGTGAGTTAGTGAGTCAGTGAGTCAGTGAGTCAGTGAGTCAGTGAGTCAGTGAGTCAGTCAGTTACGGTTTTTGCGATTTTTGAAGTCGTATATCTTGGGAACTACTAATGCTAAAGAGTTGAAATTTGGTGAGCAACCTGTGTTTGATCAGTTCAGCAAATACTCCGAATTTGAAGTTTCTGACTTTATTGGTACTGAAGTTAGAGGGGGGTTGAAAATCGCCTGAGTTTGTTCCTGTAGAAAGGGTGTAGTGCCGCGAACTTGGCTGGGCACTACCGTGCCCTTTGATACCAATATTAAAAACTGGCGTTGAATTATAGGGATCTAATCGTTAGTGAGAATTTCTGGTGGTATAAAGAATGTAGAGTAATTAACTAATTTGTTTTTGATGAAAATTTTATTATAAAAATTAAATACTTTTATCTTCTATCCTCTAATAATATTATTATGTTTTGTCAACCAGGCAGACAGCAGAAAAGCCATGCTTTATAAAAATTGTTTTGTTATTATTGTAACCAATTTATTTATCGATCAATAAAATCTAATCTAATCTTATCTAATGAAGATCTTGCAACCGAACACCAGCCTGACAAAAATGTACCCACTGTACTCACTTCGATACACCGTACCAAACTCCAAGTGCCTGTACTCTACGATATTCGTCCCCCAACCTCAGAAGTCATCAACTGTTCAATCGGCTTCACAAATGCACCGAATTCCAAAACCAGTCAGGAGAATTTCTCTCCTGTTCACTTCACATGATGAATCGACCCTTCGCTGTAAAGCCTCTTTTGGATCAAGATTCTAGTAGATCAGATCAAAAACACACCCCACACACCCTATTACTTTAAGCTATGAATCGGGGGTATTATGGAAATCAATTAGAATTCATAGAGGGGATAGCTAAACTAACGCAATGGTATACCGTATACCGCAAAGTGACATGCTAAGAAGAAGAGCTGTCCCAGAGTTGTACAGAGGTAAAGCTTTAGAATGGCTAGATACTCATATAAGGCGCTTTTCTTTTATAATTCAGAAAAGAGCTCTGAACAGAGTCCAAGCCTGCCGAGCATGTTCTGAACAACATCTGAGCAAGTTTGTTCTGAGCACCCTGAACCATTTTTGAAACACACCCGACCGAACACTAGCTGTCAAATGCTATGTGTTCAGCATTGAACTCTGTCTGCTCAGTCATTTTATTCAGAGCTCATAGAGCGCGCTCTGAACAAACTCAGAACACACTAAGAACGAAAAAAGAAATACAAATTTTTAGCTCTGAATGCTCAGAGCTAAAAAAGAAACACAACTTTTTGTTTGACAGTTCCGGCTCTGCTCTGAATTAAAAAAAAAAACCCTCTAGAGAGAATGGCTTCATTACTTTCTGAAACAATTTCTACCTGTGCGTTGCGTTCTTGAATTTCTAAACTAAAGGCCAGTTTCATTGTCTCGTTTCAATATTGTTCTGCTGAACTTAATTTACAAATAAGTGTGGATTTTGGATTTCCATTTACACACCAAACCCTTGGAAACTAATTCTTGACTAGCGCCAAATCTTTCAACTCATCTTTCCTCTTGCATGACTAACGAATTGTTGGCTTACGAATCGGGTACGGGAAAAAAAAGAAAAAAAAAATAACTTTTTTGTATTCCCAAAAATTATAAGAAGTTGGTAAGTCGACATAGGTTTTTCCTTGCAAAACTATACTGATTAAAGTTTTTGATTGTAATGATGTAAGTAGAAGGTGGATCGGGCATTGCAATAAAAAAGGGTTCCGATAGGTGCTTTACGTCAGTCACCATTTTGTTCCGAGAATGGTTCATCGTACAAAATAATTGATAGGATCTTTACTGCAGTAAATTTAGTTCTTTTTTCATACAATATTCCTGTAAATTTTATACACTCAGAGTAAGAGCGCCTTGAAGTATGCTATTTTCAATGCTGCCTCATATCTCCTCAACGGATGCTGTTGTAGAAAAAATTATACTTACTATACAAAATTGTAGAATATGTAGTTCTTTTGTCTGTTTGTTTAGCCTGAACGGCGGGATCGATTTTCTTAAAACTTGGTGCATAGTGATATTTGGTGACTCTACCCACACGTTGTTTTCATTGTTTTTTTAAGAACCAAAAAAACGGCGCATGCCACACAATTTTTTTAGCAGTTTTACAAAATCTTATTTTTCTCAAAAACGGCTCCACATAGTGAAAGCTACCTTTATACATGAAACCATTTTTTTTGTAATGGTTATTAATGGTACCTCCCAAAGAACCATTTTTATATTCGATTTTCTTCAAAACGGTACTTATGATTTCATTAAAAAAAATTACAAGCAAGGTTCTTAAAAATATTTTCTTACCAAAATTTTTAAAAACATTTTTTGGATTCGTAAAAATATTCAATTTATATTTTTTTAAATCAAATACATATTTTGAAAATAACATGGTCGATTTTTTTGAAAGAAAATAATTTACTATTGTAAAAAAATAAAGGTATACCTACCTTCGATAAAAATTCTTTTTTTTTTCTAAAAATGGCTTCTACGATTTTTATAAAACTTTTTCTGTATTTATTGCTATCTTCTACCGACAGTTCTAAAAATGAATACTTCGGGCTATCCGGCTCCAATCCAATCCCATTCTTATTCTTATTATTATTTATTTATATATTTATTTATTTAAGTCAACTAATTACTAGCTTAACAGACATTTAATTAACATGGCTTGAACATATAGATATTATGATTGAAAAAAAAGTTGTTTAAAATTTACATGAAATATTTAAATTTTGATCAAACAAATCAATATATTTATTATTAAAAATATTAAATAATTTAAACTTTTTATTGGGAGGAGAAAATCGTTCATAATTAGTACGATAGTTTGAGATGAGTATGCATTCGGGCAAATTCCTCAAGTTTCTTTGGGGAATATTAAAATTAATTCGAGACAGAAGGTGCAAAGAGTCTATGTTTCCGTGCATCAATTTTACAATAAAGATAAAACATAAATAAGAACGCCTTTCCTCAAGACTAGGCATGTCAATAAGCTTAAGTATGTTCCTGTAAAGTGGGAGATCATACACGGTTAAAAATTTTGGGGTACTTTTTAATATTTTCTGGGTTACATAAATGACAACACCAAAAATATATTGAAATCTAATACATGGCAAATAATAAAATTTTGAAGTTGATTTAAAATATATTTAAGCTTAATAATATCAGATATTACAAAGGAATACAAAGTCTGTAATCTTTTTGGTATTACAAATAACAATTTTAATATTTATCTATAAGAATTTTATACAAAGTTATCAGAAATTTTTAAATATTTACGTAATATTTAAAAGTAATATTTTCTGTATTGAATACGGCTGTAATACAAGGACTGTATTAAGAAATACCAAGAATTTTAAACTGTGTAAGGGTTTTCCCAACCTAACCCTCTAAGCGCAAACATCAGGAATCTTCTTTGAACCTGTTCTAATCTTGCTTTATAACAGTCGTAATAGGGAGACCAAACCTGACAAGCATACTCAAGAATTGGTCGAACAAAAGTTATAAAAAGCTGTTTTGTAACAAAAGGATCGGATAATTGAGACCCCTTAGCCCCTCCTGCATACGCCACTGCAAATCAGGAATGCAGTTAAATTTATGTTTGAAATGTCTGATATTACATATAATTATGACAGTGATTCAAATACAGTTGTAAAAAATTTGAAAAAGCTATCTAGTTCTAAATGTTGAGGAATGTTTCCAAAGGATTTGGAAAAATATTAGTACTTTTTTTTTTAATTTAGTTCATTGAAAATAATTTTTAAGCCCCTACTTAGTCCTAATCCATTTGGAACATTTCCCAAAATTTTGGACTAGCTTTTCTCAATTTGGTAGAAGTCTGTTTTAGAATCACATTCATATAAAAGTTTACATTCAATAATATATTTTATGACATTTTAAACTTAAATTTGACTATTTTCCTGACTTGGGCAGTGCTTTTCTTTGAATTTTGAAATTATGGACCAAGTTCTGACCTGAATTGTAAAGCTCTCACAAAAAATTAGGCAGTACCAAAAAAATTTCATAAATATTCATTAAGAATTTTGTCGCCAAAATTCTATAAACGGACCACATGTTTCGTTGTAATTGATAAATACTTGATGCATGGATATAATAGTGTCTTGTTACTATACAGGGTGTCTCATTATTTTTTAGTCCATTACCGAAAACCACATGTAAAAATCTTTCTCAGTTCTTGAGAAATTAAGAGAGAACAAAAGGTCCTTTAACCAAAAACAAAACCCGAAAAAAAGGGTTGGAATTATAGATAATTCATGAATATATTAATTTTTTCGGGCTTTATTGGTAAAAGTACCTTTTGCTTTTTCTTTATTTCTCAAAACCTAAGAAAGATTTTTACATTTGGTTTTCGGTTATGGCATATTATTAGATATGTTTTCGTTGATTTTAAATGTTTATTTTTGCATTTAAAGTCAATTTTTCACAAAACTACCCCCCTGCCTCAGGGAGGGGAGATACAAATTCCCCCCCACGCAATTTTTGTCTTAGAATGACCTCAAAAACCACACGCTTAAATACTTCCACTCAGGTTCGGGACACCCTGTATAAATATTGTATTTATTAGCAAACATTTCGGGAATTTGACCTTTCATCATCGGTCTTAAAAGATATTAGAAGTTGCATAATTTTAACAAAGAATATCTCTCACCTTTATAATCTAAGAAGATTTAGTTTTTATTTTTAACTATTTCTCCCGATAACAAAACTCTCGGTTAATTTCAATACAAAATAAATTGTTGGCTTTAAAAAGTCCTTTGAAAGAGTTCTTGAAAAGAATGTTGTCCAAACATTTTATTTAACCTTTTCTGGTTTAAGTTGTGCTATTAGCCTAATGATGATAATATACAAATACTCGAAAACATTCGTAGGTAAATATGTAGAAAATTTTTTGCGAGAGTAACAAGCAGGTACTTGTTTCTTAGCCGCTCAACATAATTGTTCCCCACTTAAGGGTATATTTAATAGCATGTAACAAATTCTTTTCAATTTTAGTCCAGAATGAAAATTGACTCCGAAAATATTATATTCGATACAAAATCTAGAGATCCGTTTTTTTTGTTTTGTTATTTGGCTGCCTATTGGTTTTATCTCACAGAAGAATTCACTTTAAATTATTTAAAAGGACATGCATAAGAACACTAACTAAACATAGCTACATATACAGGGTGTCCTGTAAATAATGGATAACCTTGCAACTGGTTGTAGCAGGCCTCATGACCTATCCAGAAAAAAATATAAAACAAATATTTTCCCTGTGGTTACTATGTTATGATGTTTTTTCCAAAAGTTGTTAACAAGTACTGCTTTCCTCGAATACGTGAACGCTACGACCATGGATGAACAATTTTTATATTTTTGTAATATTCTAGAATAACTGTTGTAATAGATGGGTGGTAAAATTTGACAGTAGTTATTGCATTTTTTTTATTATAATTTTTTAAAATATTTTTTTCAGTAGACAAATTTATTTTCAAAAAAGTTTGACCACCTCTAATAAATTAAAATTGTATAAGAACATGAGTGGCCAATTGCTTAAAAAAGTTGTCTATTTAATGCACTTTTCAAAATGGTATAACACTTGCTTGTGTTTTAACGAAATAACCAAGAAAATTTGTCAATCATCTAATAAAGCTGCTTTTAACATTTTGGCAAAATGTCAATCAAAATGTTACAATAACCTCCAAATTTGGGTTGGACAAAAATTTTCTCTTTTGATGTGTAAGGGGGTTCAGTGCATGTATAAAACTCTAATTTAGGTGTTGAAAGACCCACCATTTGGCCACCATATTGAAAAACGAGTTCTGCAAAGTTTTCCATGGCAACTTAAATTTTATTTGTCTTAGAAAAAAAAATTTGGTACAATTTTGTAGCAAATTCAATTCTCTTCAATTTATGTTAACATATTTTTTACCCTTAAGTCATAAATAAAAAAGTTATAGTCAAAAACATATGAATTTTTTCAATGTTTAAATTTTGATTATAACTTTTTTATTTATAACTTTAGGGTAAAAAGTATGATAACATTAATTGAAGAGAATTGAATTTGCTACAAATTTGTACCAAAGTTTTTTTTTCTTAGATTAATATAATTTAAGTTGCCATGGAAAACATTTTAGAACTCGTTTTCCAATATGTAGGCCAAATGGTTTGGCTTTCAACACCTAAAATCGAGTTTTATACTAGCACTGAGCCCCCTTACACATCAAAAGAGAAAATCTTTGTCCAGCCCAAATTTGGAGGTTATTGTAACATTTTGATAGACATTTTGCCAAAATGTTAAAAGCAGCTTTATTAGATGATTGACAAATTTTCTTGGTTATTTCGTTAAAACACAAGCATGTGTTATACCATTTTGAAAAGTGCATTAAATAGACAACTTTTTTAAGCATTTGGCCACTCATGTTCTCATACAATTTTAATTTATTAGAGGTGGTCAAACTTTTTCGAAAATACATTTTTGTACTGAAAAAAATATTAAAAAAAATTATAATAAAAAAAATGCAATAACTACTGTCAAATTTTACCACCCATCTATTACAACAGATATTCTAGAATATTACAAAAA
Organism: Dasysyrphus tricinctus; assembly: GCA_963921185.1. Taxonomy (NCBI): domain Eukaryota; kingdom Metazoa; phylum Arthropoda; class Insecta; order Diptera; family Syrphidae; genus Dasysyrphus; species Dasysyrphus tricinctus. The sequence goes on from OY992530.1 coordinate 145,208,021, forward strand.
TATAAAAATAGTAAAAATTGTTCATCCATGGTCGTAGCGTTCACGTATTCGAGGAAAGCAGTACTTGTTAACAACTTTTGGAAAAAATATCATAACATAGTAACCACAGGGAAAATATTTTTTTTTATTTTTTTTTCTGGAAAGGTCATAAGGCCTGCTACCAGGGCCGGCCCGAGCTAAATTAGCGCTTTGCGCAAACTTCATCACTATCGCCCCTCAATTGCTGTTCTCATTACCCAAGTTGTACACGTTGGTATTCGATTTTTTTCTTTGACGAAGTGTCCCCAAGAGACGAACGATGTATCCCCAAGAAGGGGAACAAAATCGTGCAATTTGTAAAGATTTTGTGATTTAGTTTTTTTTATTGTGGGTGTGAATAGGAAGCCAAGCATCGACTTATTTTTGGAAAAGTAGGTATCTGTCTTTGAATTCAGAATAAGTATATGGATATCAATATTGGCGTGAGCTATTAAAAAGAATTGAAATTAAAAAGTATAGGAAGTGGCTTTTTTGATGCTTGCTCAAGGCGCCCATTGGGTTCAGCGCCCTGCGCATTTGCACCGCCTGCACGTATAGCTTTTCCGGCCCTGCCTGCTACAACCAGTTGCAAGGTTATCCATTATTTACAGGACACCCTGTATATTTTGATAACTAACTGTTTCTCATATAATGTGAACAAAATCCAATTCAATAAAGTGGGTTTATAACCAGTTTTTGACTTATTTCAATACTTCCAATATGTAGGAATTTTAAGTTTAAGATAAAAATTCCTACTTTTAATTCAGTTTCCATAGAACTAGTGCACATAACTTTTGAAGGAATTTCTATTTATTTCCTAGAAGTTCATTCGGTTAGCATGCAAAACTAATGTGGTCAATGGGGCTATATCCTTTTGCAATTCCTGAATAATAAAAACCACAACCACTCCTTCTTGCATGTTGAAAGTTCACAAACTATTGTGAATAACATAGAATTACTTCTTCTATCATGAACTGTTATACGTGTATGTGTAGGTACGGATCTTCGTATTTTTCTTTTTATTTATTTTTAATTATCTTAAATGCAACTTCCAAATACTTTTCTATATATAAATACATAACCATGATGTTGCTTGAATGCAGTTTTGGTATACCTACTGTTATTCGTTGTTCTTCATTTTGAATTCTTTCAAAATAGAAGAACTTTTCTGCTTTGCAATGCTATACATCATTTGTATACAAATACAAATGATGTATAGCAATGCATTTGCAATTTTTTGGGCGGTACATTTCTTTTACGGCACACAACTCAGCTTCATCAAAAAACCAAAGAAAATCCTTTGCAAACAAGGATACAAGAAAAAAAATTAAAGTAGCAGAATTCTCATTCTCACCATGATTTTGCACTTTAATACTCGAATAAGTACTTCCTTTGTAACTATTTACCGGATGTACTGTACATTTTTTGAAAATTTCTTATTTTAATTTTTGTTTTGTTTTGTTTTTTGTTTATTGTATAAAAGAGGAATTTAATTAATAAGTACAAAAACGTGCGTAACCACCTATCAACCTAACACAAGAAGAAAAATGTGAAAACTTTTATCAAGTACATGAGAAAGTAGAGTCCTGTGGTAGGTAGTTAGATGTTGTGTTGTTAGTTGGAAATATTTCATTGGAAAAAGAAAACTTTAACTGACACGCACGAAACGAAAAGGACACGATATCTGGAATGTCACTGATAAATTCATAAAACATTGAAAAAGATAAGCCATGCCTTTTATTTCCCACAAGAATTCAGTTACGATAGAAAAAAGTCATTAAAGATAGTAGTTATAAGGACACTTTTCTTGATCCTTTATTGTATTTAATGAATATAGACGATAAGGCGCATACTTTATTTATATAAAGAGACACCTACTACCTCAATAAATCGTCGTTAAACCATTATTTTTCTATTGAAAGATTTTAAATTGTGCAAAAGGGTTGCTTTTTTTTTTGTGTGAACTTTCTATATCACTAACATTTATATAATTTAAGGATTTTATGTGCTGCAAGAAATGGCTTGAAAGAGGGTAATATGAATAGCAATAAGAGATAGCTGGTTCATTTTTTTTTTATACATATTAAAAAAAAAGAATTTTTAAATTAAAAACACTTAATAATTTAACGGGAAGAAAATGGAAAATAAATTATTTGCTTGAGCAGTTCATTGACAACTGAGTCAAGAAAAAATGTCGTTGAACTGTTTTTAAACCTTTTAGGGCAGTTATAGAAATTTATGGAAGAAGGTACGATATTTTTGTTGGCACCAGGTGGAAAAATTTCATTTAAAATAAATCTGGCACAAAAGTAATGGTCCAAATTGAAACTGCGGTGATATAGGAAAGGTTATGACATCTTAAAACGAAGTAACTCCGATTATGCCAAGTGAAGTCATAATGGTTTTTATTAATGGTTGTTTTTTTAAGATTGAAAAAATATATCAATTTATAAAAATATGGGAAATTTACAAAAATTTAATACCACCCGAAAGGCCCTAAGATCTTTATAAAAGGTCAGCTCTTTCAGTAATTGATCAGCTATAGATTGCTTTAATGATATATTTTATCCTTATGCCAAAAGTCGTTCGTGACCTTGAAAAAAAACATCGTAAAAATGAATCTATAGCTGATCAATTACTGAAACTAGCTGACCTTTTATAAAGATCTTAGGGTTTTTCGGGTGGTAGTAATTTTTTCTAAATTTCCTATAAATAAGGTGCCAAAAATCGCTACGACCTTGAAATTTTTAAAAATTAATTAAAAAACAATCTATACCTGACCAATTACTTACATACTTACTTAAGGTGGCGCTACAGTCCGGGGTGGACCAGGGCCTCAACCAACAAGCTTCTTCCAGCTGGCTCGATTTCTAGCTAGCTGTCTCCATCTTCGCACGCCAAGTTGGTTGAGGTCCTCTTCCACTTGCGTGTGCCATATTTTACGCTCTCCACCTCTACTGCGCTGTCCCACGGGGTTGGATTCAAAGACTTTTCGGGCTGGAGCATTGGTGTCCATTCGCTCTAGATGACCCAGCCATATCAGTCGTTGGCTTTTCACTTTTGTGGCTAGGTTGGTGTCGCTGTACAGCCCGTACAGTTCGTTATTGTATCTTCTTCTCCATTCCCCATCTATGTAGACGGGATCAACAATCACCCGGAGAGTTTTCCTCTTAAAACTGCCTAACGCGTTCTCATCCACCGTTAACAGTGTCCATGCCTTTGCTTCTCAATTGCCTTCTTAGCCCAAAGAAACAGCGATTGGCAAGAGTAATTCTTCGTTTGATCTCAGCACTGGTGTCGTTCGCTGAGTTTATAGCGGATCCTAGGTAGACAAAGTCTCTGACCACCTCAAAATTATAACGGGTGATTTTTTAAGAGGTTTAGAACTTTAAAAAAAAAAAACACACAAAATTCGAAAAAATGAATGAAATATTTATTTGAATCGATAGTTTGAACCTTGCAATTTAATGTTTAAAGATAATTTCATGCAAATGTTGACCGCGGCTGCGTCTCAGGTAGCCCATCCGCTGAGTCCAATTTTGGCATACTCTTTCACACATATCGGCCGGTATCTCACGAATGAATGCATGGATGTTGGCTTCCAGTGCGTCAATCGAAGCGGGCTTGTCCCTATAGACATTAGCCTTGACATACCCCCACAAAAAATAATCTAATGGTGTCAAATCGCACGATCTAGGCGGCCTATTGACCGGCCCGAAACGTGAAATTAACTGTTCACCAAACTCGCCTCACAATTGCGCCATTGTTTCGCGTGCTGTGTGGCATGTGGCACCGTCTTGTTGAAACCACATATCATGCAAGTCAAGAACTTCCATTTCGGGCAAAAAAAAGTTTGTTATCATCGCTCGGTAGCGTTCACCATTGACAGTAACGCTGCGATTCGCAGAAATATGGCCCAATAATACCACCGGCCCATAAACCGCACCAAACAGTGGCTTTTTCGGGATGCATTGGTAGCTGTTGCAATGCGTCTGGCTGATCTTCACTCCAAATGCGGCAATTATGCTTATTTACGTACCCATTCAACCAAAAATGAGCCTCATCGCTGAACACAATTTTTCGATAAAAAAGCGGATCCTCGGCCAGCTTTCCAAGAGCCCATTCACCAAAAATTCGGCGTTGTGGTAGGTCGGCTGGCTTTAGTTCTTGCACCAGCTGTATCTTAAAAGGCTTTACGCCCAAATCCTTCCGCAAAATTTTCCACGTAGTGCTGTAACAAAGGCCTAACTGCTGGGAACGGCGCCAAATTGACATTTCGCGGTCTTCTGTCACACTAGCTGATACGGCCGCAATATTTTCTTCACTACGCACAGTACGTAAACGTGTTGGTGGTTTAATGTTCAACAAAGTAAATTTGGTGCGAAATATGGTCACAATCTTCCGAATAGACTGCTCAGAAGGTCAAGAATGCCGACCATAAAATGGAAGCAGCGCGCGATGAACATTTCGAACCGAGCACGAATTTTGATAGTAAAATTCAATAATTTGCAAGCGTTGTTCATTTGTAAGACGATCCATGGTTAAATTGCAAACCAAACTGAAGCTGTTTGACAGTGACACAAGGTACTAAACACACGTCAGCTGTCGAAACCAGTGTTGCCAAAACCAAACCAGCTAAAAAATCACCCGTTAGCTGTCTATAGTGACGTTCTGTCCGAGACGTCGGTCGGTCGGTGTTGGGAGTCCTTTCTTGTTGACAGCATATTTTTCATTTTGTTTTCATTCACCGTTAAACCCATCTTCTTGGCCTCCTTCTCAATGCTCACAAAAGCACCACTGACATCACGCTTTGTTCGTCCAATTATGTCAGTATCGTCAGCGTAAGCGAGTAATTGGACGGACTTTTGAAAGATTGTGTCTCTAGTGTCGACGTGAGAGTTTTGCACTATTCTTTCAAGAACGATGTTGAAGAAGTCGCATGACAGCGCATCGCCTGCCTAAAACCTTTTTTGACATTAAGGGTGTCGGTGAAGTCTTTGCCGACCTTGATGGAGCAGCGTGCATTCTCCATCGTCATCCTGCACAAACGGACGAGTTTGGCAAGGATGCCAAAATAAGACATTGCTCTATATAGCTCGTCTCTATAGATGCTGTCATACGCGGCCTTGAAATCGATAAAAAGGTGGTGGTTATCGATTTGAAACTCCTGGGTTTTATTCCAAGATCTGCCGTAGTGCAAATATTTGGTCGATGGTGGATTTCTCTGGCCTAAAGCCACACTGATAATGACCTATCAGGTTGTGGACGAATGGCTTCAGGCGTTCACAAATTACGGCAGAGAAGATCTTGTAGGCGGTATTAAGAAGACTGATGCCTCTGTAGTTGGAGCAGTCCAGAGGATCGCCTTTCTTGAGGATCGGGCAAACAATACTGAGGTTCCATTCATCGGGCATGCTTTCTTCCGTCCATATTTTACAGATGAGCTGGTGCATACTACTGACCAATTCAACGCCAGCCGCTTTGAATTCTCAGCCGCAAGGCCATCAGCTCCAGCAGCTTTATTGGTCTTAAGTTTAGATATGGCTATGCTCACTTCGTCAAGATCGAGTGGACGCAATTGTTGGCCTACGTCGTCCAGGTTGAATGGTGTAATTTGCATGGTAGCGGAATTCGGTTCGTCATCGCCGTTATACAATTTGCAGACATGATGATGTACCCCTGATCGTCCTTGCAGGCTTCGGTTCGGGCCTTGTAACCTTGGGAGGTTCTTTTTACTTTTTGGTAAAACTTCCGAACTTCCTCGATCACGCGCTTCTCATGCTCTTTCTTTTTCTTTCTAAGAAAAGAAGCTTATGTTCCTCTTTCCTCTTCTGCTCGTAGAGCTCACGAGCAGCTCTGGTCGTTCTATGCAGCGCTGCTTTGTATGTCTGTTGTTTGGCTGCATGTACTTGCCGACATTCCTCGTCGAACCAGGGGTTTCGATGTGGTGGTCGAGCAAAGCCTAGCACTTCAGAGGCGGCATCTCTGATGGCTTCCTGGAAATTCTTCCACTGGTTCTCGATGCCTGCAGTTGGTGGCATAGGACTATTTAAGAGGGTGCGAGAGACTCGATCGGAAAAAGACCTGGCTATTTCTTGCAACTGTAGCCGTCCGACGTTAAACTTCCTTTCAGTATTTCCCTATTTTGGCCTTTGACTGGATATCCGTAGCACTACCTTGGCTACAACGAGGTAGTGGTCCGAGTCAACGTTGGCTCCTCGGAACGTTCGGACATCCTTGATACTGGAGGAGTGCCTTGCGTCGATCGCAATGTGGTCAATCTTGTTAGCGGTTGATTGACCAGGAATTCGCCATATCCCCTTGTGTATATCGAGATGCGGGAACTGCATACTAGCTACCACAACGTTTCGCCCCGCAGCAAAGTCGATTAGCCTGAGTCCGTTATCGGAGGTGGTGTCGTGCAGGCTATATCTTCCGATTGTGCCACCAAAGACGTCTTCTTTTCCTAGCCTGGCATTAAAATCACCCAAGACAATTTTTATGTCATAGCTAGAGCATTTCTCATATGTCTTCGTTTACATAATTGAAACTCAAGACTTCTTGCCTAAGTCTGCCTCTAACAACAAATCCACATCCAAAAAGACGCTGCCCTTGTGGTCGGTAACAGTCACCGTAGTAGATATCGCAGTCTTTCAGTTTTCTTTTGCCCGGCTCATCCCATCGCACTTCTTAGATGGCGGTCATGTCTGCTTTGTATCAGTCTATAGAGCCTCCGCTAAATGTTCGGCCGCACGTGGTCTATAGAGAGACAGAATAGTCCATGTGCAGATCCGAGGTTTGTTGTCCTTATTTCGTTTGATATGGTCGTCAACAGTTAATCCGTCCGTATCCGAGGCTTGTTGTTGCTTCGCAACTAAAATAGCTTTACGTGGCCGGGAAGTCACCCCGATAGCACGAACCCCAACCTGGAGGACCAGACCCTATTTATATTAGTCCTAGGGCGGGGAGCCGGATTACCCACTCCTTATAGGACTGAGCTTCTTATGTGTCGTAGTAGCCCGTATAAGGTGTTCACTAAGTAGTTCAGCCTAACTGGAACTGTAGACGCCACGGTTGATTCCATCTTGAGAATTCTTCCGCTGCCGCCTGGATGAAGGAGGAGTGTCTTAGTGAGAACACTCCTCCCCCCCTCTCTCGTTTGCTGCCCCCTAAAGCCGTCCACAGGGATTGGAACCCCATCTTCAGTTAAAGGTACTAGGCACCCGATGTTCACCACTTGGAGGTGAGAGAGCTGATAGACAGAGGTTCGCTTTGAAAAAAAATCTTGTGGACGCTTATGTCCTTCTGAATGCACCGTGTCTACCCTTTGAACATTCCTGACCAATTACTGAAACTAACTTATTTTGTATGACCATTTGATTTAGTGACCTTCGAAATGCCACAAAATATAGGGTTAAATGATTCCATAGCACCTGGCCTTTTAGGTATATTAAATTGATAACTCAAACTTATGTCAATATTCGATTTAATTTTTGGTTAAAGGAATCTGTAAAATAGGATAGGGGCGATACTAGTATTTATTATTCCTTAAAACAAATGATTAATTAATATTTTGTAAAACATACTGAACGAAAACGCAGTTTTTGCAACTTCATATATCCTTAAGGAAATTTGTTCTTATTTCACTGGAGGATAAATTATTTTTGTTACTTCTTTTACCCGAATTTTTTTTGCATTGTGTCGTAGCCCCAAGGGTCATGACCCCCATGATCTCCTCCCCTGCATCCACCAATGATAAAATCAACCCCAATTACATAAGGAAAAACGGAACAAGTTGAATTTCTTTTATGGAGGACAACCCATTTCTCTCTTATAAATGAATCCAACCCTTTTATTTATAGAAAGAAACTATTGAAAGCTTAAATATTTCACCTTATTTAACTAAAAATCAGTTTTAAGAAAATCTAGTAAACTCACATATCAACCTTAATCTTGTATACAGAACAAAATCGGAAATAATAAATATGGAAAATCTATAGGTCATTGGGAAATTTCCATCGTATTGTAAAAGTTTCAAAAGGCATTCCCATCTGAGTTCAAGGAGTTATAGTATGGAAGTGGATTTTCGGTAACTCATATCTCGAATAGAACAACTTACGTAAGGCATGCATTTCTGAAACAAACACACACACGCACAAAGCCACACATCTATAAGTAAATACCCATTGCTTGTAATGCCAAAACAATGTCTTTTGACAATATTGTAAGTAACATCCGAGGACATTATATTCACATGAATTTAGATTCTTGTCAAATATTACAGGAAAGTCAAAGGATTTAGTAACTTGTACAATGCATGCTTGAAATTGTGTTTCTTGTTTTCTATCTTTGCCTTAAATCCTTAAAACCCCTTACTGCATGATTTTTTTTTTTTCGTGAAAAAAATATATGTGGTAGTTAATGTTAAATAAAAGGACACGTGTTTCAGGAATTTCCTTTTAATTGAATAAAAATCGTAAAACTAGAATTTTCCGGTTTGGATCATATTTGGCACATTGAGCAGAAAACGAAAAAAATATGTTATTAATTTTTTTCAAAAATCACCTCTGGTGTTATACAGCGGATGTTTAAGTAATTAAAAAGTAATTAAAGGGTGCTGCCAGCAGTTTATTTTCACAAAACACGTAAATATGTAAAATAAACGAAGGTAGGTATAGAAAAAATCTTCCTTTTTTTGCTCTTATTGCTTGTTGGATCAAATAAGGACCAAAGGATAATGAACATTTCTGCATGATGTTCCAAATATGATCCATTCAGTTATTACTACTTATAAGTAATTATAACTTCATAAAACCGAAAAAAATCACATCTTCCATAATATTTAGATCATTTCTTTTACTATTATAATTTTTTGCAAGCACTAACTTTTAGCCCTATATTTTTTATATAATTTTGAATTTCTCAAAGTCTATTCTTTCCACTGCAACCGGTTTGATGAGTTGGAAGAAAGAATTAGTTGGCACAGCGCGTTCATAGGTGGCGCTTATAAATACAATTAAGAACGTCTGTGGTAGTAATTTCGTGGTCTATGTACAAAACAAGAAAAATTTTTGAAAACTCGAAGATATAGGCAAAAATTTGGTTTGGTTCATATATGAGCCACCATGCGGTAAAGGGATGTCATTTGATCCTAAGAATCCCTTAACAGAAAATAATAAATTGATAGAAGAGGGACGCGTCAAAGTCGAGTGCAGTTCTTATGCTATGTACCACCTATATGATGTATGATGACCTTCCGTTTCCACATAAACCATCATCCTTAGCTAAAATTTTGTCTCCTTTAGATGCTTTCAGCTTCCGCAACCACAAGGATATATCACATCTGATGGAAACGAAGACATTTCTTAAATTGTTTAACGAGAAGAATATGTAATTTTGGGTTTATGTCTCTCTCTTCTCTGAAATGTGCAAATATGCATGTTGTGTGTGTTTAATTTCATGAACAATGCGCGTCCCAACCGCATTCTTTCATTCCTTGCGATGCTGATGCTTGATGCTAATGCCTTAGGTTAAGGTTAGAAAACCGTTGCATGTGGAATTTTTCCCTCGAGCCATACAACGTTATTCGTTTATTATAATTAAAAAATTGTGTGTTCAGAAGATATTTCCATGTAGCCAATTTTTGTAGGAATTCATCCTTAAAATGAATAATTTAGAGGACATCTTTCATATGACATTATTGCTGTGAGTGGATAACAATGTATACAAAAAAATTATAGGATGGAATTTGGGTCTTCTGATTGTTAAAATATTAATTATCTTTTTATTTTTAAATTCTATATTATTATTAATTTTTTTTTTCCTTTTTTCAGTAAGGAACAGTATCCTTTTAATTAAATATTTAATAATATAAATATCTACTTTTGTGCTTCTTAAAAAATATGAAGAAGAACATGGGTAAATAACTTCAAACTTTTACACCCCTATTACGGCTATCAATTACACTGGTCAACACAAATTTTGTTTCTGGGTTCTGCGTATGATTTTCTTATTCCTTACATATTACTTATTAAATAAAAAATAGTCATGTTTGAAAAAGTTTGCTTTTGTAGCCAGGAGCACATTATTTGAAAATTCATGAAAATGTGCTATCTTAGAATCAATTTAAATTGATATTTCGAGATATAAGACTAAGATCCACCAAAACGCTAGAGTGTGTAAGCTGGTTCAAAACAAAAAAAAAAAAACATAAAATAAGGGGTGCCTATGTTCCCCTGTTTAGGCAGGAGGGGTAATTTTCTTTAAAAAGTTACTTGAACTAAAAAAAAAATGTTAAAAAACAACGGCAACGCCAAAAAGATTATGGTAAATTTTTTTTAAAGTTAGGACTCCATTCTTTGATTAAATTTTTAAATTAAGTCATTTCCATGAATAGTTTTTTTTTAATCAATTTTCAAACTCAGAATTTTGCAAAAAAAAATATATTTTTTTTTAATTAAATTTTTTTTAGTTTTACGTGAAAAAGTAAGTTTTTGTTTTCAATTTTCAATGCTTTCACCAATCTTAAGTGAATGCTTAAAAACCAGATGGTTATATGTATTTAAATTTTTTATCAAATTGAAAATAACAAAAACTCCTTTTTTCTTCATTTTTTTTGTTTAATGTTTGGTACCAACATTAAAACGGTAATTTTATCAACAAACACACTAATTCTGGAATGTGCTATTCTAAAATTAAACCTAAAGAATAATTTCCCATCATTGTTTAATTTTATTGACATTTGTAGACGATTACTCTTGAAGTCCATAAAGTCCAAGTTAAAACGTTTTCCTTTTTCTTCTGAGTATGCTCCCAATGAAGTTTTTAATTTTTTACTAAATGACTGTGCAGAATATTCAATCTTAGAGACATCCTGCATGTCTCCTAAGTTTCTTAACATATTTTCAAAAATGATAATAACGTGAATTTTGATAAAATAACCACATCTATAGCAAAATGCATTAGCATCGCCTTAGCACATTATTAATATCATTTTAACGTCCTTAAATGTCAAAATAAAAATGTGTGTAGTTTGTGACACAAATATACTCTAGAGATGCCAAATTTATTGGCGTAGGAATTCCCCTCCCCTCTCCTCTTTAAAAAAAATATTAAAGCAAAAATTTATTATTTCTATGAAAACTATGGTAACTGTATTTTGACTACCAACTCTACAAAAGCAAACTTTAGGGGGGGTGTAGGTATTTTTCCATCATTTTGGAGCATGACGAATAAAAAAATCATGAAATAAATCCAGAAACAAAAATAATTTTTTATTTTGTTGAGTTGTGTTATCAACTTGATAGTTGCCTGTTGCCAGTTCCTTCGGTTCGATGCGGTGAATAATTAAGGCTTATTAATTCTCCTCTTATTTTGAAAATTGCTTGCTCCGATCATAATGCATGAGAAACTGCTGTTGAAGTAATTGGCTTCGTTTAAATTATAGTTAACTTTCGAGGAATGAAGCCTCTCTGTTGGATCACGGGCTTTTTCGATAAAAAGTATCTCTCACTCTCATCAGTTGCCCGGATAACTACATAAAACGTCTGTTTACATTGGTCCATTCTAACTTCCGATAAATTCAGCACTATACCACAATCTGCAGCCAGTTTACTAAAATTTTTGGTAAAAAGTATATTCTTTTGCATTGCATACCGCAAAATCTGCTTTGGTAGCTGAATTTCCTCCATTTTAACCACTCTTGATAAATAATCAGCATGTAGTTTTAGCGATGGTTGTTGAACTGCCCAGACTTGTGCACCATATAGAAGAATCGATTGCGCTGTTGCATTTAACGCACAATATTTCGAGCTAACAACAATAAGTTTATTGCTAAAAATTCTTTTCGAATTCACGCATATTGCTATTTTAGCCTTATCTACTTTGGTTTTCAGGTGCTTTTCCATCATGTTAAGGTTTTAAGTTAGCTCCATTCCTAGGTAGGTGTATTTTTTACTACCTCGAGGTTATAATCACCATATTTCCCTTTTTCACTTGCCGCTATCCTGCCTGAGATTTTTTTTGGAAAACCATAACTTTTGACTTATTAACGTTGACTTCTAAGCCCCACATTGTCAATACCCGTACAGTCTGTTGATCACTAATTGCAGTGAACAAGCTGATTCCGCAAGTATAACTATGTCGTCTGCGTACATGATGACTTTTACTTTTGTGCTGCCAATTTCTACTCCACATGTAAGTGAGTCCACAAGATCATCTAAAAAGAGAGGGCCAAGATTGTAGCCTTGCTTAGCTCCACGGTTTATTTCTAATTTTTCTGAACGCTCCTTTCCCTTATCAATATATGCCGTAGATTGTTGATATAGTTTTTCTAGAGCTCTTACAATTTTTGAGGATAATCCTTAATTATGAAGCTTATAGAATATCGCATTTCGGTTAATCATATCAAAAGCTGCTCTGAAATCCACAAACAATATGTACAATTTTTTGATTTTAGTTCAACTTCATTTGAGCTATAGATGTAAGTACGAAGATGTTATCAACTATCGAAAAACCAGGACGAAATCCAGCCTGAAACTCACTGAGTTTTCTGTTAGCGTTTTCCCAATACATACAGTCTCTTGTTTAATAAAGTTGTATACGTTTTTAGCGTTGAGTTCATAAATGATATTTTTCTGTATTTAGTCGGATCAGACGGATCACCCTTTTTATATATCGGGAAAATCAACCTTTAATAAAAATGTTCAGGTAGAATTCTAAAATTGAAAATTATGCTCAGTGCTTTGGTTAATTTTTCTTTGAAAGCAAAAACTCAGCTCGAGTTCCGTTTTACCCTGCTGCTTTGCCATCTTTCAGTGAACTTAGTACCATTTTTAACTTCTTCCAGTTAAATATTATTTTCTAGACTTTCGTCCTTGACAAAAGGATGTGCAAAATTCTATTTAATCTGATTCGGCAAGTACAAAAGTGAGGTGTAGTGTTCACGCAATCTTTCCACTGGAATGATCGTAGTATCTTTTGAAGTATAATTTATAGATATGAAATTTTCTTGTTAATGACCAAAACTCGGCGAATCTCTGCTCTGACTTAATTGGAATTCCAGCTTTTCAAAGTGAGCATCCTTTTTTGTTTTGCATATCGTTTTATATTGTTTGTTGGATTCGACATATTCTATTCTATCTCTGTGCCTCATAATTTCGCGAAAGATTAAGAAGTTAAAAACTTTTTTTTCGTAAATTCTTGCATTCAAAATCGTACCTGAAAATCGTGCTCTTTTCGTATCCACCTGAGGCATATGTTTTCAGTTACGGCAACTGCTGCTGTTGAGTCTGGGAATATGTTTTCCATACTTATCGTGATGGGGAGGTGATCCGAGAATGTTGCATTCCCAACTTCGAAGTCCTTGAAGAAAAAATTCCAATCTCCACCTAAGCCCATCATAGTCAATTGTAGAGCTGCCTTGCTTTCCAGTGAATGTGTGTTCTCCCATTTTATCGCCATCAGCACTGCCATTTAATATGCTAAGAGCAAAATTATTACACAATTCTACAATTTTTTTTCCTTCAGCATTGACTTTTGTATCTTTGCTGTTCTAGCGTTGAAATCTCCAACCAATATAAGGTTTTGCGATTTAACAGAACATAGACAATCTACAATATTTCCAAAGACGTGTAAGCAAAAAGAAATACCAACCAATGGTTTGTTGCGTGAGTTACCAAAATCTTGAGATCTACAGGAAATTTGAGTACACTTCATACCGCTCTACACGCTTGGGCACACAAACCAATGTGAGTTGATGAGTTTGAAATTTGAAGAAAGCAATTAACTCTTTCATAACTGCAACAGTGTCTCAAACAGCGGGTACTTTGAACTTTGTGAATGAAGTTTTACAGTTAGTAGCTATAGCATGGTGTCTTTTCAGCGCTTTTGAGTTCCCTATGGATCCGCGTAACTCCTTACTTATGCTCGGAAAACATAATGGCACAGTGGTATGTATATGTTCCTATTCAGACACATGACGTTCGAGTTCGAGTGAAATTTCCAGCCTCTTCTTTAGCTGGGACAACCTAACCTAACCTTGCCAGTAAAACGTCGTTTCGAGAACGTCATCAGGATCAAAAATGCATTTTGCAGAAGGTTCTCAAAAGCAAACTTCAAAGTATTGTGTTTGATAACGCAGTTTGCTAAAGTCACATGTTCGAAAGCATGATGTTTGGTACGATTCTGCTGGAAAAAAAAACCAGTTGGCAACAAAAATATTGAGAAGCCGGAGAACGTATTTCATAAACACTTTTTATTAAACTTATTCGTCCGAACTTCTTGGTTCAGCCATCGATTGTGATTGTGATGTGACTAACTTTCGTTATACATTTCATTCAAAATATACTAAGCCTTCATTAAGTTTTAATAAAAATGCTTTACAAAAATGCTCCATCGTTTGCAGAGTTTCCAGGCTCATGCAGTTCGATACAATAAAATTGACGTTGACTTAACGTTTTCAAAAACGGCCAAAAATAACTATCCTTAGGGGCCGGCTGTAGCGATCAGTAAAACACATCAGTAAAAAGTTGAAACGAAAGGAATTCGGAATTTTTTCCTGTTGGGTGTTTATAGCGAACAATAAAATTGTGTCAGTAAAACTAATGTCTTCTTCTTCTTTCTTTTTTTACTGGATGTCAATGCATCAGTAATTTTTTTTCGTATGTACTGAAACAGTAAAAAATTGGAACACAAACAGGCGGAACGAATTGTTTCATTTTGAGTGACAAGACAATCAGCTGATACGTAAAATGAGTTTTCATCAGTAAGATCAAATAAATGGTTTTTCTCAAAAAATACAATTCCGAATCAAGTTTTTCTTTTAAAAAAAATTATTTTATTACATTCGTCATCGATTTGCATATAGTTTTTGTTTCAAAAAGCATTTAAACATTTTAAATATTGCAAAAGAAAATTTTTACTGATGTATTTTACTGATCGTTGTAAATGGCCCCTTAGGTGTAAAAGTTCCGTCCAACTTCTCTTCGGCAGTGACTGGCTGTAGTTGTTTCCTGGTTTCTCTCAAATCTTCTTCGTTGGATTCGTACTCTTCACCAGTATCAAAAGCGTATCGTATGGCTAATAGATGTGCAGCACGTCTGCACTCATCGCTGCGTACAGCACCGAACTCGAAACCAATGTGCATACTCTTAAGGTGCGTGTCCATTTCAGAGTGAAAAGGAGGCGAGCAGCTCTGAAGAAGTTCTCGAGAGTAAAACTTGAAAGTGGACATGGACACAGACACATTCCTGAAATAAGCTCACCAGGGGGGAAGACAGATATCCGAGAGTCGCTCTATCTCGAGAGTTTTCTAGTGAAAGTACTTCCTCAATGGAAACACACATTTAAATATTTATCATAAAAAGAACTCTATCATCTTTTTAGTATGATTTTTTTCGGTATTTCTCAATAACTTTTATACAAAAATGAAGTTTATTATTTTAACTTTAATTCTCTTTATCCTGTAGATCTAAGCATTTGAAGCAAAGTTAGAAATTTTTGAAATATAATCGACCTATTTTAAAGATTTAACTTTTTTAACTTTAAGGTTGAAAATTTAGATAAGTGCCCCTGCCACCGCCCGTTACATTTAACTATTAAATCTACACAAGAATTGTAGAGTAGGGTTGGAGGTGGAGCAAACACTTTTTAAAACATTATTTTTCAAATTGTGAAATTTTTCATTCATAACATTTTGAAAACTGAAAGTCAAATCGATTTGGGATTCACATTGCTCCCTAATACAATAATGTAACCGGACATTTATCTTTTAATTAAAGACCTTAACTTTGAAGATCGGAAATCTAAAACCGAAGTTATAAGCTTTCCACTCGGTTGATTTGAAGGCTATTTGTACATAGCGGAACTTTTCTTAGCTGAACTCGGTCAGCAATCGGCCAACGCACAACCACTCATTGCTGCAATACGCTGCGCTGCCAAGAAAAATTTGTATAAACGTATAACAAAATAACCTTGTTTTGATTACATTTTATTAAATTCATATTTTATGCTCGTTCGTCCTTGCCCAGGGGGGGGGGGGGGGGGGGGCAATTGCACCCGTTTCCCTCCCCCTGTATCTGCGCCTGTATGAGCACCGCTTTCAGTTATACTGGGGGTTAAAGGCCCTCTTAAACGGTTTTTGAGGGTCATCTCTCGAGCGGTAACTCTTACAGAAAAAAATGTCAAACACTAGGTTGTAGCTAAGGTAATTTCATACAGAAAATGTTGAATATATTTTTTCAAAAGAATAACCGTTTTCGAGATAATGCAATCGGGAGTGCTGAGGATAAAATGTTTCTTAATAAAATGTAATGTTTTACGAGTGCACCACCTTTTTGAGGTTGAGTACAAGGTGAGTTTTTCTTGTGTTGTATCCCCCAAGAAAATTAAAAACTAGTACTAAAAAATACTATACTATAACCTACAACATCCAACCGACTACCAAGATTCCTGAACCAATACCGCCACACTCCATCTTTGGGCCAATAGTTATGACGAAGCTTGAGCTCAATATACTATGTTCAGACGCAAAACCGATATGTATGTACGTTTATTAAAAACAAACGTGTCTATCTTACCATCATGTCTTAGATTACAAGTAGGTACGTACAATACACATATATATTAAGGAAAGGATTTTTTTTTTGTATTAATAAATTCGACTTCAATCTAATGACTCTGAGTGTTATAAAAAAAATTGTGATGGATAAAAAGGATTTTGTTTTCTTGTTAAACTGCAGGCTGCTTCTAATTATTTCTTCAGAGAATAATTTTTCTTTCTTTTTCAGGTATGTAGGTCCTTGTAAATACTTTGTCATTTTCTCATTTTTGCCCTTGAGTTTCATTGTAAAGGTATACTTTTTTAAAAGAAGGAGATAACACTATTTTGTTCTATCTCATTGCATTATTATCTTTTCTAGATTTTCAAGGATAACCTTGTTAAGGCACTGAGACAGGCGGTAAATTTCAATTCTTTATTCCTTAAGGGTATTCATTTGAAATTTAAAACCAAATTAAACAATGTACCTATTTGCTTTATTTTTATAAGGACGCATTAATTAGAAGGTTTTCTTGTCAAAGAGGCGCATTATATTCAATTCTCATTTAGCCCAAAGTAATAAGGGTCGTTTGCTAATGAGCTAGAAATAATAGAGTGCACTGCCCCTTAAAAATGTGTACAGGTTGATTGTTGATATTCAATTGAGGAATGTCATTAATATAAACATTCCAGGGCCAAACTGTTTGTAGCTAGCTCAAACTCCGTATTTCTTTGCTTTCATTTATATACCCGCAATATTAAGAATACAGGGTACTTCCGACTTTAGCTTTAACATATACATTTCAACAGACAAAGTATAAATTCCTTCAAAACCTTAAGTCATTTTTAAAAGAAGTTAGCTTTTCCTAAATGGTACCGTTATTTTCATACATAATACTAAAGAAAATAATGGTAACTTAAAGAAAACAAATTTTTCGGTATGAACTATAACATTACTTAAAAATTTGGAAATATAAAAGTAAAGTGGCCTATGGATAGAAAACATGGCTGCATGAAATAGCTCCTCAATGAAATTAGCTTAAGATAGCTTATTCCAAACATTTACATAACTGCTGGTCGGACAAGCTCTTACGGTCGGCCAGACTATAACCAAAAACTAAGTTCGGAGAAGTTCATTATCATTATCACTGCATTCAAGAGGACACAAGCGTCCACAAGCTTTTTTTCAAAGCGAACCTCTGTCTATCAACTCCTGCTCTCACCTCCCCGTGGTGAACAATGGGTGCCTAGTACCTTTAACTGAAGATGGGGTTTTAATCCCTGTGGAAGGATTTTAGGCGGCACCAAACGAAAAAGAGGGGATGAGTGTTCCCACTAAAGCACTTCTCCTTTATCCATCAGGCGGCATTGGAAAAGTTCTCCAGATGAAATCAATGTTGGCGTCTACAGTTAGGTTGAACTACTTATAGTGAACACCATATACGGCCTACTACGACATATACGGAGCTCAGGCCTATAAGGAGTGGTTATTCTGGTTCCCCGCTCTTGGGGATTAGGGGTCTCGTCCACCAGGTTGGGAGTCGTGCCGTAGGGGTGACTTCCCAGCCACGTAAGGCGACTTTAGTTGCGAAGGAACAACAAGCCTCGGATACGGACGGATTTACTGTCGACAAACCTAGCAGACGAAATAAGAACAACGAACTTCGGATCTCCACGTGGAATGTTTCGTCTCTCTATAGACCACGTATAGCGGAAGCCATAGACTGCAACAAAGCAGACATCACCACCATCCAAGAAGTGCGATGGGATGGGCCGGGCAAAAGAAAACTGAAAACTGCGACACCTACTAGGGTGACTCTTACCGACCACAAAGGCAGCTTCTTTTTGGATGTGGATTCGTCGTTAGAGGCAGACTTAGTCAAGAAGTCTTGAGTTTCAAATATGTGAACGAGTGGCCTCATGACAATTTGCATCAAGGCTTAATTCACCAACATTAGCCTCACATGCGCGCATGCCCCCACAGAGGAGACAGATGACAGCATCAAGAACAAGTTCTACGAGCTCTTGGACAAGACATATGAGCAATGCCTTAGCAATGACATTAAAATTGTCTTGGGTGATTGAAATGCCAAAATAGGAAGAGAAGACGTCTTTGTGGCACAATCAGAAGATACAGTCTGCACGACAGCACCTCCGATAACGGACTCAAGTTAATTGACTTCAGTCAGTTCCAGCATCTCGATAAACACAAGGGGACATGGTGAATTCCTGGTCAATCAACCGCCAACCAGATTGACTACATTGCGATCGACGCAAAAGTCTCCTCCAGTATCAACAATGTCCAAACGCTCCAAAGAGCCAACGTTGACTCGGAGCGCTACCTCGTTGTAGCCTATGTATAAGGCTACGGATATCCATCAGGCCAAAGCCAAAACAGGGAAATAGTGTGAAGAAACTCGACGTCAGACGGCTACAGTCGCAAGAAATCGCCAGGATCCTTTTCCGATCGAGTCTTTCGTGCCCTCTTAAATAATCGAGTATCGAGAACCAGTGGAAGAATTCCCAAAAGGCTATCAGAGATGCCACATCTGACGTGCTAGGCCTTGCACGACCACCACAGTGAAATCCTTGGTTCGACGAAGAATGCCAGCAAGTACATACAGTTAAGCAACAGGCATAAAAAGCGGCACTGCGTAGAAGGACCAGAGCTGCTCACGAGCTCTATGAGCAGAAGATGAGAGAGGAACACAAGCTTCTTAGAAGGAAAAAGAAAGAGTTTGAGAAGTGCGGGATCGAGAAAATAGAGGGATGCCATTGCAGGAATGAAGTTCGGAAGTTTACCAAAAAGTTAAAAGAACCTCCCAAGGTTAGAAGGCCCGAACCGATGCCAGCAAGGAAGATCAGAGGAACATCGTACTAGAATCGCAGTCAGTGCTGAGGATATGGAAAAATCATTTCTGCAAATTTTATAACGGCGATGGCGAACTGAATTCCACTACCATGCAAATTGCACCATTCAACCTGGACGACGACGTAGGCCAACAATTCTGTCTACCCGATCTCGACGAAGTAAAGATAGCTATATCTAAACTTAAGTCCAATAAAGCTGCTGGAGCTGATGACCTTGAGACTGAACTATTCAAAGCGGCTGCGATGAATTGTTTAGGAGTATGCACCACCTCATCAAAGTATGGTGAGAGGAAAGCATGCACGATGAATGGAACCTCAGCATTGTTTGCCCGATTCTCAAGAAAGACGATTATCTGGACTGCACCAACTACAGAGGCATCATTCTTCTTAATGACGCTTACAAGAGATTCTCTGCCGTACTTTGTGAACGGCTGAAGCCATTCGTCATCAGCCTGTTTGGTCCATATCAGTGTAGAGCAATATCTAGTTTTGGCATCCTTCCCAAACTCGTCTGTTTGTGCCGGTAACGATGGAGAATGCACGTTGCCCCATCAAAATCCTCAACGACTCCTTTGATGTCAAGAAAAGCCTTAGGAAAGACGACGAGCTGTCATGTAACTTCTTCAACATCGTTCTTGAAAGGATAGTGCAAAGCTCTTACGTCAACACTTGAGGCATAATCTTTCAAAAGTCCGTCGAATTACTCGCTTAATCTGACGACATTGACATTATCAGACGAACAAAACGTGATGTCAGTGGTGCTTTCCTGAGTGTTGAGAAGGAAGCCATTAAGCCAAGAAGATGGGGTTAACGGTGAATTAAAGAAAAACAAAATATATACTGCCAACAAGAAAGGGCACCCAACATCTACGTCTTGGAGAGAACGTCAATATAGACAGCTGAAACTTTGAGGTGGTCATGAGACTGAATACCTAGGATTCGCTAACGAAGAATTACTCTTGCCAATCGCTGTTTCTTTTGGGCTAAGAAGGCAATTGAGAAGCAAAGGCCTCTCTCGAGCAACAAAACTGGCCTGTATCATCCCGGTCCTGATGTATGGTGCAGAGACATGGAAGCTGTTAACGGTGCACTAAAACGCGTTAGGCTGTTTTGAGGGGAAAATTCTCCGGGTAATTTTTGGTCCCGTCTGCATAGATGGGGAATGGAGAAGAATGTACAACAACGAACTGTACGGGCTATATACAGCGACATCGACCTATAGCCACAAAAGTGAAAAGCCAGCGACTGAGATGGCTGGGTCATCTAAAGCGAATGGATACCAATGCTCCAGCCCGGAACGTCTTTGTATCCAACCCGGTGGGACAGCGCAGTAGAGGTGGAGAGCGTAAAATATGGCGCTCGCAAGTGGAAGAGGACTTCAACCAACATGGCGTGCGAAACTGAAGACAGCTAGCTAAAAACCGAGCCGGCTGGAAGAAGCATTTTGGTTGGGGCCCTGGTCTGGTCCACCCTGGACTGTAGCGCTACATAAAGTAAGTTAGTAAGTAAAAATCACTGAAAATGAGAAGAAAGAAATAAGTCTCCTAATTTGGGGACTTTTTTCATTATGAATTAAGGGCCCTGGAGACGCGCGAACATGGTGCGAGTGAACATAGTTCGAGTACTATGTTCGAGCTGATTTTACTTGTCTGCGGGCTGGTTCGAGTACCAATTATTTGGTGTCACTAAACAAAAATTTGGTCTCACCAAAATCAAAAGGAGTTGGATATTTATAGATGTTCGAGGGCCGGGCTAATCGTTTGTCGTACCAGATTCGACTATTTGCGGACCGGTTTTATAGGTTTACTCGAACATTTGGGTATAATTTTGAATTTCAATATTTAAAAAAAAAGAAAAATACCAATTAACCTGAAAGAAAATTAAATAAATGTGACAGTGAATATTGTGAATGACATTTAAGTCGTAAGAATAATGAAGTTCGAGTACTTTGGTTTCTACTTGGTTTCAGTGTCTGCGGAGTTTAGTCGAACTATGTTCACTCGCACCATGTTCGAGCGTCTCCAGGGCCCTTTAGCTTCATAATTTAAAAATGAAATAAGTCCTCGAAAATCTATGAAAAAAATCCCCAATATTTGGGGAGGTTTTCATATGAAAAAAATATTCATCTACACATAAGTTTTGAGGAGTTACATACATCTTTATAAGTTTGGGTGGTTATTATTTAATTGGAGAGTTATTTAACGGAGCCAAAAAACATTTAAATAAATTTTTTACTGAAAATCATACGAAATTCCATTACACCTTTCGATTCAATACTTGTTTTGAATGACAAGAGAGTTTTGATTTCTCATACGCATGCAAAAGTACTGATACAATTTTATGAAACCAGACCAGACCCACTAGCTTAGATAGTATCCCACCCATTATTGTGGAATGATGTTTTTCTACACTGGTAACGCAATGGCTTGGCGTTAGTTTTCCCTTTGGCCTTTTTCTCTATATTGGTCTGTTTACGAGTACAAGATTTTTTCAGCCTGTCCCTTAAAAGCATAAATCTTTTTCACCCTCAAATTATCGACCAATCTCTTGTATTCCCTTTCTTTACCTTCTTTAAGTCATAGAATTGATAAATTAATTACTTACACATTAAGAAATATCTCGAAGAACGAAAGCTTCTAAATGACCGGAAGTACGGTTGTCGAATGGCAATAGGTCTACCATAGTGATCTGATGATATATCTCCCCAAAGACCGGAATCTTCAATCTACACAATATGCTTTGCAGAAATTTAGATATATTGCTTTTGATGAATTTGAGTTTGGCACTAATCTATTTTACAATGAAAATGCGTACATTTGGTTATGATGGATCTTTGAATTGTTGTTTATCATAATTACTTTTCCAACCGCTTGATAAAAGTCTCATTGAATGGGTTTTTGGGTCTTAATATATCATCGGTTGAGTGCGCGGTTGAATCCAATATTTAACAAAAAATTACTTTTCAAGAAAATATAATTAAAATTCTGTTTTCAATCCAAAGAACCACATTTTGCAGATAGCGAAAAATAGTAATTTTGGAAGTCTTTTAATATAATCATATTAAGGCTATTGGTTTCGGTTTATCCACTCTTCACTCTTCTTAAAAAGCTCATTTCGTTAGTTTTCTTTTAAACTCAGCGCTCCATTTTGCCTCAAAGCTCCGTTGACCTCCTTAAAATCTTGACTAATGAATTTTGTAGTTAATTTTAATTGATTAAATTGGTTTGAAGACGAAATATCTTATATTCATCTTTGCTTAATTCGTATCCCATACCACATTTTTCGATTTCAACGAAGCCGAGGCCCGTCTCGTGATCGCAGTCTTAAATGAAATTGAAGGAAAAAGTAGGCTTTTAAATATGAGTAATGTCCAGTTTTTGAGTGCAGAGTTAACTCTGACTTCAATCAAAGTTAGATAGTCCTAAAAATAAATTAGCCCCGAGTTAAGTCAGAAACAGTTTTTCGGTTGAGGATTTACTTTTTCTTTCGGTTGTCAAAAATCAATTGAAATCGATGTGCGATAGTATAAATGTCACCTTTTTACTCCTTTCACTACCGAAGTCGAGATGGTCCCCCTAAGGACTAAGTTAAGTCCTTGAGATTAACTCACTAAAGGAGATTACGGAGTTAACTTTAGGATTTAAATTGACTGAAAAACACGTTCCTGAAGTTAACTCAGATTAAACCCCCAGACAGGGATGTTCTCGCACTGAAAAACTGGCCCCAAGAGAACCAATTTAATTAAAATTATTTTATCTGCTGAATTTTTCAATTCAATTAATATTCAAATTGAAGACATCATCTCATATAGATCTCATCTGATATCTTTTTTTTTTTCAAAAACCTTCCTCTTTCATTAGGTGGTTTTTCTAACAGTATCATCGTAGCCATCACACAACATTTGTATGTGTTCATTCGATTATGCAATATATACCAAAGTTTATATTATCGAAATAATAAAGTAGATAAGAAGGGTTATATTCTTACAGAGAATTCTGAACTGTATAAGCCAGCCTTTCAATACATTCTCTTCTTAACGTATTATATACGTTTTTTCCCACTTTTATGCTTAACACGCACAAACATAATATACTCAAAGGCATTCATATTCCTGACCCTTTTCCAAAATACAACACAAAAAAAAAAGGAACAATAATAAAACCCGCATACAGATTTGAATTAAAAAAAAAAAACTTAAAACAAAATTCAAAACACACAAAACCACTGAAAATAATCTATTCTTTGGCATTATACCCGAAATGCCCAAAAGGGCCCAATTGAAATGCCAAGAACACACAACACACAACCCCCAATATAATATACACAACATAAGGAAATGTGCAAGCTCACTCAAAAAATAAAGGACTCGCATGAGCGTATAATATAATCTCCTTCAAATACTCGATTTTACCATAAAGGAATCCCATTTCAAGTCTATACAATAATATTTGTTTATAATTCACACGCCTCACTCTCTATACATACATATATATTTGGTTTCCCTTAAAAAAATGTTCATGCACGACTGGGTCGAAAGTACATACTTTTATACGAGTAGATAATGCGCTAACATAAGGCTTAAAATTAGGGAACTGAATTGAACTGAATTTAAGAGAATATACATTATGTAGGTGTAGAACTTTGGTTTATGGTTTTGAAAAAAAATCACAAGGTTTGGGATAAGTTAGGACCTACCAACCAAAACATTTTTCGTTAGTCTACTAAAATTTAATTAAATAATAGACTTTTTTCATAAATTTATTTATTAAATTAAAAAAAAATATTTGTGAGTCCTTTTTTTATTTTTGTATGGAAACGTGTTGGTTATGAAAATAATTAATCTTCTGGTTGGTATAAGAAATGGTTTGTGCTAAATGCCAAATATGCTGGAAGAATAAAATTACATAAATAAATAAATTATTGGTGGCGCAATAGCTCGTAGAAAACCAGGGTCTAGTGATTTACAACTCTCAACCATTTCAGCGTGAGTGTTGTTTTCAGGAATGGAGGGGACCTTCAACTTTTTGCCGAGCCCCAATGGCTAGATGACTTATAACTGACAAGTTTACTCAAAATAAAATAAAATAAAATAAAATAAAATAAAATAAAATAAAATATAATTAAATAAAATAAAATAAAATAAAATAAAATAAAATAAAATAAAATAAAATAAAATAAAAAAACAAAATAAAATAAAATAAATGGGGCGGAAGTATGGGGATGGGAGGAAAGACAAGAAATGGAAAGGGTGCAAGAAAGGTACCTCAAGTGGACGCTAGGGGTAGAATGGCAACCTCGAGGGTACATGGTAAGAGACGAAACAAAACGAGATGAGATAATGATTAGAGCACGAAAAAGGGCATGAAATTATGAACAGAAATTAAAAGATGGAAAAGGAAGCGAAATATCAAGGGAATGTTTAGAGGAGATGAAAGAGAGACAGAGAGATGGACGGGGAAGAGCGTCACTATGGGAACAAGGGAGAGAAAAAATAAAGGGAAGAGAAGACAGTGTCAATTGATACGAGGGAGCAGAAAGAGAAGACAGGAGAAAGCAAGAGAAGGAAAGAAGTGAACGAATAAGAGAATCCAGTTACAACAGGTGGTATAAAGAAGTAACGACAGAAGGGATTCCACAATATTTAAAAGCGGGTTGGAAGACAGAAAGAACAAGGAGAATTGCAAGAGTCAGGCTAGGGAATGAGGTGAGAGAAAGATGGTACTGGAAACGGGAAGAGGATAGAATGTGCAGAATATGTGAGGGTGAACAAGAGACATCGGAACATGTATTAGAAAGATGCAGATCTGGCGGAGATGAAGGAAAATCAATAGGGGAAAGGATGAGGGAAATAATGGACGAAACGGGGAAGGGGGAAGAGTGCATAAAGGAACTAGAGGGAGTGAGAAAAGATAAGGTGATAGAGAGGGGAGGAGAGGGAGCAGAGTGGGGAAGCGGGAGCCTTGTAACCCTTAGGGGAGTCAATACAAATCAATGTAAAAAATGTAAATGTAATAAAATAAAGTAAATTAAAATAAAATAAAATGAACTTCTGGGTCATATGAACTTGACAAATAAAATAAAATAAAATAAATTAAAATAAAACTAAATAAAATAAAATAAAATAAAATAAAATAAAATAAAATAAAATAAAATAAAATAAAATAAAATAAAATAAAATAAAATAAAATAAAATAAAATAAAATAAAATAAAACGAACTACTGTCATATGAACTTGACAACTTGGTACGAAGAGGATAGAAATCATTTTTTTGCTTATTTTTAAAAAACGATCAGTGTTTTGAAAAAAAAAATGTGAAATCAATAAATCGAAGCTTATAGTCTGGTCAGAAAACCTATTCCCCTGCGCTTTTTTGGCGGGGAGATTTTTTTCAAATGTCAATTTGCCACTTTTCGGAAACATAGGTACTTTTTTGTATGTAAGGGTAGGATTTACAATTTTTTGGTAAATTTTAATATCTTTAACGTGAAAAAAAGGGAAAGCCTCGTGGTTTGGAAAAATAACTGTTGATATTTTAAGAGATAAGGTTAAAATTTTCGTGTTGTCACTTTTCAAGAGTTCCTCGTGGCATAATGGTTTGTGTGTTGGACTGTTATGCCAATGTTCTAGATTCGCTGCCGCTGCCACCTAAAAACAGAAATATTTTTTTCCAAGGAACTGACAAATCTTCCAAGAGTATTCTTGTTATGAATAAGTGCTTCTTATCTAGCCGTTCGGACTGGGCAAAGTATTGAAGAATTGTATATCCAGTGTAATGTTGGGTTAATTTTATTAATTGCTATAAATAAGTTTTGGGAAACAATAAAGCACAGGAAAAAGTTTTTCGCTTTCGAGGTTCTTTTTTTGATCAGCAGGATTTCCTAGGTGCGAAACTGCGATGCTGCCAGGCGCGGATCCAGGAATCCAGTTTGGGGGGGGTCATGAAATGTTAACATCAATAAGAACTGCTTAGCAAAAGTCCAGCTTAATCATGGCTTCATTCCAGTCGAAGGCTTGATCAGGGAGAAGCTTAAGATTTAATCGGACTCCCGCTTATATGTAATTTGAGCTAGAGACTGTATTCATCAACAAGATTTAACTCCATTTCATACTTTTAGGACAATGATGAGGATAAGATAAACATTTAAGATTGGAAGCGAAATTGACGCGAAAACCGTTGTTTTGAAAACTTTTGAGCAATTTACAAAGAATAATTGATAGTAATGGATTACACATAACATATAGGTACATTATGTAAAACCAAAACAAAATCAAAAGGGGTAATTCAAGTATCAAGCGTCAATTTGAGATGAAAAAGATAGACAAAATTGCAAAAAATATGGTGGATTCTATGCCGTAAGAAAAAAAAACTGCTATCAAAGCAAAAAGGAGGGTATTTTCCTATTATGTAATATTATTAAAAAAAACTAGCTTGTAACCCAAAAAAATAATTATTTCAATTTAAAAATATTTACACAATAAAACTATATGATTATATTAGTTCAATACTGTACTTGATTTCAAAGAATAAGGCTAGTTAAGATAAGCTGTGGGTGAAGTTAGTACCGCCATTTTCGATAAAAAAAAGTTGTGCTGTATTCTGCTCAACTTGTGCTGCCTTGTGTCGTAATTATTAAAAAAAATCGAGAATTTTCAAATTTTACGGATGCGAATTTTTGTAACCTTCGGATGACAACAGGGGTATTCCATCACCCCAGACAATTTTCTTTTAGTTGTAATTTGGGTTTTGCTTGGTTTTCGTTTCTACCGTTCTAGGTATTTGTCGTTTAATATGTCAGATGTCAGTTAATGATAAGAAGTCCAAGCAGTGGCCTGTGGTTTTTGAATACGGTGGAATACAGTATGCACTGGGGTGACACATCACCCCATGTTGTCATTCATGTATGCGAAAATTTTAATGAAGTTACCCTCTAGAGTCATTTAAAGAGGAGCTTAGCCCCCCCTAAATTACAGAAGAAGTAAAGATATGTAATTTGTCCAGAATATTGAGGCAAAAAAATCAAGTTTTCACGCTTGAATATGCAATATTTTTTTTTTTTTGTATTTCCTATTTTCTGTTTTTCTTTATGTCAATGAAGTATTACAATTCCATAAATATTTTGTACTATCCGTAAAAGTACTGTTTTTGCATTAAATTTTAGCTGGGGTGTTCCATCACCCCTGTTGTGGTGTATGTAATTTTAAAAGTGTTGTCATCGGAAGGTTAAATGTTTGTTGGTTTTTGGCCGTAAAAGTTGCAAATATGCGAATTTTTGTATATCCATATGGCAGCACAAACTGAGCACGAAATAGCACAGTTAAGTTTTTTTTATAAAAATGCGAAACTTATACAAAAAGGCGCATGACAGCTCAAACTGAGCACAAAACAGCATACCTTTCACTTTTAAGAAATTGCGAAATTTCGAAAAAAAATCATTCATAAAATTTGCATGTTTGCAATTTTTTTAATTTACGGCATAGCTAAAATGGCGGTGCTAACTTCACGCTACAGCCCTTCGCATTTTAGCCTTGTCCATTAAAGTTGCAATTTTGCGAATTTTATTTTTATCTCTTTGGCGCCTAGCAGCATAATCTGAGCACAAAATAACACAACTTTCTTTTTTAAGAAATATTGAAATTAAAAAAAAATTAAATTCGCAAAGTTTGCAAATTTGCGATTTTTTTAATATTTACGACTCAAGGCAGCACAAAATGAACGCAATACAGCACAATTTTATCCTCGAAAATCAAAAATGGCGGTGCTAACTTCACGCACAAGCACATTAAGAAACGAAAACATCCAAGTAATATTTTTTGAAAATTTAAAATAAGCAACTAACATAGATCTTCTGGTGTAAAATTTTCAAAAAAAGAATGCTACCTTTTTTGATCGGTGCATCCGCAATGCGATGATGGTGACTGTGGGGAACCTTTATTATTTAAGAGAGTCCGCAGAATTTTAAGTCGGATGGATATCTAAGACAATTTAGAGTATCCTCGAAGGCTAGTAGTGATTTTTGATCAATATTTCTTTGCTGTCCATTTCATTAAGAAGCTGGGCTTAGTTTGCTCGTGTTTGTTATTTTCGCTGGAGCTCTGGGGGGGTCATGACCCCCATGATTAGTTGTTAGCATAATTGGCTTACAGCTTCACGCAAAAAAAAAACATTGCTGTCATGGAATGTCATTCAAAACAATAGACTGGCAATTGTTTTGCATGCGAAAAAAGAGGTGGTTAATAAAATAATTTTTTTTTGGATGGTCGGTTTACACATCAAAAAAAAATTCACCTCAAGGCATTATTTGCATGCAAATGGTTCTTGCATCCAAAAATAATTATTTTCATTTTTAGGCCTATAGCCTTATAGTTTAGGCCTATAGTTGCTTTAAGCATAGTTTACAGTTCCCATGCGAAAAAAACCAAAATTTTCAAAATGATTTTCTATCTCTTCTGTGCACCAAATTGAATAATATTCAAGGCGAAAAACGTTTCCCTTGGCCTAAGCCACCCATTGAGTCATTAATTTACCCTTAAATAATAAACCATAGGCCTAAAAATGGAAAACTAATTAGTTTTGGATGCAAAAACTACTTGCATGCAAATAATGCCTTGAGGTGAATTTTTTTTTTTGAATTGTAAACCGACAATCAAAAAAAAAATATTTTATTCAACACACTTTTTTTCGCATGCAAAACAATTTCTGGTCCATTGTTTTGTTTGACATTCCATGACAGCAATGTTGTTTTGCATGAAACTGTGAACCAATCACGCAAACAATTAATTTTGCATTTCACATCAATTATTTTTGACATGCGAGAATATTTGCATAGGTTTTTTTTTGCGCACGGGAATTGTAAATTAGGCTTAATGGACGAATAGTTGCTGTGGTGAGAAAAATAGTTACTATTTTTAAGACGGATAGACTGGAAGTGTATTATTCAAAAAGACTTTTAGTACATCCAGACAACAAATTAAGATGTTTTCGATTTTTTTGGAAAAGATTGATAAAATTATACACGAACATTGCTGGATTCCCACCTGAGTAGGAAAATTATCAGAAAATATTTTAGCAAGGTATTACTTAAATAAAGTTCAATTAGAATTTCAATACCATGGAACTGACATCTACGGCTTTGGCATTTAGAATTCTTATGTAAACTTCTCCTTTCTCAATGTTTTATGAGAAAAATAATTTCCAAGTAAATTTATAGGTCGAGAAAAATGACGAAGGTAACCTAAGAAAAATTAATTCATAAAATTTAAATGTTGTAATCGACACAGAATTACACCCCGGTTAGTTTATTTAGAGTTTCCCAAAATACATGCTTTGCTTTTTGTACAATGTACAGACAGAGTGAGATAGCAGAGAGATTGAGGAAGGCAGGAAATATTTGTTATGGTTCAACAAAGGAACGTGACACATGTTTTTGGGATATCTACTTTTCAACGCTGAATGTAATGAGACTATAATTGATAGGAGACCATGGTCCTATAAAATATTGTATTTTTTTTTGTAGTGTTGACATTTTTTCAAGTACAACAGGTAGAGTATCATCTAAAACCATTTGTAAATTAAACTAGTAATAAATGTTTTATTTATTAATAGAACTAAAAACCAAAGCAGACCCTAAAAATATTTCTTTGGTTGAAGGATGTTTTTTTTAATTAGGGGTAGTTTCAAATGGGGTGTTCAAACCATAACGTGCATGTTCAGATTCAAACGCTCATGAAAAATAGTTCAGAAATGTATAAGAAAATTTTACATTAAATAACAAAAAAAGCACTGGGCACAAAGAATCACAGTAAGCAGATAATAACCCATATCATTGTAGAAATTACGCCATGATTATTTGTCTGTACTAAAAAATTTAGGAAATATGATTATATCGCACTTGTTCAATTTGACGCCTTTAGACTTCTTCTTTTGGGGCTATCTTAAATCATTTGTGTATGCAAATGAATCGCAAAAAAAATAATGGTGCCCTCAAAATCATTGTATGTAGATAATGAATGTCATCCAACAATATCATCAAAAATAAAGTTTCCCAAATAGTTTTATTATGTGTATTGGGCGACCTGCATCGTGCCTGATCGGGAAACTATTGACTGCTCAGAACTTGGTCTGGGCCAGTAGCGCAACAATCAGTCACGGTGAAGTGCTTGTTTTACTTCCTCGTGGTGGTCCCCGGGCAACTATTGGCGTATCGCTATATACGTAAATAGGCTATA
The DNA here is from genome assembly GCA_963921185.1 of Dasysyrphus tricinctus. NCBI lineage: Eukaryota > Metazoa > Arthropoda > Insecta > Diptera > Syrphidae > Dasysyrphus > Dasysyrphus tricinctus. The sequence goes on from OY992530.1 coordinate 145,238,674, forward strand.
ATTACAAGTGCGAAAGGCCTAGCTCTCTAGGATAGGTCTCGGAGGTTAGCATTCTTCGAAACTGAGATCAATATTCCGCTAACGAAACCGACACTACGCCTCGGATAAGGAACGCCAACCGCCTTGTTATAGGAGGAACCATGTTTGACCACAAGACGTGCCACAAAATCAGTTGGGTGTCGACGGACAGACCAATATGGCAAAAACAAAAAGGATCAGCCTTGGAACTTCCTCATCTACTCAAATAGATATTTCTGGCCATCCAGTAGAGATGGTAGAGAGCTTTTAATACCATGGGAGTATTGTCTCTACTGATGACGGGACCGAGCTAGATATAACCAGCCGAATCAGGAAGCAAAGGCTGCGTTCGGGATGCTGTCCGAAATATGGAGACACAACTCTATAAGCCTAAAGACCAAGCTACGACTGTTTCGCTCCAATGTAGAATCCGTGTTTCTTTACGGATGCAGCACTTGGAAAGTAACACTCATTGTCACAAGAAAGCTGCAAACGTTCGTGAATAGATGTCTGCAAAACATCTTGCGGATTATCTGGCCTAACCGTAATTCCAATGATGAACTTCATGCGAGGACAGGACAGGAACCCATCGACTCTATAATACGAAAACGTAAGTGGCAGTGGATTGGACATACGCTTCGAGAAGGCCACAAGTGTATTGCGAGCCAAGCGATGCAATGGAACCCTCTCACGCAGCGAGGCAGAGGAGTGGGCCGACCTAGAAGTACTTGGCAAAGAACGGTCAAAGAGGAATATGCACAACTGGGGACGAGTTGGAGAGAGCTAAGGTACATTTCCAGAAACCGTACACGATGGCGCGTAGGAGTAGTAGGGGAAACTCACGGACGTAACAGGTCCGAGGACCTAAGTAAGTAAGTAAATATTAAATAAATTAAATTAATTAATTAATGAATTATTAAATATTATAAGTAAATATTTATATAATAACTTTTTTTTCAAATCTTCTATATATTAATACGCTTAGCAAAATGTATGGAAATTCTTTCAGTACACTTTTCTCCGTTAATACTCAACGCAAAAGCATAAATTAAGTACTGTTGGAAAGGTTTTATCCCACAGATGTGCAGAATCTAAAAATAGTAATTCAGAAGCATCAATTTATCTTAAAAACCAAATCGTTAAAGAAAGGGAGTTCCACATAACAAAATTGGAATCCCAGAACATTATTTTTTTTTTTCTGTTGAGAAAACAATAAAAATGAAATTGCCATGAAATTAACTTTATGATATCGTGGCCGAACGAGATTACCAAGTACCTATATGAAAAATGTTTGGTAAATCCTCCACCAAAAATACACCTCATTCTATGTTTATTGACCCTGCAGAAGCTAAGTGAACTAAACTGACCCAATTTCCTTTTCGTATTTCTGGATAAAAAAATCAGACCGAATGGCAGTTAAATATAAAAAAAAAGAAAGTAGGTTAATCGCATAAAGTATATTTATATAAATCAACCAATGTGGTGCAATTAATTTAAGCGTAGGTACCTACGTTACCTACCATACAATTTGATTGCCATTATGGAAGAATTTCACCATGGACGTTTGGTAATTGTATAGTAAGAGCAAAGTTCAAAATAGAGAATTCAATTTCATTTTCGAAGTTACAAAATGTAATGATCAAAATCAATTAAGCTGTTAAAATAATGTGAAATCTTGAAAAATATTCTAAATAAAATAAGATATAAACCTCTAGACAAAATTTCAACTCCTAATATTGGGTGAACTTGATAGATAAACGTCTGAATATCTTAGCCATGGAAAGAGATAGAGCAAAACGGATAAAAGATTTGGAAAAAGCTACTTCGAAAACATAATACTGCATACTAAGTTCAAAAAGTGAATTTTGGCGTTTACGGTAACCCAATACTAGAGCGACGAATAGTCTAGAGCAGTGTTTTTCAAACTGTGGGTCGCGACCCCCTAGGGGGTCGCCAAGAATAAATAGGGGGGTCGCGGTCGCAAGCCATTAGGTACAAGGAACTAAAAAAGGTTTTCTTTTATTAAATGTTCATAACTTGGTTGTATCTTTGAGGTGTTAACAATTAAAGCATTTTCCTATTGAAGGAATATAACGTCAGTTCACATATAGGTATGAAGTGGTAAATGGCACTAACAATGTTAAAGCCTCTTTTGCCAGCTCTAGATATTTTCTTTTCCCTTCTCTTTATCTAGAAATTATCAATGGTTTTTACATTGAATTAAGAGCATACCATGTGCAGCTAAATAAATAAGGTTTTCTATCATCTTTACCGATTGAAAACCGGCCAGATGGAATGATATATTCAAAAAAGGATTGAGTATCTATCTCTGTCCATTTCCACCTTCAGAAAAGAGTTCTGGAAAGTCACTTAATAGTTTTTTCTCCTAATTATGCAAACTCTCATGAGAGAACTGTGAGCCCTTAATGTCATGGCATGGATTCATCTGATGAAATTTCGTCGAGAATTTTCTGAGCCCAGGGAAAAAAATCATACATTTTTTTGCAAACGAAGTTTTGCGAGGAGTTCTCTGATTTTGTCTTTTGCAGTCAAAATATTTTCTAGTCTCCCTTGGGCCTTGGAGTTGTATCAAGATGTTTAAGTGGGCAAAAAGATCAGCGAGAAATGATGATTTTAAAAGCTGAGTGGGGACAGAAAAATAATTTGATTATTCCGATTTTAAATCGTGTACAAACATCAATAAGTCAGCTTTTAATGCCCACAGCAGATTTCGGTTGTGAGTGATACCAAAAAATTAAGTCTGAATGCAATTTCGAGGGTAATCGTGTTAGCCGAAGTTGGTTTTCACCCTTCCCTAGATAAGCTTCACGAATCACATATCACGGAACCCGAGACCATTTGAGTGTTTAGTTCGCCCTTCCAGACCGTTTAAAAAATTTAAAATTCTAAGTGAAAAACGTTTTTTCTTAACAGTCTGGCAGGGTGAACTCAAATGATCTCAGATTCCGTGATGATATGGGATCCGAGGAGCTTATATAAGGAGGGATGAAACTCAATTTTTTTTCGATTCACTGTTTTATCACTAAGGCCCCGGTTGCGGACAACAAGACTTCAATTTTTTGAATAGCCTTTAATGAAGCTTTCGATGCCTATACTTCTTTTTTTTGTTATCAATCACCCAAATCTGCTGTGGGCTCTAAATCTTAAAATACATTACCTTTTGACAACCATCTGAACTCTGTTTGACAAAGACTTTGATGGGCTCGATTCATATCGCTTTTCAAATAACTGACAAAGTATTATTATGAATGTGGGGGTCGCCAGAATGTTTTTAATAACAAAGGGGTCGCGTACTCAAAAAGTTTGAAAAACACTGGTCTAGAGCAGTGGTTTGCAACTCAGATTAGCTTGCAAACCCCTAGGAAGAAATCGTTATGACCACGGACCTCCAAAAATATCCTAATAAAAAAATTTGCATGAAGTTTTGTTTTTAACTACTAGAAATGTAGTGATGTTCTGATGACGATTTTTGAGAGTACCTACATTTATTTAAGAACGTCTTCAAACTTGAATTCATAGTTCAATAGAATTCAGAGTAATTTAAGCAGTCCAAAGCTATTCCGAATATTGTTTAACAACATGTCTGAAAAACGTGTTTTGAGTACACTTTTAGAGTCTTAGATGCCTTATAGTTTGTTGGTGTGTAATGCAATGAGCCGTGATTGCTTCTAGGTTTATTGAGTTGATGCACCGTTTCGACAGCTATGGCTCTAGAGTCTTCTGTATTATGCAGTGTGATATAATGAATGTTGATAATTTATTAATCTGGTTAGGAACGACAGCTTAAAAGAAAGGTGTTGAACGGACTTTCGAGAAAAATTTCAATGTTGCCACTTTTCAGGAACATACCTTTTTTTATGCATAAAATAAGTGATTTCGCTTTTTCGGTTATTTTTAACGTGAAAAAAATTGCAGAACCGCCTCCAGACTTCAAAAGTGTGTTGGAAAAATAACGGTGCATGTGCTGAGTAGAATCACCTTCGGTTAAAATTTTAGTGTTGCCACTTTTCGCAAACATACTTTTTTTTTTTGTCAAAGGGTGAATAAAAATGCGCAATCGTCTCCATACTCCAAACGTGTCTAAGAAAAATAACGGTTGTTGTCTTTAAAGATAGGCGTTGAGAGAAGCACCTTCGGTTAAGATTTCAGTGCTACCACTTTTCGGAAAAATATGCTTAACATAAGAGATAAAAGTTGCGGAAATGCCTCCAAATGCTGAACGCGTTTTTTTTTCGTGTTCAAAGTATTAGTCCCAACCTTTAATAATAAAAAAAGGTATACTCCTGTAAGTGAAAACATTGACATTTTACCTGAAGGTGCGTCTACCTAGCACTTATCTTTTAAGACATCTGCCTTTATTTTTTCAACAAACGTTCGGAATCTGAAGGCGTTTCCCCAACTTTTTTCATTTTTAAAATATTAAAAACTATCAAAAGAGTGACATACAAAAAAAGTATGTTTCCGGAAAAGTGGCAACGCTGTAATTTTACCAAAAGGTGCATTTACTCACCACCTTTATTTCAAGACATCAATTATTTTTGTTTTTATTATGGACATTTTTCAAGAGTTTTTTTTTAATTTATCATTTCCACAAATCGGGGCGCCAGTTTTGAAAATAGTGTCCGAGCAACAGGATTACAACAATGACACTGAACCTAAACTACATCCTTATCATGTCAAACATAATTTAAATATATTATGCTAAGGTCCCCCCCACAGAAGGTGCAAGGATTTCGGTTTCTTGACATGTCTATAAGGATTGGGCACCATTTTTCAAATTGGAGTCCGAGCGACAGGATTACAAAAATGACTCGCCGGCTAAATGTCGTCCTTAACGTGTAAAGCTTAGATAAAACGGTCAACATAAATGGTAAACACATTAACTTCTTGACGTCATCAGAAACATCGTCAATATACTGTCAACGTGTAAGCTGTGTAAACGCATGAAACGTTGACGATCACACGAATGACGGCACTTGGTCAATGTTATCCCAAAATACGTTGACCTGTTATCTGTGTTAACGCAATCGGTAACCTCTGGTGTCAACGTATTGACACGTAAAACGTTGATGATACACTACCTTACCACATCCAAACATATTAACGTTGATTAGTTGACAAGAGCAAAATTGAATCATTTTTTACACTGCCAGTCACACGCGACTGTTGTGTTACCGAACAATACATGGCGGATGGATTAAGAAAAGGGCATTTGGGTGAAATTTAGATTAGAATATACTTTTTCCAAAATATAGGATATCCCCTATTTTTCAAGCCATCAACTGTCAAGTTGCATTGAAGGATGGCTACAATGTCGATGGATTAAAAACAGTTACAAAATCAGATGTTTTTGAAGTTTTTTACTGCTCCGGAAAAAAGTGATTTGAAGGAAAATGGCTGTCATTTGGATTAAAATATACCTTTGCCATAAAAATATAGCTCGTCTCTCATCTGTCAAGCTATCAACTGGCGAATTTCATTGAAGAATGGCTACAATGTTTAAAAAAAACTCTAAAAATTCAAAGATATTAAGTTTCTTAGATGTTCCGAAATAATTGATTTTAGGGTTATTGGGTAACACTTGCATCGAAATATACTTTTGCTACCAAAATATAATTTGTCTTCAATATTCCAAGCTATCAACTATCAAATTCCCTTAAACGATGGCTACGATGTCGATGGATTTAAAAACAGCGAAAAAATCAGTCATTTTTGAAATTTGATGACATTTGGATTAGAATATACTTTTTTCATCAAAATATAATTTGGCTCCCTCATCTATCAAGCCATCAACTGTCGATGTATTAAAATCCTCAAAAATGCTAAATTTTCGAGATTGAGTCAGCACAGGGTATGTTGACATGACAGAAAAATTCGCTGTGTCAACGTAAGGATACAGTCAACGCGTTGGTGAGAAGTCTTTCATAGTGTCCTTACTTCGTTAACGGGGTTATTACACGGTCAACGAAAATATTCAACGCATTGACCCTTAAATTCGTGTCAACAAGAGTGTCACAGCAGCCGTCAACGCATGGAAAGCGTTCAACTTTGGGACAGGATTTTTTCATTATGACGTCCGAGAGTCAACGCGTTGACCATTTGCGTTGATCGTCTAATCATAGTTAGAGAAATAAATTTTAGTCGTGAAAAAAAGATCCCCATGTGTAACCCTGTGCTACTATTTTCACTGTGAAGTCAGCGTGACAGTCCTTTTCTTGACAATGAAACTAGCAAGAAATTTTCAGTTTGGTCATGCGGTCTAGCTAAAAATTGTTATGCTTACTCCACAGACGTCCTTAATCCTGGCATGCTGTTCCAGAGTTCTAAGGATCATATCCCAGCCTTCGACACCTATGTAGGTAATATACAATTATTGGCCAAATTATACCTTAAACTCTTATCCTGATTTTGTCGCTGTAGTTACTGTAGTTTGTATCCTTTGAAATATTATTTACATACTTTAAAACTACTGGTGAAATTCCGCTGATATCCAACACTCACCCACACTCCAAAATACGCACACAAGCGACCTAAAAACCAATGCTCTTCTACTAGGCCCCACAGAGAAGGCAAGAAACCTGGCAAATTGGTACGCAGATCGCAGAAAAAGCAAATCCAAATAATAATAGTGCCAAATGGCCAATATATCCACTAATTGCTACTTCAAGAGGCAACTCCTGAAATTATATGCCGTCGGCATCGTCTGTTCCTTCGTCGCGTCGTCCGTCGTCGCCGTGCGCCACGCCTGTTGGTCGAGTTTCAACGGATTTTCTCGAGAATTTGGTATTTTACTGGCTTATGACAGATCCTAATGTGAGTAGCCTGATCTAAGCTTCATATATATCTTCATCTTCGGCCCCCATGGATGAAGAGGTGTTCCTTATTTTGTCGTTGATTCTGATAAAAGTGGTTTTGAGTGTGTCCTGATTTTCACTTTTATTTTTCATTTTATTGGGATTTGTGTGTTCGTCTCTGCCTTTTCATTTGAGTTGATGGCAAATTTAATGTTTGTCTTTTGTTTTCTGCGATTTTGTTATTGTTGTTGATGGTGCTTAGTGCCATGGGTGGAAGGGCGGTATTATGGGGGTTAAACACTAAGGGTAGTTATCGTAATTTCTATTCCTGTACATTTCTGTTTTTATTCTTGGAATTGTTAGATTCATTAGAAATTAGGGACAATTTTCTGCCTCAGTGATTGCAAATATTGTGTCAGAGGAAACAAAAAGTGAGATTTCATGATGGCAAGGCATCATAGTTGAGTGGGTGGTGGGTACAGCGATGGTGGCGACAACGAAGCTGTCTGTCGAAGGCGGAAAATTAATTTGCGTTCAATTTTTCAAGGAATCATGACTGCTTGTGGGGGGGGAATAAGAGGCCATCAGGCATTAGTTATTAACTTTTGAGAGAAAAATACCATACCCAGTTAGCTGAAGTCCTTTTCCCATATATGATGGGTAAAAGGTAAAATCAGAACAAACTGTGCAATCAATTACATCTGGAGTTCAATTCTCATTAAGATGGCCTTACGGATGATTGGGCAATGAATTAAGGCCTCTGCCATTAAGCCATTTTGCGGGAAGTCATATATACCTACAAATTATTCTACGTCTGTGTGTGTGTGCTATATATGTATACAGTTTCCTGTGCGTAGGTATGTCGGTTGGATGAATTGGATTAATTGATTGTGCTTAATTATATTTACATGCGAAGGTGAACAGGTGTGTACCCGCATACTATATACATTTATACTCTGCCTCTCAGTGATGATGGTGTATATTTAGTTGGTATGCGAAGATAGATAAGAAGAATTAATAGTAACAAGGCCAAATGTAGATACTTTGTTTAAACGGTGAGTAAATATATAAGGAACCATCAGTACTATGATTACTCTGTATATTTGGCCTCAAAAAGAAAAGGTAAACACACGTATCCTTTTTTTATCCTAAAAGATAATAAAGAAACAAATGAAAGACTTCAGATCGTTAGACCAAATTGTTTGCTTTAGAAAAGAAACAAGACCTTTTATTTGAGAAATGAGGACAAAAGTTGATGACAGTTGTTTTGTTATGGGGAGCAATAAAGAATGCTTAGCTTAGAAATGTTTTTTTTTTCGTTTATTTGTTTTAGGGGTAATTTTTATGAGAACATCAAAATTTAACCTTATTTGTTTGTCTTGTCCTTACAGTTAGTTCTATCTATTAATAATTAGTATGTCAGCTTGAAAGTCTTTCTGAGATAAAAGAAGAGACTTAGTTACATAAAAATAATACACATAAGGAATGTAACGAAGCTAGTTGACTGTAACGCACATTACGTCTTTTGAGTTTAATTAAAAAAAAATTATAATATTAATCAATACACAATTTTTTTACAATAAAATGTATTGGTTTTAATGAAATATCTTAATATTGAAGACTCGACTCGAATTGAAGCTACATAATTTAAAGGTTTGTTATGAAGCTAACCATAAATCCACTTTTTTCTTCCATTTGAATTTTTTGAAACTTAAAATCAATTTTAAGATGAAAAGTCAAACGAAGAAAACCTACCGCCTCTCATGTTGCATCAATAGCAATACCACAATTGGGATTTTATAGAAGAAGATTGAAGAAACAACTAATGCATGATATTGTTTTAAAAATTCTGACATTTCCCATCAGAAAAACTTAAAATAAAATTGACAGGAAACCCAATCGGCTCTATGTACTAAAAAGCTGTTGGTTCTCCCCAAAAGTAATATTTTGATTTCACTTTACCTTCACTTAATCTTAAAGTTACGACTATTGGTCCAGTAAATTAAGTCAAAGCTCCCATGGGAATTCTACAAAATGTTGGGGAAGAATTTTTTTTTTGTTATATTTAGAGTACTTTATAGGAAGCTTAAATCCAAGTTTTCGAACATCAACTCTTTGCATGGTTTCCGCCATCTTGGTTTAATGAGTGAACTCGGGGTTGGATATTTTCTAAAGATAGAAAGATCATTTTTTCGGTAGGTATTCGATAGATTATGCAATTACAAAAAAAGAAAAAAATTAAAAAAAAGTCGTACCTGTAATGAAAAATTCGGAAAAATAAAGCAATGGAGATATGAACGTTCAAAGTCAAGAACGGAGAAGTAGAAAAAAAAATAAATAATACGCAATAAATCAGGATGATACTTGTTGTAAGAAAATTTTATATTTTTGGAAAGGTATGACCAAATTATTTCAACCATATTTGAGGAATTGTTGATAAATGTGTGTTTTTGGGACAAAATTTGTTTGAAACCCGCAATTTTCGATATAATTTTTTTCAAGTACCTATTTGATTTCTACATTTTCATCTGAGGGGTCTTAAGATCGGAAATCATTTAGAAATGATGTGGATTATCCATCTCTATTTTTAATCAATCGTTTCATCACATAATATTGAGTGCAGAGAAGTCACATTTATTATTTTTATTGATCAAAGGGCACGGTAGTGCCCAGCCAAGTTCGCGGCACTACACCCTTTTTACATCAGGAACAAACTCAAGCAATTTTCAACCCCCCTCTAACTTCAGTAGGTAACAATAAAGTCAGAAACTTCAGATTCACAGTATTTAAGCTGATCAAACACAGGTGGCTCACCAAATTTCAACTCCTAAGCATTAGCGATTCCGCAGATATAGGACTTCAAAAATCACAAAACCGTAACTGACTGACTGATTCACTGACTCACTGACAGATCATCAAAATTATGGAGCACTTCCCGACATCGTACTTGAAATTTCGCACAACGGTAGGCCTTGTAGTGCATACAGAGGAAAAAATCAAAAATCTGCAATTTTCTATTCGGGGGGCGTGGCATCCACCCACATTCTTAAAAATTATTATGAATTATATGGAGCACTTCCGTTGCTGTAGAACGATGAAAATTGGTAGGTTGGTAGGGCTTAAAATACTAAGAAAGACAAACATTGAAACATTGGAATTTTCCATTCAGGGGGCGTGGCATCCACCCACTTTCTTAAAAATTCATATAAATTATATGGAGCAATCTCGATTGTTGTAGTACAATGAAAATTGGTAGGTCGGTAGGGCTTGAAGTACTTTGAAATAAAAAAAATCGAAAAATTAGAAGTTTCAGTTCAGAGGGCGTGGCATCCACCCACTTTCTCAAAAATTCTTATAAACTATATGAAGCACTTCTAATTGTTTGGTGGAGCGTTAGCGACTTGCATACAAAGACAAAATTAAGAAATGTATGATTTTCATCAGCTCAAGGGGCGTGGCATCTACCCACTTATTAAAAATTGTTATCAATTACATAATGTACTTCCGATTGTTGTAGAACGATGAAAAGTGGTATGTCGGTAGGGCTTGAAGTACTTTGAAAGAAACAAATCAAAAAAATTGGAATTTTCCATTCAGGGGGCGTGCCATCCACCCACTTTATCAGAATTGTTATTATTTATATGGAGCACTTTCGGTTGTCGTAGAATTATGAAATTTTGTAGAGCGGTAGGGCTTGATTTTTACCTGCCAAAATAAATCTTTGCAGAAAGGAGTGAAATCACAACAAAAACATAATTGTTAAAAGAAGAGCCAAGTTCTTATATGTACAAGAAACCTGTGCGTAAAAAGTCAGCCAAAAAAGTAATGAGATATAAAATATATGCCAAGTTTTAAGTTCATGAAGCTTAAAATCAAATATCTTAAGTAGAGTAATATCGAAACAATTCCAAATCATGACAGAAATTTGGTAATTAATGATTACTGATTAAAATTTGGTGGATTTCCTTGGCAAATTTTCTCTTAATTACTTACTTATTTAAAATGTTTGAAAACTTGACCGGTGAACCTACCAAATTTTAATCAGTAATCATCAAATACGAAATTTCTGGCATGATTTGGAATTGTTTCGATATTACTCTACTTAAGATATTTGGATATATGGACTACCTAATGGCTTTAATATGGCATGTTCAGAAATTAATATTTGTTCAAAATTGACATAGATATTCCCATTCAAACCTTATAATTTTTATAATTTTTCGCAGTTTTGGCCCGAAATTCCCTTTTTCGGTACAATATGGCAAATTTCACATTCGTAAAAATTTTCGAAATTAAAATTTTGATATAATATGACATTACAACTATAGAGACATTTTGAAAAGCATGTAAGTTGGCAATTTCGTTTTTTGGCTGTTTGTAAATGCATTCAGACCTACAGACCGAACGGCTAGTCCAAATAACATAAGATTTGGTACTAGGTGCTAAGAACGTTAAATTTTTCATAAAGTACCAAAAAATAGGCTTTCGGGCAAAAACTGCGAAAAATGATAAGAAATGGTAAAGTTTGAATGGCTATATCTCTGTCAATTTTCAAATAATATTTTTTAACTTGTTATATTAAGGCCGTAAACTCTAGTTTACTTTGTTTATGCATGTCTTGAACGTATCTTTGCTCCGAAAAAAGTTATGCCCAATTTAGTAAAAAATTCTAAAAATCTTCGATTTTTCGATTTTTTATGTTGTTTTTGTTTACTTTTCCTTCTTAAATTTCTTAAAGAAATTTTCCAAACTATCCATTTCGGCAGAAAATGTAATTTTGAACAAAAAGTTTTATATGTAAAATTGTCAAATTCGGCTTAGTTTTCGAGTTATACCAAAAATACTGAAAAATGGCCAGTGTGACCATTCTCTCAGAAACGCATGGGTGAATTTAGTAGCATTTCCGGTTTTAAGCATGCTTATGGGCCAAACTAACATATTCAATAATAAAAACCCTTGCACGTAATTGTCCCTTTTAAAAGGTCTATTCAATAGGCTAATAGCACTGAACAGAAATTGAATAAAAAATATGTGAGCTCCATTTTTGCTTATAAATGATTATAGCGGTGACGTGAAATAACGCCAAACGAAATATAGCCAAATTTTGAAAGTGGCCTTATTTCCATCTCAAAAACGAAATAACGCCAATTTGGTTGTATTTCTTATGCCCGATGGAAATAACACCAAACAATAATTGAAATGAAACCAAATCTATCTCAACCAGTTTTTCGGCCTTATTGCAATGCGAAAATAGAATTAAGGCCAAATATTTCTTGAGAATCGTTATTTCATTAAATAAAGGTTCATTAAATGCAAAAGAAACTTTTCATTCACCCAACCTCACACCCACTCCAAATCCTATAGCGAGCCCAAGCAGGGGGGTTGCAGGGGGCAGCATGCCCCCCCCATACGTACCTCACTGTTTATTCGTGAATTTTAAAATTTCAAAAAACAAATAAAGGAGGGGGTTTATTAGGTTTGTGAAACTTAAAAGTTCGCGAATAAACAGTGAGGTATGTTTGCAACCCCCCTGCTTGGGCTCACTACAGGATTTGGGGTGGGTGCGAGGTTGGTTGAATGCAAAGTTTCTTTCGCATTTAAATTATCTGAAAACTTTGAATTTATCCTACCATTAAACTTCTTTTCATTAGCCTCCTCATGTCAGGAAAAAAAATTAAGTTTGGGCAGAATTAGTCCAGTAACTATATACATTGGACCTTGCGTCAGGTCCGGTAGTTCTGATTTTTTGCTGAGTTGTTTATGATGTTGGCCTAGTATTAAATCTGATTTTTCGACCTCGAGCGCCAAACGCAACATTGGTAAAAATCCAAAAAACCGCGAATTTGTGGATGGGGGGGTATATATCCCCCCCGTTTAGGCGGGAGGGGCAATTTTAAGAAAAGTTGACTTAAAATAGAAAAATAACAATAAAAATACAATGGTAATATCTGGACAAAAATCCATTCCTCATCTCAAAGCCGGAAATCCATTCTTTAATTTTTTTTTAAATAAAGTTTTTTTAGCTGATAGTTTTTAAAAAATTTACTTTCAAACTCAAAATTTTGAGAAAAAGACGATTTTCTTTGTTAATCTATTTTTTTTTATTTTATGGTATTAAGTTCTATTTTTGATTTTGATTTTCAATGCCCTTATTAATTCTTAGTTAAAAAACTGAAAAACCAAACGCTAAAATGACTTCTAGTTTTTGAGAAAACTGAAATTAACATGATCAACTTCACTGTTTTCAGTCTAGTATCCTTTTTCTTCGGGGTGGGAGGGCTCTGCCTCAAGTGCGGTAGTTCTGATTTTTAGATGAGTTGTTTATGATGTTGGCCTTCGCAATAATCCAAGTTTTCGACCTCGAGCGCCGAACGCAACTTTGTGAAATACGCAAAAAAACCGGAGAAATTTTCGCGGTTTTTTCAGTTATTGGCTATTTTAACCTTTAAGGCCTGGTTTTCTATTATAACTTTGCTCTACCATTTCAAAATAATTAAATGGGCTTCAATTTGAGCTAAAAATCAATTCAAATTGTGAATTTTTTCATCAACTTTTGAATTTAGAATGCTGCAAATCGAATTGAAGGGGGCTTATTCACCCCTTGAGTGAAATCGTTTGCCCCTTTTCAATGATTTTTGTATACTGTGTAGCGTGTCATGTTGGCTTTATTTTAAGATCTTAATCATGAAGATCAGATGAGTAGAAACGGAGTTATGATTATTTAAAGTCAACCATATAAAACTCGAACTAAAACAGTACTCAGTTCAGTACCCACCAGTGAGTTATCTGAAGCGAATGTTTTAGTTCGAGTTTTATATGGTTGACTTTAAAAAATCATAACTCCGTTTCTATTCATCCGATGTTCATGATTAAGATCTAAAAATAAAGCTAACATGACCCGCTACACAGTATACAAAAATCATTGAAAAGGGGCAAACGATTTCACACAAGGGGTGAATAAGCCCCCTTCAATTCGATTTGCAGCATTCTAAATTCAAAAGTTGATGAAAAAATTCACAATTTGAATTGATTTTTAGCTCAAATTGAAGCCCATTTAATTATTTTGAAATGGTAGAGCAAAGTTATAATAGAAAACCAGGCCTTAAAGGTTAAAATAGCCAATAACTGAAAAAACCCCGAAAATTTCTCGGTTTTTTGCGTATTTCACAAAGTTGCGTTCGGCGCTCGAGGTCGAAAACTTGGATTATTACTAAGGCCAACATCATAAACAACTCATCTAAAAATCAGAACTACCGCACCTGAGGCAGAGCCCTCCCACCCCGAAGAAAAAGGATACTAGACTGAAAACAGTGAAGTTGATCATGTTAATTTCAGTTTTCTCAAAAACTAGAAGTCATTTTAGCATTTGGTTTTCAGTTTTTAACTAAGAATTAATAAGGGCATTGAAAACCAAAATCAAAAATAGTACTTAATACCATAAAATAAAAAACGAAAATAGATTAACAAAAAAAAATCGTCTTTTTCTCAAAATTTTGAGTTTTAAAGTAAATTTTTCAAAAACTATCAGTTATAAAAACTTTATTTAAAAAAAAATTAAAGAATGGATTTCTGGCTTTGAGATGAGGAATGGATTTTCGTCCAGATATTACCATTGTATTTTTATGGTTATTTTTCTATTTGAAGTCAACTTTTCTTAAAATTGCCCCTCCCGCCTAAACGGGGGGATATATACCCCCCATCCAGAACTATTGTTTTCTTCTTTTGGCCCAATCTACACGCTCTATTGCTTTGATGCAGCATATGTCAAAGACCATGTTTTTGTTATTATACTGTTTTATATACTACTTGCTGTTTTAAATTTTTTATTGCTATATTTTGAAATGCCATCCCTTGGAAACAAATTTAGTAAGGTTGAAATCGTAGAGCAATGTTTTATTCGAAAGTTAAGGCGTTATGGTTAAAATAGCCAATAAGTGAAAAAACCGCGAAAAATTCGCGGTTTTTTGGATTTTTACCAATGCTGCGTTCGGCGCTCGAGGTTGAAAAATCAGATTTAATACTAGGCCAACATCATAAACAACTCAGCAAAAAATCAGAACTACCGGACCTGACGCAAGGTCTCAGTACTATGAAACTACAAGGTTACTGGACTAAATTAGATATTTGAAAATATGAAATAAGTTGAAAACGAAATAAAGCCAAATTGGTCTTATTTCGGTTTCATAAATGAAATAAAACCAAATTTAAAATTTTGTCTTATTTCGTTTTTGAAAACGTAATAAGACCAAATTATTGAATTTCAGGTTTATTTCGTTTGGCGTTATTTTACGTCACCAATTATAGCTCTTTAAATACGCAAAACATGAAAAAATACCACATAACTTATCCGTAAAACCTATTATTTTTGTCAAGAATGTATATTTATTTTTCCGATAAAATTAAAAATACGGATTTTATTTATGAGAAACGAGCTCACTCGTTCATTGAGAGAAAGCGGCAACCTTGCTATGGATTGATGGATGAAAATTTGTATTTAAGCTTTCCTTATTGTTTTTCAACGAACTCAATAATAAAAATATTTTCCCTGATGCCATATTGAGAAAAAAAATACTCACATTTTTAAAACACTTAATTATGATGGTGTGCGAATACCTTTCGGGGACTACAGTTGGTAAATAATTGCTTAAATAGAAAATATCATAGGACAACATTTTTGGATATTGTGAAAAATATAGAAATTTTCGCGTTATACTGAAAGAAACAAAAAAATAACTAAAAAGTTTGCTTATAATTGAATCGGTCATTTCAAAAACCACTTAAGTCACACAGTTAGTTTTAAAGGACTTTTTTGGGCTCAATATAGTATTAGGGTTTAAAAGGATTGGAATTTAAAAAAATATTCACAGTTTATCAATACTAATATTGAAAAAAGTCTGAAAAACCGTTCTGGACTTACGTTGTTTTAGCAAGAAACGGGTGACTTACGTTGTTTTAGCAAGAAACGGGGTCAGCAGTATACAATAATTTAAACAAAATCAAAGTTTTTTTTTAATTATACCTAAATATTAATATATTAACATTTTAACATATCACATGTTTTAATTTATCATGTTTGAATATATTTAACCCGTAGGCAAAACTAAATATAACTACTTCCACCATCTAGTAGTGCTTGCAAAAACCACTTAAGTCAATTATATACGTTGTTTCAATTAATACGTTGTTTTTGCATGGAAAGTTTATTGTGAAGTATCATTTGGAGAGGAAGGAATGTTCGGACCGACGTAATTTTTTCTCAGAATATGCATCTACTACGTTTAAGGAAGCATTTACAGCAAAAAAGCATTTTTGAAAAAAATGTGACTTAAGTGGTTTTTGAAATGACCGATTCAATTGTTTTTAACTTGTTTAATACACAAAATTTGAAAAAAATCCATATACATAACCGAATTTGTAGAGTTTACTCTAAAAATTGAATCCTAGGTAATATCACTTTTGATGCCAGTAAAATAAAATGCACGACTGAGTCGTACGTACTTGCTCTTATGTTCCAGAGGCTAAGGGAGAAGAAAATTGTATGACATGGAAGTTATGTTTAAAAGCATAGAATATAATTTTTTTTTATAATTAACGCGCACTCAAGGGGTTATGACTACCGTTAATATGTTAAACACAGTGCGAGTGTTAGGAAAGTAGGATAGGATTTAAAAGGAGATACCGATGCACATTGGTTTTGAATTTCTGAATCACAATGGGAAGGAAAAATAGAGTAGGGTAAAGCATTCCACATTCGTGTTGTGCGGCTGAAGAAAGAATCTCTGTACTTGACGGTATGCCCGAAATTGGACTCAAGGGTAAACTGATGTGCATTCCTAGAAGTACGAGTATTACGGCGGGGAGGAATGGGTTTAACTCATACCCAGGACTGAAAGCTGTTCGGTTACCTCGATGCAAGTGCCACTCATGGATAGTGGCATAGGGGGTGGGTTTCGCTTTAACGACAGAAGACGATAATACTAGAGGCGATAATACACTCATAGTGTATTTATCAGGGTCAGAGGTAAGGAACAAGTCTAGGGTGTTGGCGGATTGACCTGCAACGTCAGGGATCCGAGTTGGCTCGTCAACAAGCTGAGTTAGGTGGTTTAACTCAACAAAGATCTCGACATACCTTCCTTTGGTTGTTGTCTGGCCAGAATAGCGAAACCAACTAGAATTGTGTACATTGAAATCGCCCGCAATGACGATTTCAATGTGAGGATAATGGGAAACAATTCTTTGGATGGGGTTGGACAAATCATCAAATTCGTTAGAAGTTGAGTTTCTGTCCAGGTTTGGACTTCGATAAATAAAGCATGTGTGAATAATGTGCTTGTTCACCGTGAATTTTAACCACATGAAGTTAAAGTTTGTGTTAATACACGCACCATATTGTGGTTGAAGTTGGTAAGAAACATCATTTCTTACATATACTGCAAGGCCGTGGTGAGAAAAGAATAAAGGCACTAAGTTATACCCATGTAGATTAAATTCCGAATAATCAGTATTATCACCTACCTGGGTTTCACTCAGAGCCAATACAGCTGGTCTGTTTATTACAGAATGGACATACGCAGCACAAAAGTTCTTTCTTAACCCACGAATGTTTGAATAATCCACTCTAAAATTACTTAGCATTATAAAATTCAAAAAACTTACCTTAAAACCAAAACAGACAATTTTCTATATTAATTTACAGATCTAAGTTCCAATTGAGTTTTTCAATACACTTTACCACTAGTTTTATGCCTTAGTGATAACATCTATCGATCCACCCCTGGGTACTCAGAATGCTAAACAACAATTCATCTGTAATTGCCTTAGCTTAAACATTGAAAACATTATGCGAGAACTGCCCACACAATGTATTCAATGCGTAAGCCAATGCAACTGCTAATGAGGAAGGAAAGGAAAAGAAGGGATTTACCACTCGTTGTGTTTATGCTTTTGATTTTTTTTCTTACTGCACTGATGGTATGTATAATTTATTGTGTGATGTTTTTTTCCGCGGCGCTTGAATTTGGCTATTTTATTTTGTTTTTTTGATTATTTTTTTTTTTTATTTTTGATTGGTATATTTTTTTTTTTTTGATGGGGTGTTTCACTTATGGTTTTTTAATTTAAACAATGAATAGACAGGGACTTTTGTTTTATTGAAAATAAATAAGAAAACTATTTGTAACACAACAGGTATTTCACTTTCACAGCGCAGACGTAGTTGAAGTGCATGCGTTGGTATGCAGATCGGCCAATACTTATAAATAAACCTTAACAAATTCATTGATAGTTGTTGGGTGGATAAAAAGACGCCATCTTAGTTCTGCACATAAAGCATAAGAAAATAAATCTTCAAAAAAAATTGTTAGTCCGTTTTTGAAATCGAATTTCCAAAAAAGTAATTTGAATTTTTTTTTTATTCAAATATTTCTTTTTTGAAAATTTTAATGTGCCACATAATTTTATTTATGTTATTACTTTCAGCTTTTCCACATTATTTTATAATGTTCGAAGCTATTATAGCAGCTAGTGGCAAAAAAATATTAAAGTATTTAAAAGATGAATTATTCCAGATAATAATGAAACTGGAAATACGACTTTGGGAGAAAATATATCAATTCCGCATGCTCGGAGCTACATAAAAATCATAGTTTAAAATAGCTTTGATAAAAACAGTAATCATTTCCACACCACGAACAGAGGGATTTTAGGAAACAGTGGAACACTTGGGCGTATGCGTACTTTTTCTATGTTTTGAATTTTTTACCCTTTTTTCAATTTTTAATTATACTCGTTGATGCACCTATTCTTATTGTCAGATACATTTTTGTTATTTTTTTAAAACGTCATAAGGTGGCTTAACCAGTTATTTTTATAATAGTTGCATGAAAAAGTTGACCAAAGTATACTATTATTTCTTTTGGTAAACGTATGCCAATCCCTAATCAGTTGAAACGTGTCATTTTGCTGGTGTCGGTAGAACAAATCGGTTTGTATATTAATAAGTGGTCTCAATTATTGATTTATTTATTTAAATTATTACGATAGATACTTAAGTTAACAATTGAAAATCCACCAGAGAAGAGAGAGAGAATATCTGCTTATTGCAAAAGATAAAAGGTAAGTTCTTTATGTTATATTTTGATAATATCTATTTGATAATTTATTTATGTATATTACACTCTATTTTTAATATATACAACATCAAGATGGATCGGTAAACATGTGGGAATTTGGCAAGTGGCAGAGCAAAAATCAATACAATAACTGATGCTTTTTTGCATGGAATTCAATGTAAGTAGATTTTTTTCGAAAGATTTTGAATGTTGTAAATGTTTTTTGTATTTTTAGCGGCCTTCGAAACAAATTACTCTAAGATCTTGCTTCAAAATAATGTTAATTTTTATATCGAATTATTTTATTTATATACCTATTCGTAATTATATTCGAATATGAAGCATTAAATTATTTTTATAATTTTGAAATATAGTTACTTTTGTCATTATTTTTACAATTGATGTTTTAGGAAATTACGGAGAACAAGTTCAATGGTGGTAAGTTCTTCAATAATATCCGTACGATATACGAATGCCACTGTATATTAAACGAATGAATAACAAGAGCATTGGTAAATATTACAATGTTATTAGTGCAATGCACGAATTGCACTGTATAATGTACGAATAAATAACAGGATCATTGGTAAATATTACAATAATATTCGTACAATATACGAATTGTACTGTATAATGTACGAATGGATAACAAGAGCATTCGTAAATATTACAATAACATTCGTACAATATACGCTTTGCACTGTACAATGTACGAATGGGTAATAACACCATGCGTAAATTTAACAATAGCATTCGTACAATATACGTTTGTTTATTTACGAATACGAATAAAATATTAGTAATATGTACCAAAACTACGCCAATTCTACGAATCCTATTCGTGGCTGAAAACCACGAATAAGATTCGTAGAATGGACGCAATAATTAGTACTATTTACACACGAAATTTTTTGAGTGAGGTACATAAAACGTATTTTCTCAATTTCAGTTAAAAATATTAGTAGGATGGCTTTGTGGACCACTTCGAGTGTTTCAAACCACTGTTTCAGGGAATCTCAACAAAATGAGCTGTATGAAGTCTTGAAGCAATTTGGTTTTACCGTTAGGTTTTAGGTCAGCAGTGGGCTACTAGCCATATTGTGGCAAACCTACTGATACCTCACAAGTCACAACAACCTGACAAGGAATGGTAAATTTGATTTGGTGAGGTTTTCTTATTCTGGCAGCAACCTAACAACTTTTGATCCTCACAAAAGCAATCGAACGTGTGATCTCTTCCTGAGGAGGTCAAAACTAGAAATTAACTCTTGTGATCTGGCACTACGACATTTATATATTTGTTTGTGTTTATTTCTTATTATTTTGCTCATTAAAAAATATAAGTAGGTTTATAAGTAACTGGAAAATAAATATTTTCTATCTAATTACTGACAACAACAAAATTAACAAATAATGCTTGTTTTTAGAAATCAATTGATGCGTTCAACATTAATGTAGAACATTATGTAAATTCATTATCTTTGTGCTTCTGACAGCCAGCTCATCAGAGCCCGAAAAAGCTGGAAATTATTGATCGCACACATTCACCGTGGTGAGTTTTTTGTAAGGTTTCTTGTGAGAATTTTTCCAGAAAACCGAAAATGTTATTGAATCACAACAATCTACACAAGGAATACCTCACAAGAGCTTGCGACTTGTGAGCCCTCACAAATGCTTAGTTTTTGAATGCATTTATGTATATATTCAGGGCGTTTTGCATACAATGAAATATATGGCAAGAGGATATAAGTAACAGAAGGAGGTCTTATTTCCCCCGTTTGAACAGGAAAGAATTTTTTTTAAATTGACTTACCTAAATAAAATTTAGGTATTGCACATATATAAACTAAAAATGATGGCTTGAAGATTCATTTTGGTAAAAACTGATATCAAATCAGCGTGAAAAGTCATTATAATTAGATGTTTCACATAAATCATCTGCTTAACAACTGAATACATTTTGCCATCTGCGATAGGTTGTCATATTAGAAACAGTAAGTTATATCGTGAAATTTCTTGCAAATTTTCACAAATTCTCACAAATTATCACAATTTCTGTTTGCTAACTCAAAAAAGTTGCATCGAGAAAGTGCAATGAGAGAGCATAAATAATTTCCCCTCCGTTGGGAAACTTGCAAATTCTGGTTCAATGCGTTTGTTAACTCTTTTCAAATTTCCCCAACTCTGATAGAGTTGTCCCCTCTTTTCAAAATTTGACAGGTTTTACACAAAAAGATAGCAAACAAACCCATTTAAATACCAATGATGCTATGGTCTACTTTTGGCTAACTTTTACAAGCTTAAAAGGGTACTTTTATTGTGAATTGTAATATTTATTAAATAAACTAAACTACTATGTGTTTTAACTACCAGTGTTATGAGTCTATTCGCACAAAATTTAGAATATAAATACCTTTCCGCCGACATATTACTCATTTCTATTCTTTCCTAGACCAGCTTCTTTAAATGTTTGTCAAATGTCCTTCAAAACGATTCGATTCACTCCTTAAGGCTCTATTTTGATGTATAGTGGACGTAGGTACAGACAGACGTTCCAAACGAACAGACGCATATGGATGCACAAATGCACTCATCGACAGATAGTATGACGAAAACAACTTGCTTTGAATTCTCCATCATCGTTATGTTAAGTTTCAATAAAATCTTGAATTTTTTCCTTAAAGCAAAACAATAATTGTCGTGCAGATATAACAATAATGAATATAGCTAACATTTAATTCTTATTTAAATATTTTTCTAAATGTCACATACAAGAACTATTGTCTTGTAAATCTTATACACATATTTTTTATTTTTGTTTAAATGATGACACATTCATTGCAAGCTATAATTTAGTCCTTGGTCCTTGGATTTTTTGTATCCCTTTCATATTCTATTTGATTGTTCACTTAGAATATCTAATCAATCATAATAACTCGCACATCTAGCTGGTATGAAATAATTTTTTGCTACCAATAAACAAAGATATATGTACGTACAAACTAGAAAACAAACATAATATTCTGAACATATGTACAATATTATGTGTGCATAAATAAACAAATATTTTTTACCATATATGTTTGTGAACGTTTTCTATTTATAAAACTATCACATATATTTACTCAGCAACGCACATATGTACGTAGAAACACATTTAAATAGGAAAAACATAAATATCCGCCACCCCATCTGTGTAATAAACTGTTAGATATGTTCATTATAAAGGACCTCTGTTATTATTCTTTTTCACACAGGGTGACTCATATGTTTGTTATAATACAAAATTCGCATTTATTGCTGTGTAACCTACAGTAACTAGAATCGTTCGTTCTTTCCTTCCTTCCTTTCTGTATTGAATATCTTAAAGGAAATTTTCCTTTCAAGTATACAAAATAAGGCCACTTTTCAAATAAAGTCAGAGTTGGTTGGTATTTACTAAACATATACATTGTACATAAGCCTCAAAATCATGACTTGGTATAATTTCAGAGACCCTATGTGTGTGTAAGGCATTTTCTTATATCCGAAACAGCAAAAACACTTCTTTTGTAAGAACCTTGAACTTGTTAAAGGCAAATGTGGGTTGCAACCTCATTAATGACACCCCAATTTTGTTTTCTTGCATAATGTCAAACTTTTTTTTTTTGCTATGTTAGAATTTTTGCTAAGTGCAAAAAAGTACGCACAAAAGACCGAACCCAAAACAAAAGGAAAAAAACTACCATCAGGAATACCATCAAACGTACACAAATATTAACGCAACTATAAGAACATAAAAATAAAATGTATCACAACTTATCACGGATGGGGTTATAAAGACGTTTCAATGAAAGGGGGGTAGAGAGATTGTTTCTTTTAGTTCGAATAAATCACATCAAAGACTACTAAACGGAACAATGCCTTTATTGGTTCCAGGAGCACAATTTCATTTCATGATGAATTGGGTGCAAAAAATAAATACAAAAAAACAACAGATAAAGGACACGGCAAGATTGCAAGTTCTTGCTATAGTAATTGTTGATTGCAAGAGCTATAACGGTGTTTTATTTAATAAACTATTTATTGCCATTTAATGCTAGTTGAATTACATATTTGGAATCCTTTAAAGAGCTATTTTTTGAGACCGTATAAACCGTGAGTATGAAATAAAAACCGACAACATTTTGGAGTTAAACAACAAAATGTTTTGCCTTAAATACTATTCACTGATCTCTCATCTAGTTAACATACTTAAAAAGATTTAAAGATGTACCAAGTTGTAGGTATTTAATTTTCTTTTGTTTCTGCAAAAAAAAGAGAGATGGTATCGTCCTAAGTCTCTTAAAATATGAACCTTTAAAATCACTTTTTTCAAAGCCTCTCATAACTATTTTTATTACCAATGCAAATTGCATGGTAATAAAATATCTAATTTATGAGAAATTGATTGCACAACAAAAATATGTCACGAAAGGTTATTTAATCGATAAAACGGTACTAAGGTACAGAAGGTTTGTAGGTCTCGGATTGATTCAGATATAGTGAAATAGGCCCCAAACCGTATAAAAGTTCTGATCCATATTCGTAATAAGATAGTTTTTTGGTAGCATTACGGCGAATAAATAGTGAGGTATGTATGGGGGAGGGGCACGCTACCCACAGATTTTGTTTCCATTTCAAAATGAAAAATAAACCAGTGGGTGGTTTTCTGTTTTAGTTTGGGAAAAAAAGGCCCACGGGCTTTATTACCGCGGGTCTTAATGCAGTCCAACGGGCTTTATTACCGCGGGTCTTAATGCAGTCCACCATTTTTTGTTGCCCGGTGTTTGCAGCCTGAAACCACATTTTCAAACTTTTCCTTGGGATCCCAATTGTTTTGATTTGAAACCACTTCCTTATCAACTGTTATTGTATAAAATAAGAACAAATAATAAAAAAAAAACGGTTTAATTGGTACTGGTTATTTAGCATCAAAAAAAAAAAAATCAAAATCTTTTGTTCCACTTTTCAATATTTTTGGTATAACTCCAAAACTAAGCGAAATTTGACAGTTTTACATTTAAAATTTTTGTTCAAAATTAAATTTAATTTTCAAAAAATTTTCAAAATAAAATTTAATTTTGAACAAAAAGTTTTAAATGTAAAATTGTCAAATTCTGTTTAGTGTTCGAGTTATACCAAAAATATTGAAAAGTGGCCAGTGTGACCATTCTCATGGATGGGTGAATTTAGTAGCATTTTTGGTTTTAAGCATGCTTATGGACCAAACAAACATGTTCAATAAAAACCCCTGCACATAATTGTTCCTTTATACCCCTCATTTTCCGGTCTATTCAATAGACTATTATCTACATTTTCATTTTTACAATCAGCTTTTTTTGTGACATTCAGTTCGTTTTTAGCTATTCATAACAGTATAGGTATAGGCTGCCAAGCATTTTGAATGAAACAGTAACAATTTCAGAGCACTACCATGTAGTTTATTGGCTTTAGTTGGCAATCGTGAATTATCGCCCTGCCCACTTATGAAGTTCGAAGTTCAAAGTGAGAAAAGGTTTTTTACAACGAATTATTTATTTTCGAAGCAACATAAGTCAGTGAGTATCAAAGGACACGGTAGTGCCCAGCCAAGTTCGCGGGACTACACCCTTTTTACAGGAACAAACTCAGGTGATTTTCAACCTCCTCTAACTTCAGTCCTAATAAAGTCTGAAACTTCAAATTCGCAGTATCTGCTGACCTGATCAAACGCAGGTGGCTCACCAAATTTCAACTCCTTAGCATAAGTAATTTCCGTGATATAGGACTTCAAAAATCGCAAAAACCGTAACTGCCTGACTCACTGACTCATTGACAGATCATCAGAATTATGGAGCACTTCCCGACATCGTAGAAACCTGAAATTTCTCACAACAGTAGGCATAAAAAGGAAAAAATCGAAAATCTGCAATTTTCTATTCAGGGCCGTGGCATCCACTCAGTTTCTTAAATATTCTTATAAATTATATGAAGCACTTCCGATTGTTGAAGAACGATGATAATTGGTAAGTCGATAGGGCTCGAGAAAAAAAGAATACAAAATTGGAATTTTCTATTCAGGGGGCGTGGCATCCACCCACATTCTGAAAAATTCTTATAAATTAAATCACAACAGAAACATAAATGTCAAGAAGAGCTTGGAAGAACTTCATAAAAAGTATGTCCCTTGAGGACCGAGAATTGTATATTTACTTGTTTGATGAGTTTAAAAACCCCTCCAATCATTTATACGCTGAATATCTTAAAAAAATGGAAAGTTCCCTTAAGCTTGACCCCAAAAGTTTTTGGAATCTCGTAAACTTGAAAAAGAAATCTGATGGCTATCCAGTCAATTTTACTTATAATAATATTATTTTAAATAGTCCTCCGGATTTTTGTGATGCTTTTGCTAACAACTTTCGCCAGTCTTTCGTTGATACCCCTGTCGATGTTGACGAGAACTTTTTTCTCTACTTAAAAGACTGCCCACAAACTACCTTCAATAATATCCCAATTATAATCGAAATAAAATGCACGACTGGGTCGCACGTACTTGCTCTTATGTTCAAGACACTGCGAGTTTAAGAAAATTGTATATACAAACATGGAAATTATGAGAGAAAAATGTAGAGAAGCATGAAATATGACACTTAACAACTCTTTTGACAGTTTGAGGTGAAAAAAAGTATGCCATCTTAATTCATGATGGAATATGATTGTATGGGAAAAAAAATTTAAAATCGTTGGAGCGGTTTTTTTTTAATTAATTTTTTATATATAAAATTCTTAAAACATTTTTAAGAACAAATTTTGGTATGCAGATTTAAACTATATATTTATGTGTATATAAAAACAAAATTTGAAAAAAAAATTGTCAACCCGTTTTTGAGATATCGAATTTTCAAAAAAAAAATTTGAAACTTTTTTTAAAAATCCAAAAACTTTTTTTTTGAAAATTTTGATATGCAATATTATTTAATCTTATCAGAAATTTGTATATAAAAAAATTCATTTAAATCCGTTAAGCTGATAACGAGAAAACTCAAAATAAAAAAATACGTTCTATGACTGGTACTACTAATAGTTGCTATGTGTAAAATTTTATAATTTTTGATGGTAGATCGTACTAATTTTAGTATATTGTAAGATTTACCGCAACAAAAACCTCTCTTCGATCGGTTCTTAAAACCTTCTTCCGACTATGTTGTTTGGTCATAGTCTAACTCTCGTTGTCTGTTTTCCCCTCCACCCCAAACCAATCCCATTTTTCTACCCACAATTTTGTCCGCTGTCCTCTGGGAGCTTGAGGGTTGCTCGGGGAGGATGACAAGCTAGGTTCATCATTTATCTTAATTCTTTCGTGTTGAGCCAGCGGACGGGCTGGAGACTCACACGCTATCCTTACTTTAAGCTAGGAAGCTTAACGGAACTTGAAACGGAGACATACATTGCACACTTAATGTGGATTTTAAACAACGCAACATCAACATACATTCAACTTTTCTTTTTTTAACATGGCGACGAGCCCATCCTAAATATTCAATTTTAACTTAAACTTTTAATTATCAAATATTAAACATCGACCGCATAAAAGAATGGAACGCTAAACGCTATTCCCTTCATTCCCCAAATCTGCACAAAGGTCCACCGAATAGTAGATTGCGCGATAGTTAGTTTGTGTTGAGTTTTGCCTTCCTCCTTCGTTTCCTCAAAAAGGTTTAGAAAATTGTTAAAAGAAAATATTTGCCTTCTGCGAATAATTTTCAAAAAGTTAGAAATGTAGAGTAACTGAGAGAATGCTCAAAATTATGTTTTCAACTTTTTATAGTTTTTTTTTATTCTTTTCTCAAAGTAGATTATTGTGAATATGTCTTGCTCCGGCCTTGGATTCGTCAAGTTTTGGGACAACGCCAACAACTTGGGGAATACCTTGAATGTGTGAGTGAGAGATAGTTTCGTTGGAACTCAACCTCGGAGTGGAACCGTAACAGAGTTCCACGAAAACCATATGTATGTGCGTGAGAATGTGTGAGTGAGAGAGAGGCCGGTAGACGACAAAGGCTAGGCAGAAACAACCACTTCTTGGTTGACTGGATAAGCCGATAGAGGTTTTATAAAATTTTGAGAAAGAAAGTAAAGAAAAATAGAAAGTTGAAAAATTTGAAAAGCTAGAAAATTAGATTTCAGAATTTAAAAGTGAAAAATGTTTTGAATAATATTCGAGGAAGGAGTAAATAGTTTTGAGAGAAGGCTCGCTTTTATGAAAGGAGTCTTACTATCGATCGCCAGAACGGGGCGAAAAGAATATTAGAGGAAAAGCAAGAGGAAGGAAAAAGGAGTTCGTAAAAACAAAAGATAAGTAGAGTGAAATTTTAGTATTTAATTCGTTTATAAAAAGTGTTTGATTAATTCTTATTTGGTTCGCCTTTGAATTTCGGTTTTCTTAAATCTCAAAATTGTGAGACTCGTGACCCATTAACGTAGCTTTCTTTGTTCTTGATTTCGGGACCCGGTGATAGCGGTCCATTCTTTGGTCTTTGTTCATCTTTGTTCTTGATTTCTTTTCATACCTTTGTTTCATTTTTTTGTTTTTTTTTTTTTAAATTGTTCTTCGAACAAAATTATTCATTTATATTTCATTTTTTATCTTGAAAAGATTCTGGGTTTTAATCCAGGCGAAAGCCACGGTTTCCCAGACATTTTTTTTAATAAACTTGTAAACTCCCCATCAGGGATTTAAATCATTGAGTTTTTCTTCCTACTTTGAAGAAACATTTTCAGTACCTGGTTAAGGCAAACGACCATAAAAGTTTCCTGGCGCCCACCCTATTGCGTAAGTACGCCACTGTGCTTACCCATTTAAATTACTTTTTTCTATTTACTTTTTATTCGAGCCGAATTGGTATTCTTTTTTTTATTCGTAATAAAATTCGGCGAACCCACCCCCAGCTGACTAGCCGGTTGGCTGCATCGTAGTTGCAGTGAGTGTTGCAATATTTTTTTGTCTATCTCTCTATCTCTTGTTCTTCGCGAATTCGTTTGACAGTTGGGTCAATATTCACTATTCATATTCAATTCGATCTTAACCTCCGCGTGTGCCGGCACATTATTAATTTCGTTTGTTTTCTTATTTATTAATTATAATTGGATTCGCATAATCCAGAGTTCGCGGTTTTCAAGTTTATTATTCGTCATCCTAATCATCCTAATCGTCTTTTGAATTCGCGGTAAAAATATTGCAACAATATGAAAAAAGTTTAATCAAAATCGTAGGAGTCGTTTTCAAGCAAAAAAATATTTTCCTTTGCGGTTTTTTCACTTTTGTATGGAAGGTACCGTTATTTTTTCATAAATGTAAAATTGTTTCTAAAAATATTTTAGAAAGTACTAAAAAAGTCTTATGATTTTCCAAAAAAAATTACGAAATATTTTTTAAACATCCAAAAAATATTTTTTCAAAAATGTTGGTACACAAAACTATTAACATTTCTTGGAAGCTTTTGTATAAAAAAAATATTTGAAATCGGTCGTACCATTTTGAAGAAAATCAAAAATTTAAAAAATGGTTCCTTGGGAGGTACCATTAATAACCATTTTTGAAAAATAGTTTTCCACCCAAAGAAAGCCTTTACTAAAATAAATTTATTGAATTTTTTTTAAGAAAAGTTGTCGAGCCGTTTTTGAGAAAAATACGATTATGTAAATTTGCCAAAAAAAGAATGTATGACAGGTACCGTTATTTTTGGTTCTAAAAAAAAATTAAAAAAACGTGTCGGGAGAATCACCAAAAACCACTATGTACCCAGTTTGAAGAAAATCGATTGAGCCGTTTATGCTGTAGACGAACAGACAGACAGAATTTTGCCACCCATTTGATTGTTATCTCAAAAAATTTTTTTTGCACGAATCCAAAACTTGCCTTATAGTACCTATAATCGCAAGTAAAAATTTCTCATTTTATGTCCTTACTTCATGATGATTACTCGTCTGGACCTGATGGCATCCCACCAATAATCTTGAAGAAATGTAAATCAATATTAGCACCCCCTCTTTTTCATTTGTTTAACCTATCACTTAGCTCCGGTAAATTTCCAAGTATTTGGAAAAAAGCATATATTACACCAGTTTTTAAAAAGGGTAACAGATCTGTAGTACCTCGTGGCTTGATGGTTAGTGCGTAGGACTGTCATGCCGAAGGTGTGGGTTCGATTCCCAGCCGTGCCACCTAAAAACAGAAATGTTTTATTCGAGGTACTGCCTCTTGCGAGGAACTGACAAATCCTCCAAGAGTATACTTGTCATGAAAAAGTGCTTCTCATTTTAGCCGTTCGGACTCGGCAAAAAACTGTAGGTCCCCTCCATTCCTGCCCAACAAACACGCACACAGGAATGGTTGTGAGTTGTAAGTCACTAGGCCCTGGTTCTCCTCGAGCTGTTGCGCCACCCAATTTATTATTTATTAACAGATCTGATATATGCAATTACAGGCCAATCTCCAAGCTATCTTGCATTCCTAAGCTTTTTGAGCAAGTAATGTGCTATAGTTTGACATTCAACTGTAAGAATATAATTTGCAATCAACAACATGGATTCATGCAAAAGCGATCGACGATAACCAATTTACTTGCATTCTTGCACAAGTGCTCAACTGCGTTGGAACATGGTCAAGAACTCGACTGCATCTATACAGATTTTTCTAAGGCTTGCGATCAACTTTCACACGACATCATCACGTTTAAGTTAAAGGTGTTTGGCTTCCCTCCTAAGCTCATCAATTGGGTTTCTTCTTATCTCCATAATAGATCCTACCAAGTTAGATTTAGGAGCTCTGTCTCCAACCCTTTCTTTGCCAAATCTGGAGTTCCTCAGGGTAGTCATTTGGGCCCACTTCTTTTTATCTTAGCTATCAACGACGTATCCTTCTATATACGTTATAGTGAAATTCTAATTTTTGCGGATGATATGAAAATTTTCAAAAGCGTTAAATCTGTGAGTGATCGTTTTCTTTTGCAAGAAAGTATTAACAGTTTTGTTATTTGGTGTAGTAAAAACGGTTTAAATCTCAACCCTATTAAAAATGTCAGGCGATAATTTTTTCTAAAAAAAAAGTTCCCAGTACATTTGATTATGAAATATCGCAGCACACATTGCGTCGTGTTGATAGTTTCAAAGACCTAGGGGTTCATTTTACTTTTAATCTTGATTTTACGAAGCATATCAATTTAATAGTCAACAAGGCAAACTCTAGGGTTTGTTAAACGTTGGTCTAAGGAATTTCAGGATCCTTATGTTACCCTGGCTCTCTACAACAGTCTTGTTCGCCCTCATCTTGAATACGCATCACAGGTATGGACTCCTTTTTACGATGTCCATAAGAATAGACTGGAAGCAGTACAGCGTAATTTTATACGTTTCGCCTTGAAAGGACTACCGTGGTCCGATCCTTATAATCTTCCTCCTTACGAACACCGGATTAAGCTTCTTCAGATTCAAACTTTGGCACAAAGGAGAATTAATAATGATATTGTAATTATTCATCAACTTTTAACGGGCGTTATTGATGCATCTGATTTATTATCTTGTACTAGCCTTAATAACCGTGGTGGAGGTCACAACACTCGTAGTCTAGAACTAATGCATATATCTCAACACCGTACCAACTATGGAATGCATGAGCCTTTTACCCGCATGTGCAACATTCTGAATTTGAACTCTAAATTTTTTGATTTTAATATAAGTAAGAATAGACTCAAAGCTTCATTGAAGACCAGTGTACCACGCTCTTAAATGTTTGTAATTGTTAATTTTTTCAATGTCATTTTATTTGTTATTTTATAATTATTGTTTTTAATTTTATTTTGTATAGTGTATGTTTTAAGTGATGAGCCTGATAAGCACTTAAATTGTGTTTGGCAATTCTTTGGTCGCAAGATGTTGCTTGTACTAAGCTCTCTGAGCCAAGTTCTTATATGTACAAGAAACCTGTGCGTAAAAAGTCAGCCAAAAACAGTAATGAGATCTTAAATATATGCCAAATTTTTAATTCATAAATTTTAATATCAAATATCTTAAGTAGAGTAATATCCAAACAATTCCATATCATGACAGAAATTTGGTATTTAATGATTACTGATTAAAATTTGGTGGGTTCACTGCATAGGCGCCCGGAGGGGGGGGCAAGGGGGGGCAGTTGCCCCCCCCTGGCTCTGGACAATACCTCACAACTAAGACATTTTTCATTTTTTTCTTTGAATATTAACAAATACTTAGCCATCTCTCCATGATTTGCCCCCCCCTAGCTCTGGATCATGCCAAATGTATCTGAAAATATCCTTAGTTTCGATATTCTTGGAAAATATGGATATTTTCTTTATAGCTTCCTTATTGAGTTCATGGTTTGCCCCCCCTGGCATTACCACGCAACTTGCATTTTTTACTTTGAATTTTAACAATGCATGTATAGTATATAGAATAATGTATTTACATAAAAATCTTGTAAAAGAACAAAAAAACTTTTTCAATGAAGTAATTGATCATTTTGGTAGAGAGCCAAGGCTTATGTAGTTCCTTTTCTCTAAAGAATAAATAAAAAAAAACAATATGGTGCTTCTTGTAATTGTTATTTTATAACACAAAAACGTAAGTTTGTTTAATACGTAAGTAAGTTCAATATTTACCTACACCGTAGTCCTTAGGAATAATATGCATAATATTTTTATTGCGTAAGCATAAAATTCTAATTTAAAGCTTGCTTTTTAGGCTATTAGGTCAGGTTGTTTAAACGGATATTAATATTTTTAATTGATCATCAGCCCTATCACGAATTCCATTGTAATCGGATTTGTTTAAAAATCCCGAAAAAAACTATCACCGAATGTTTTCTTAATGGCAATTTGTGTGAAGTTTTGCACCACGATGGATTCTGTGATAGTTTTTTTTTGGGATTCGATTCAAGTGTCCGATAACAATGACGTACGTGATGGGGCTGAATAATGAAGTTGAAGTTAATATTTGAATTTTGTTTACAAATAAAAAGTGGAGATTTTCTTATTTAAAAAAAAAAGTTTGATTCAGAGTTCGAAATTTTTGTTTTGAATTTCCAAATCTTAGTTTTTCTTATTTTTTTAATATATAAAACATAACATATATGTAACTCAAGAACGGCTGGGCCTATTTAATTGATAACTGATTTGTTGGAATCGTCTCGAATAGTAGAATAACTTATAAAATATCGGAAAATTATATGCACTCTGGGTACCTGTTTTATATATACACAAAATAATAAATCAATTGAGTTCGAAAGCAAATGAATCATTAACTATCAAATTTTGATCTGAAAAACTATTATAAAAAAAATTTAATACAGTCTATTATCCGGAGTTCAATTTATATATTTATAGAAAATAATTTAACAATTTGCTAACAGTACGTCCAAAGTTGTTTGGGATTTTGTCATTGGCTGAACGGATTTAAATAAGGATCTGAAAAGGTTCTTAAAATAAATCTTCTTCATCAAGTATCCATTCATTGCGGCTGTGAAACAATTTATTAAAAAAATACATGTAGACCAGAAAAAATGGGTCCCGAGGTTGAAATAATTAATTCATGAAATATTAAAATTGGTATCGACGCAAAATTACACCCTCTATAGCATATCCATAGTCCTCCAAAATCCCCGCATTGGCTTTTTGTGTAGATGCATTTGAAAAGATGGAGAGGGGAAAAAGTTGGAGGTCTATCAAACTGAAATATATGTTTTGCTACAACCTAATCATATGATACATGTTTTAAGGGTACCTTTTAAAGCTGAATCTAATGAGACTAAATGCAAAATAATACGACTATCCACAAAAAAGTTATTGTCATTTTTATGTAACAATGTTTTTTTTTAAGTACAACAGGTAAAATATTACCGCAAACCTTTCGAATATAATGGTATGTCAATGGAACTTGGAGTTAATGTTTCATTAGTCAATAGGACCGAGAATCAAAAGGGTCCCTAAAATATCTTTTGTGAAAGGGTGCTTGTTTTTAAAGGTAGGGGCAACTGTAGAATTTTTATCATAACATCCACGAAAAAACTCTTATACTTATGAAACTCGCCAAAAGTGTTTAACTTGCCATAGCAACCAAGAGTCAAAATAGTCCTAACAAATATCTTTGTTCCAAGGATTTTTATTAAGGTGAGGAAAACTCTGGAAAGAAGTTGAAAAATTTTACCCGAAATTCCGATTTGGTGTAATCGAGGTATGTACACAAAGTATGGTAGATGATTTAAGGGTATTCTTTAACGCTTAATCTAATAAAAGCAAAACTAAGATTATACAAGCTCCATTAAGAAAGTTTTGGTCCTTTTAAAGCGAAAACTTATATTTTAAATATGTTTTTCCGTTGAACAGGTCAAACTTTAACTCTAAAAAAAACCTATTAAAACATAGATATTTGTGTGGATAATTTTAGTTTATGGTTGCCATGACAAATTTTTTAGTCTCATTAGATTCAACATGTATCATATGATTAAGTTGTAACAAAAGAAATATTTCAGTTTGATAGACCTCCATCTTTTTCCCCTCTCCATCTTTTCAAATGCATCTACACAAAAAGCCAATGCGAAGACTGGGACTTTGGATATGCTAAAGAGGGTCCAATTTTGTGTCGATACCAATTTTAATATATCATGAATCAAAGGGCACGGTAGTGCCCAGCCAAGTTCGCGGCACTACACCCTTTTTACAGGAACAAACTCAGGCGATTTTCAACCCCCCTCTAACTTCAGTACCAATAAAGTCAGAAACTTCAAATTCGGAGTATTTGCTGAACTGATCAAACACAGGTGGCTCACCAAATTTCAACTCTTTAGCATTAGTAGTTCCCAAGATATAGGACTTCAAAAATCGCAAAAACCGTAACTGACTGACTCACTGACTCACTGACTCACTGACTCACTGACTGACTGACTCACTGACTCATTGACTCACTGACTGACTGACTCACTGACAGATCATCAAAATTATGGAGCACTTCCCGACATCGTAGAAACTTGAAATTTCGCAAAACGGTAGGCCTTGTGGTACATACAAAGGAAAAAATCGAAAATCTGCAATTTTCTATTCAGGGGGCGTGGCATCCACCCACTTTTTTAAAAACTCTTATAAATTATATGGAGCACTTTCGATTGTTGTAGAACAATGAAAATTGGTAAGTTGGTAGGGTTTGAAGTACTAAGAAAGAAAAAAAATGAAAAATTGGAATTTTCCATACAGGGGGCGTGGCATCCACCCACATTCTTAAAAATTCTTATAAATTATATAGAGCATTTCCGATTGTTGTAGAACGATGAAAATTGGTAGGTCGGTAGGGCTCAAGGTACTTGGAAAGAAAAAAATTGAAAAATTGGAATTTTGCATTCAGGAGACGTGGTATCCACCCACATTCTTAAAAATTCTTATAAATCATATGGAGTACTTCCGATTGTTGTAGAACGATGAAAATTGGTAGGTCGGTACGCCTTGATGTACTTAGAATAAAGAAATTGAAAAATTGGAATTTTCAGTTCAGGGGGCGTGGCATCCACCCACATTCTCAAAAATTCTTATAAATTATATGAAGCACTTCCGATTGTTGTAGAACGGTGAAAATTGGTAGGTTGGTATGCCTTGAAGTATTTAGAAGAAAACACAATCGAAAAATTGGAAGTTTCAGTTCAGGGGGCGTGGCATCGACCCCTGTTCTTAAAAATTCTTATAAACTATATGAAGCACTTCCGATTGTTGTAAAACGATGAAAATTGGTAGGTCGGTAAGGCTAAAGTACTAAGGAAGAAAAAATTGAAAAATTGGAATTTTGCATTCAGGGGGCGTGGCATCCACCCACATTCTTAAAAATTCTTATAAATTATATGGAGCACTATCGATTGTTGTAGAACGATGAAAGTTGGTAGGTCGGTAGGACTTGAAGTATTTAGAAAGGAAAAAAATCGAAAATTTGGAATTGTCCATTCAGGGGGGGGGGGGTGCCATCCACCCACTTTATCAGAATTGCTATTACTTTCACCTGGCAAAATAATTCTTTGCAAAAAGGAGTGAAATCACAACAAAAACATAAATGTTAAAAAAGGAGCCAAGTTCTTATGTGTACAAGAAACCTGTGCGTAAAAAGTCAGCCAAAAAAAGTAATGAGATCTAAAATATATGCCAAGTTTTAAGTTCATGAAGTTTAATATCAAATATCTTAAGAAGAGTAATATCGAAACAATTCCAAATCATGACAGAAATTTGGTAGTTAATGATTACTGATTAAAATTTGGTGGATTTACTTGGCAAGTTTTCTCTTAAATACTTACTTAATCACAAATTTAAAATGTATGAAAACTTGACCAGTGAACCCACCAAATTTTAATCAGTAATCATTAACTACCAAATTTCTGTCATGATTTGGAATTGTTTTGATATTACTCTACTTAAGATATTTGATATTGAACTTCATGAACTTAAAACTTGGCATATATTTTAGATCCCATTACTTTTTTTGGCTGACTTTTTACGCACAGGTTTCTTGTACACATAAGAACTTGGCTCCTTTTTTAACATTTATGTTTTTGTTGTGATTAATTATTACAAGGTTCCCCATTTGATTTGAGCTATTTTTCCTGGTCTAATGGTCCCCATCTGTCAAAGCCATTAATTTTCAAAGTCTGTTGAAGAATGGCTACGATGTCGATGCTTTAAGAAAACTTCTAAAAAATCTGAAATTTTCACATTTTTTACAAAAAGGTGATTTTATGGCCTTTTCGAATGGGGATAGAATGACAGTTCTTGTTCTGAAAAGGAGATAAAATTGTTCCGGATTTGATTTCAGAATCGTTCACACGTATCGAATCGGTCTTCCGGATTGCCAATCGAAAAGGCCAATAGGGATATTCGTTGACGTTTGTATAGTTTCAAAAACATGCCAACATTTTACAACTTCGTTGTTCCTTGAAAGATTTCAATGAAATTGACACAGGTGATGGCTTATACAGAATTGAAAAAGAAAAAATATTTTCAAAACAGGGTGCTTTAAAAAAAAGTCAACTCCGTTGTTCCTTGGGTGATTTCAATAAAATTGACAGGATAGCTGAGACAGAATTATAACAGAAACGAATATTTTCAAAACGGTGTTTCAAAAAATGGCACCATCATCACTATGACCTGTGGCGATTTCATTGAAATCACTCAATTCGATTCCATTGAAATCTATCAAGGTCAAAAGATTTCGAAACTGTCCTTTTTCCTTTTGTAAAATTACATTTTTATTTCTTATTTCAAAGGTTCTTGAATGGATCTTCAATAGTTCTCACATAATAAATTCGGAACGAACCATATTTTATAAATCCAAATCCTAGCATTTTTGGTTCGATCGTGAAAATTAATTTTGTTTTAATCGAATCAAAAATAACATTCCCTTTTGATTTTTTCACGAGTAAAGAATGATATTATATTGTTCTACGAACCTTGCTTTTTATACAAAAACTTCCAAAAAAATGTCTGTGTGGTTAATTTTAATTTTATTTAATTAAATATAAAATAATTTTACGCTGGATAACTATTAACAGTTCATTATTGACTGAAACATTAAAATTAAATTATTTATAAAACTTCCAAAAAGCTCAAATTATATTGCATATTAAAATTTTAAAAAAATGTTTGAATACCCATTTTTACCCATTCGATATCTCAAAATTGGTTTGGTGTCTGCCCCCCCCTGGACAAAATCCTGCGGGCGCCTATGGTTCACTGCTCAAGTTTTCATACATTTTATTTTTGTGACTAAGGCGCCAGTTAAAGCTATCATTGAAACTCATCATTGAAAATTTTAATGATTGATTTTGAGACGCTTAGGAAGTGAAATCGTTTATTATTTTGATGGACGATTAAAGCCCAAGACTTATTTAATATTTCTAGTCAAAAAAAATTGAAATATGCCCAATTTTCGACAAAAATTGAATTTTTCAATGATCATTGGTAAGGTAGTTCAATCATTGAAATAAGAAAAGTCTTTTTATGTGGAAAGTTGGGCATAATTGAATTACTTTTTTGGCTAAAAATATTATTTAAGTCCGAAGCTTTATTTGTCCATCAAAATAATAAATAATTTTACATCCTTAACGTCTCAAAATAAATCATTAAAATTTTCAATGATGAAATTCAATGATAGCTATAACTGGCGCCTAAGTAAGTAATTTGGAGAAAACTTGCCAAGTAAATCCTAAATTTTATTCAGTAATCATTAAATACCAAATTTCTGTCATGATTTGGAATTGTTTCGATATATATAACTCTACTTAAGATATTCGATATTAAGCTTCATGAACTTAAAACTTGGCATATATTTAAGATCTCATTACTTTTTTTTGGCTGACTTTTTACGCACAGGTTTTTTGTTCATATAAGAACTTGACTCTTTTTTTAACATTTATGTTTTTGTTGTAATCAACTTTTCAGGAACAACAAATTATCTGTTTTGTGTGAAAAAAAACTCCAACAAGTACAAATTTGTATCCCAAATTATAATATGGCTAAAGGTGCATTCAAAAACCGCTAATATGCTTGACTTTTGTTTGAGTTTTCTACAGTTTTAAGCCTTTAAAGTCGCTTGATTTACATAGAGTGTGTTTCTTTATTCATTCCGGAATAGGAATAGAAAAGATAGAATAGGTGAAATATTTATCCAGAATATCCAGAATGGAATGAATAAAGAAACAAAACTGGGAAGCAAAAGGAATAGCAACCAGTTGTTCGTTGATATGTCAAAATAATTGAGCACAAATATATTTTTGTTTTACGTAATTATTAATACTGAAATGTAAAATGAGTACAAAATAACATTAAATATATAGCAATTTGATGCGAGACGTGTTTTTGTTATTTTAAAGTGAATAACGCCCCTGCTCATCTTCCATAAATGAGAATTCAAAGGAGAAAAATTGCAATGAACGCACCTTATTCCTTTTATTCCATCTTTCAAATGGAATAAAAAGAATGCATTCCAAATGTTCCGGAATGAATAAAGAAACAACAAAATGGTTTATCCGGAAGATTCCATTGAATAAAGAAACGCAAAATGCTCATTCCAAATATTCTGAAGGTTCAGAATGAATAAAGAAACACACTCATAGTGTCGTTTCTGAAATAAACGAACTTTTTTGGTAAGATTTTTTTAAATTATTGTATCAAAGTCAAAACAAGAAAAAACATCAACAAAAATATGGAGATACGAGTAATGGTAAATATTGATCTGTTTCGATTGGATACAATTTTGTTTCCGAAGTTAGTCAAGCAAAAATCCCATCATGACACTCTTAAATACTTGTTATTACTTTAAGTTTTTTTTTTTAAATATTATTTATCTTAATTCTTGATATTGATTGGCATCTTTTTAGAAAGATAAGCAAGGGTTTGCAGCAGAGCAACCAGTTCATGTTTTTGGCTACCGACATAGTCTTAAACTTTTTTCATTGACACTGAAGGTGACAAGACCTTATCATTGTGTGGTTTTTATTTTATACACCAAAGCCAACTGAAATAAAATGCATTAATTAAAAATGAATTTGGAAATAAATAATTAAAATAACTCCGAGTTCAAAGAAAAATAAATGACAAATTTTTAAATAATTTTCACGGGCATACCTTTCAATATCATTATAAAAATCGTACAAAGTGAGACTTTTTGGATTAAAAAATGCATTTTATTCTCATTTTCTTGAACTTTTTTCTGCACTTAGTTAGTTTTACCTTTGGATTGACGATATAAACATCTTGATTTTTTTTGCATGATACGCTGATATGAGTCAAAAGGACCTTTGAAGTTGGAATCCAAATTTCGAATATTTTATTTGAAACTTTTTTTTGAAAGAAACAGACATGGTAATTAGAAACGTTTTTTTTTTTTTCTTTTTATTCAGATAATTCTAGATTTTCCAAATGCTGTCTCAAAATAAAATAATTTTCATAAACCTGACATTAGACCGTTTTTGAAGTTCGATTTGCTCTTACAGGACTTTGACCGGAGGTATTTACAATATCGGATAACCCTCAAATTATTAAGCTGACATATTGCTAGGTCTAGGCACAAGTTTTTCTTTTTACTTGGAATAAGGCAAGTTTTGGATTCGTGCAAAAAAAAATGTTTGAGATAACAATGAAACATGATATTACTATGATAGAGAACACCAAAAAAGTGGGTGGCACAATTCTGTCTGTCGGTCTGTTCGTCTACAGCCTAAATGGCTCCATCGATTTTATTCAAACTTGGTACTTGGTGGTTTTTGGTGATTATGCCCACACGTTTTTTTTCATTTTTTTAGAACCAAAAATAACGGTGCCTGCCATACAATATTTTTAGCAATTTTACATAATCGTATTTTTCTAAGAAAACGGCTCGACAACTTTTCTTAAAAAAATTCAATAAATTCATTTTAGTAAAGGCTTCCTTTGGGTGGAAAACAATTTTTCAAAAATGATTATTAATAGTACCTCCCAAAGAGCCATTTTTTTAATTTTTGATTTTCTTCAAAACGGTACGACCGATTTCAATTATTTTTTTTATACAAAAATTTCAAAAAAATATAAATACATATATATTGGTGTCCGTTATAAAAAAGTAAGTATTCGCCGCAGTACACCAATCTCTGGTGATATATTGAGCAGATAATCACAATTTAAAGTATCTGCAATTTAAAATGTCTTTTCGAGAGCCCTCCAAATAATACGTAAACACAACAAAGTAACGAAGTAAACGGACCTCTGGATCCGCCATTTTCACGAAATATGATAGATGCGCAGAACTGAATAAAAATTTAAATGGTGATGATGATAATTACCTTTCATATGAGAATTGTGAGTATTCGCTACATGAGCAATTAGGCCAGGAAAAATAGGTTCCGAGGTTGAAAAAATTAATTCATGAAATATTAAAATTGGAATCGACGCAGAATTGCAACCTCTATAACATATCCAAAGTCCCCCAAAATCCCCGCATTGGCTTTTTGTGTAGATGCATTTGAAGAGGTGCAGACGGGGAGAATTTGGAGGTCTATCAAACTAAAATATTTGTTTGGGTAAAACCTGATCATATATGATACATGCTTTAAGGGTAGTTTTTAACGCTGAATCTAATGAAATCAAATTCAAGATGATACAACCACCCAAAAATAAGTTATAGTCCTTTTTATGTAATGATGACTTTTTTTCAGGTACAACAGGTAAAATATTACCGAAAATCCTTTGAAAATTAAGGTATGTTAATGAAACTTGGAATAAATGTACCATTTGTCATACGAATTAAGAATCAAGACAGTCCTTAAAAATATCCATGGTGAAATCGTGTTTTTTTAAGGGGGAAGGGCAAGTGTAGAATGTTGACCATAACACCCACGAAAAAACTCTTACACTCATGAAACTCGCCAAAAATATTAAATTTGTCATGACAACCAAGAATTAATATAGTCCACATAAATATATTTGCTCTGGGTTTTTTTTTTTTAAAGAGAAGGAAAATCTGGGAAGAAGCTGGAAGATTTGAGCCAAAATTCCGATTTGGTGTAATTGAGGTAGATACACAAAGTATGGTATATGATTTAAGGGTATTTTTTAACGCTGAATCTAATAAAAGCAAAACTAAAATGATACAAGCACCCTTAACAAAGTTATGGACCTTTTCAAGCAAAAATTAATTTTTGAAATCGTATTTTCCGTAGAGCAAGTCAAAAGTTAACAGTCACCAAAAACACTATTAGAACAAAAATATTTGTATGGACTATTTTGATTCTTGGTTGCCATGAAGAGTTTAATATTTTTGGCGAGTTTCATGAGTGTAAGAGTTTTTACGAGGGTGTTATGGTTAAGATTCTTTGTTGCCCCTCCCCCTTACAAAAAACACCATTTCACCATGGATATTTTTAAGGACTCTCTTGATTCTTTATTCCTATGACAAATGAAGCATTCATTCCAAGTTTCATTAACATACCGTTATTTTCAAAGGTTTTTCGGTAATATTTTACCCGTTGTACCTGAACAAAAAGTCATCGTTACATAAAAAGGACTATAACTTATTTTTGGGTGGTTGTATCATCTTGAATTTGATTTTATTAGATTCAGCGTTAAAAACTACCCTTAAAGCATGTATCATATGATCAGGTTTTACCCAAACAAATATTTTAGTTTGATAGACCTCCAAATTCTCCCCGTCTGCACCTCTTCAAATGCATCTACACAAAAAGCCAATGCGGGGATTTTGGGGGACTATGGATATGTTATAGAGGTTGCAATTCTGCGTCGATTCCAATTTTAATATTTCATGAATTAATTTTTTCAAGGTTCCCCATACGATTTGTGCTATTTTTCCTGGTCTAAATGACAATTTACACATCCGGAACTTCTTATTAGCTGTTGGTGGCTCCAACAAAATTCAATAAGATCCTATTCATACTTTGTTGACACAAACGTCATCCACTTTTTAATTGGATGAAAATAATTATGCTTATTTCTGCAATCAATAGGTAGCAGTTAATTTGTGGGAAATTAATTTTATATTTTTGATACCAACTTTGTATGGGGAAGAATCAAGTATTTGTCTTATCGTTATATCCCGACTCAGGGATATAACTTTCGGAGAAATTTATTTCATATTTTGTATCTACAATAGTTGCTTTTTCAATCCATTAACCTATGTTTTATCTTAATCGACGCTGGTTGTTTTTCCGAATTGCCTTTAAACACAAACAATAATTTTTCGGAACTTATATTTAAAGTAAGGGAGGACAACTATCATATTTTTACCAGTAAAACCTAGCAAATACAGGTTTTTTACATTGTTATTTATAAATAAAATAAGACAAGACATTTTCTCAATAAATTCTAAGAAACTTAAAATAAAGAAATTTATACAAAAAAGGATATAAGTAAATAGTGACTCGAACCAAAAGCATCACTTGAAAGAAATGGCGGGTAAATTAGTACAGCGAACCTACACCACTTTTTTAAGAACTCAAAAAACTACAGATAAATATTTGATTTTTGAACCTTGCCATGACTCGAGGAGTGGTACGCAACGCATCGCATAAAAGGGATTAATAAGTTTTAAAATCATTTTACGCAGGGCATTATGAACCTCTTAATTTTCCTCAACACCTTCTCCTTAACAATATCGTTTACCACACACTGTATTATCACCAAATATTATTTATAATCTAAGAGTCACAAGAGCAGGCTCATGCAGTTCAGTCATGCATTAAACTAAATTCAAAATTAGTTGTTTCACTTAAATCGCAATCGCAAGTAGGTAATAATAAAATAGAGAACCAGAATCTACACTTTACATACCTACATCCTACATTCAAACATAATATATAAACCTAGTAACATACACGTGCGTCATGTGCATTTAAAAATATAATGTAAGGAAACCTTTTGCTTGCGTAGCTTTGTTAAAGCTTAACGTAACCACAACCACTTTATTCTATAGACACTCCTCCCTATGCTACATGTGAAACACAAATGCCAACAAAAAAACAATAAGTAAGAAAAAATAAAATAAATAATAGCATCGCGAAGCTGACGGTGACGAAAAAAAAGGACTAGCACTGCAAGGATTAAAAAAGCAAACAATGGTTTTTTTTGTTCCATTAATGTGCGACAGTGTTTTTTGTTAAAAGAAATACAAGGTCTTACAATATTACACGTGATGAGCAAAAGTAATGGAAATTTATCTAACGAAAATGGTTAAAAGTTTTTGACATGGATATTTTGTCCTTATTGATTGATTGATTGACTAATATTGATTAGTTTGGGGAAAAGTATTCTATTTGGAGGCAAATGGGGAATGCGATTTTAGACACTTATACGGGAAATCTTTGCTACATTGAATTGTAAGTATAATTGTTTAAATTTCGACTTGTTATTTCTAATATTGTAATAGGTGTATTACCTACTATGACTTCGAAGCAAAATATGTACTCCTTTGGAACCGATTTTAACTTCCCTTACTCCGCATTCGAAACAGAACTTACTCTTAAAACATGCTGCGCTTTAAGAACAAGAAACTTTATCTAAAGATGATAAGGATTCTGTTTGTGTCAAACTTACAAAAAAAAAAAACTAAAGAAAATGTTTCTTCTTTCAATTCTATGTTCTTGTCGCTTGCCTTCGTTTTTTTCATTATCTCATTTCCCAGTTTGGTATAGAATAGAAAAAAATCACAACAGGAAGAAAGCAAACAAATAGGGTTCTTCTATATCTACGC
This sequence comes from Dasysyrphus tricinctus, assembly GCA_963921185.1. NCBI lineage: Eukaryota > Metazoa > Arthropoda > Insecta > Diptera > Syrphidae > Dasysyrphus > Dasysyrphus tricinctus. The sequence continues at coordinate 145,281,899 of OY992530.1, forward strand.
CTACTATCTTCCATAGGAGAAAAAAGCTTAAACTATAGAAAATAAAAAAGGAGCAAAATAAACAAAGCACAAACGGAAATCTAAATCACTGCATATTTAATTTGCACTTTCATTAAGTTTAAGTGGTGATGGCGGTATGTCACTACAGCAGCATATCTACAACGAGGCGCGTTAAAAAAAAAAATTCTTTTGCAGATAAACTAACGGATAAAGATGTATAATGCCGCCACTGCGCTGTTGCCGTCAGCCAAAGGAAGCGTTATTGATATAGCTTCTGTGTGTTGTAAATTAAAACCATGAAAAGGGAAGAACAAATGGTTTCCTTCCTGTTTTCATTTTCTTTCATTTTTGTTTGTTTCCTTTTGTTGCTTCTATATGTGAGAGAAATGATAATGGTGTCGGGAGAGAAAAAAAAAACTAATTTAAAAAGTGTTGAACAATATTGGTAATGATGTTGAAAGTCAAACTTTAAAGAACTAAGAATGCATAACATATTAATGAATAATGAAGATGAAATGATATGAAATACAAAATTGGTATCTACTTCTGTTGTATAAAATCTTGTTTAGATAAATTTTAATTATTAAATATACAGGGTGTCCTGTTAAAAATGGATAGCCTTGCAACTGGTTGAAGCAGGCCTTATGACATTTCCAGATACAAAATATCCCAGTGGTTAAAGTTATGATGTTTTTTTTTCTAAACAAATTGTTAACAAGTTCTACAATTTTCCTCATACCCGTGATCACTACGACCATGAACAATGTTCACTTATTTTTATTTTGTCATTGTACTAGAATAATAGTTCTAATAGATAGGTCTTAAAATTTGATTGAAGTTATTGCATTTTTTTACTATAATTTTTAAAACTCTATTTTTTCAGTACAAATAATTATTTTCAAAATAGTTTGACCACCTCAAATATTAAAAATTCTATAAGAACATGAATGGCCAATTACTTTTGAAAATTGTATATTTAATGTACCTTCCAAAATCATGTGTGTATGTAAGAAATAACCAAGAAAATTCTCATTAATCTAATAAAGTAGCTTTTAAATAGTCTATTAAAATGTTACAATCATTAGCGTAGCTAGGGGGGGGGGCGAAGGGGGCGGTCGCCCCGGGCGCCAGGAGTAAGGGGCGGCAAATGGGAAAATCATATTCATTGTTTATGGGATGTAAACCAATTACAGAAGTTTTTTTATTCAAAATTTTATTAAATTTTTATTAGAAAACGCACAATTTTAATAGTATTCAAATTTGTAGGGGCGGCCAAATCTTCCTCGATCTTCATGAGAAGTTGGAAATAAACTCAAGTTTAATTTTTGTAAAATAAATAATTAAATCCATTTTTATTAAATTGAAATCAATAGAGGCGCAAAATCATCATCGTTGTTTATTGCAGAAGTTGGAAATAAACAAAAAAGTATTATTTTTTAAGTTAAAAATTCTATAACATTGGTACGTATAAGAACGTACAATTTTTCATTGTGTTCAAATCACTAGGGGCGGCAGAATCATGGCCGTTGCTCATTATAGAAGTTGGTAATAAACACGAAAGTTCATTTTTTTAAATTATCAATTCTTTCAAATTTTGAAACAATGTTAATTCTCTCAATTTAGTTCAGAGGGTTTGACCTTTCTCAAAGAATGTGTCACGTCTAATGTTAGATTAAAAAAAAAAAAAAATGCTTTCGATTGAATATTTCCGCTGATAATTTCTTTTTCAAATATAAAAAATAAAAATATTATTTATACAAAACTGATAAATGAATAAAAATAAAAAAATAAAAAAACCAGCAAACATAAAAAGCTCTAAACTATACATATGACTGCGTTCAACACAAAGAATTTTAAAAAAATGTGATTTTTTTTTTGCGAAAGCTTGAAGATTAGATCAACAATCTACTGCAATTTCAGTGAAGTAACAACTCTGTAGTTAGACACTCAGTAGTGACTTAGCCGTTGCTTTGACCCTTTCATGGTTCATGATCATTAGATCTGAGAAATATGAACAGTATGCAATTTCTCTTGGTGAAAGAAAGATACTCTGTTCAATCGTACTGAAATTATGGAAACAAAATTTTAACTCTGCTTTAAATATTTAAATCTTAAAGCACAAAACTTTATTAAATGAATGAGAAATAATACTAAGATCAATTTATTTTTCCTTTTTATCAACACTCAACCTCTATTCTGTATTTTTGTATCGATTTCGTATTTGCACATCACCGAGAAATTGCAATTTGGCTGTCAAATGAACAATTTTAGCTGAAAAAGAACATTGAGAAATTAACCCAAACAATTTTCGTCTCAGTAATCTCTGGAAAAAATGTTAGTGCTCAGGTGAGATTTTTTGCCCCACTTTAAAAATATCTGAGCTCTCAGAGAATGAACAATTATGAACTTTACAATTTTTGAACGAAAGCAAACATTAAAAAAAATTCAAGTCTCATGTGCCTATATTATATACAGTCGGTTTAAAGTTAAATCCCAGTAGGTCAGAAACAAAAAATTTTCATTCAGCAGATATTGCGGCAAAGTGGCGTGTATCAATATTTCGCAGAATGTAATTCCTTGCATTTACAAAAAAAATATGTTAGTCAAAATTGTGTCTGCAACTCTAAGACCGATTTTATTATTAAGTATTGTTAGACCGAAGGGGCGGCAAATTATTGTTTTGCCCCGGGCGGCAAATATCCTAGCTACGCCACTGGTTACAATAACCTTCCAATTTGGGTAGGACAAGGATTTTCTGTTTTGATATAGAAAGGGGTTCAGTGCAAGTATTATAACTCAATTCTAGGTGTTGTAAGTGCTACCGTTTGGCCACCATAGTGAAGAAGAATTTCTAAACAGTTTTCAGCGGTAACTTAAGTATTATTATTTTTAGAAAGAAAAACTTTGATACAAATTTGTTGCAAATTCAATTGTTTTCAATCTATGTATGTTAACACACTTCTCTCCCTACAGCTGTTAATACAAACATTTATAATCAAACTGTATAAACATTGAAAATGTTCGTATGTTTTTGGTTATAACTTTTTATTGACAAACAAAAATCTTAAATAAAAATTAGCTACGAGTACATTCATTCCTAGTAAAGATTAGGTTTTTTAAAAACAATTAAATAAACAAATTGAATTAAAAAATCAAAATATGTTTCGTGTAAATTATTCGTGGGAAAACTGGCCAACATATCCTTCGAGCAGCAAGGATTCAGATTCATTTATATTGGTGAATCATCAAATGGAAACTTTTTGCTGCCACCCAAAAAGTGAAATAAAAACAATAGTGTTTTCTGAATTTGTTTATTAAATTATATATATTAAATTATATTTAATAAAGGGTTTTTCAACAGGGACGCTACAAAATTAGAGCGACAGGGACAGCAAACGACGCCATATTTCTTGCCGCTCTTCAATTAGGTTTGCCATTTCATGATGGAAAGATATACGAGCCAAAAACGAGTCGAAATTATTAAAATTTACTACCGATATTCGGAGTCAGTGGCCTCAACGTTAAGAGCGCTACGTCATCTTCATCATCTTCGGCGATGAGGATCATTTCTTGCTGAATGGCTTCGTCAATAAACAAAATATGCGGTATTGGTCAGGCAGCAATCCACACGTACTCCATGAGTCATCATTGCATCCCGAAAAAATTACGGTTTGGTGTGGTTTATGGGCCAGCGGCGTCATTGGGCCGTACTTCTTCCGTGATGATCAAGATCGGCACGTTACTGTGAATGGGGATCGCTTCCGTTCAATGATAACCGAATATTTTTGGCCCCAATTGGATGATATGGACTTGGAGGACATGTGGTTTCAACAGGACGGCGGCGCGGCGCCACAAGCCACACAGCGAATGTCACAATCAATTTATTGGAAACCAAGTTTGGAGAACGTGTTATCTCACGAAATGGTCCAGTCGCTTGGCCGCCTCGGTCGTGCGATTTGACACCGTTAGACTATTTCCTGTGGGGCTACGTCAAGTCTATGGTCTATGCCAACAAGCCAGCGACGATTGATGAACTTCGTACGAATATCGAACATGAAATTGCAGCAGTATCGGCCGATTTATGCTTGAAAACCGTCGAAAATTGGGATCAGCGTCTGGACTTTTGCAAGCGTGCCCGTGGTGGCCATGCAAAAGAAATCGAGTTCCATACATAATGGCATCAAACGTACTTTCATAGAAATAAAGAATTTTATTGATATCCAAAACCGTTTTTGTTTCATTTAAAAAAAAAACTTTTCTAGCGCTCTTATTGAAAAACCCGATACTTGGCTTTCAAGTGTATACAATTAATTCGAATCTAGTCAGAAAAATAAACTGCACTCAGGCCCGGATACAGAGGGGGGCGGGGCAATGGATGCAATTCCCCCCCCCCCTCGGACAACAACGATAGAAGCATAAAGTATGAATTTATTTACGTTTATAAATTTTTTTTCTTAGCAGCGTTATGCGCTGGCCGATGGCTGACCAAGTTCAGTTAAGAAAAGTTCCGCTATTCACAAATAACCTTCAAATCAACTGAGTGAAAAGCTTATAACTTCGATTTTAGATGTACGATCTTCAAAGTTAAAGTCTTTAATTAAAAGATAAATGTCCGGCTATATTATTGTATAACATTTTATGAGAAAAGTCAATTTATTTTATCCTAGGGAGTTGATTAATTCCCAAATCGATTTGATTTTCACTTTCCAAAATGCTGTGAATGAAAAATTTCACAATTTGAAAAATTACGTTTTAAAAAGTTATTTCTCCATCTCCAACCCGTCTCCAAATTTGTTAGTGGTATTTTATATAGTTAATTGTAATGGGAGAGGCGGCAGGGGCACTTATCTAAATTTTTAACCTTAAAGTTGATTTTAATTAAAAAAATAAACTTTAAAATATGTACGTCGATATAATTAGCTTCAAAAATTTCTTACTTTGCTTCAAATGCTCGGATATGTACAGTATAAAGATATTGTAGAGCAGGGGCGGGCTGGGCCACCGGGCAATCGGGATTTTGCCCGGTGGGCCCCCAGGCAAGCAAAAAGTAAATAAAAGTTCCCGCATTTATTCTCTGTTTCTTTTTTATTTTAAGAAAAAGTCCTTATAATAAATTGGACTCACACTAAATATAGACTTTTTGCTGGATCAAAATGGATAAGTGGGTGGCACTATTCTGTCTGTCTGTCTTTTCGTCTACAGCGTAAACGGTTCGATCGATTTTCTTCAAACTTGGTACATAGTGGTTTTTGGTGATTCTGCCGACAAGTTTTTTCATTTTTTTTTTTAGAACCAAAAATAACGGTACCTGCTATACAATTTGTTTTAGAAATTCTACATAATCGTATTTTTCTCAAAAACGCCTCGACAACTTTTCTTAAAAAAAATCAATAAATTTATTTAGTAATTTTCAATTTTTGTTTTATTGAACATTTCTATTTGCAATTGGCTTAAAAGATAATTTATAACTATTAAATACATTGACAAATAATAAGATTTTGTTGGCACATAAGGGGCCTAACGCTATACATTGATTCAATATAAAATACAAATTAGATTTATAAAATATGTAATAGATTAAAACTTTTGTCTGTTGGCTTAGCCCAGTTTTCTTCTTCATCAGCGGGTAGAGGCGGTGGAAAGCAAAATTGGCTTTTTTGAGGACAGTCCGTGAATGTGGGTTGAATCTCAGCAGCTCGTTGAAGTTGATGCCTAGGTATTTGGCGCTACGTTTGGCTGCTAATCTAGTTCCGTCTGGGAGTGCTAGGGTGATGTTTCTACAGCTTCCAGCTGAGCGACCAGCGACCATTTATTTTAATAAGGGCTCCCATTAATGGTACCTCCCAAAGAACAGAAGCTTCCAAAAAATATAAATAGTTTTGTGTACCAAAATGTTTGAAAAAATATTTTTTGGATTTAAAAAAAAATGTTTCAATTTTTTTTTTGAAAAATCAAATATTTCGAAAACGACATGATCGATTTCTTTGCAACTCCATACTCAGGAGTTTATTTAGTACTCTATAAAATATTTTTAGACAAAACTTTACATTTATGAAAACATAACGGTACCTTCCATACAACAGTTAAAAAAACCGCAAAGAAAAATATTTGTTTGCTTAAAAACGACTCCTACGATTTTGATTAAACTTTTTTCAAATACTAAAATTAGTACGATCTACTACCAAAAATTATAAAATCTTACACTTAAAAGCGATCCGGTGATCTTTGTCAGAATTTACAAACAAAATTTGATCGCCACGATCTTTCGATTTAAAAAAAAAAAAGTTGTGCTGCATTGTGCTCAACTTGTGCTGCCTTGTGCCGTAAATATTTAAAAAAAATCGCAAATTTGCAAATTTTACCAATGAAATTTTTGTGCTGTTTTGTGCTCAATTTGTGCAACCATATTCCAAAGAGATAAAAAAAATCGCATTTCAGTGATTTGTATGCCAAAAATGTTTTAATAATTTTTTTTTAAGTTTTACATTTTTCTTAAAGACTAACATGTGCTATTTCGGGCTCAGTTTGTGCTGCCATATTCCAAAGAGATAAAAAAAAATCGCATATTTGTAACTTTTACGGCTAAAAACCAGTTTTGCGAAGTGTGAAGTTAGCACCCCCAAGTAACAATTTTAGCTCTTCAAATGCTTTAACAGCGTTCTTAGAGCAAATCTTAAAGCTCTATGATTTCAAAAGAAGCTCCAGATGCGCTTCTAAAGCAAGTGTAAAGCATGCTTACAGCGAATTCATTGAGTTTGAGAGCTAATTTTTGCTCGAAGCCAGCTCTTTGTCGGTGGCTAGTATGGCTTTGAAGCTCTTTGGTTCATGATTCAGATATCTTTAAAGCAAAATTTTTGACAGTACTTTGTTTGTATTAGTTTAGATAATACAAATGATAAAATAAAATAATATAAGGGAGATGTATTTAATGTGTGTGATAGTAGCAATCGAAAAGGTCATGTGATGTCGTGGAAATTAATTAAATATTCGCAGAGAAAATGTCGAAGTGAGAAATAAAATTAATATTTGTGAGTGCCATGTAAGTGGTTTTTTAGTGCGCGTTTAGTTTTATCACAATTATACTGAAGGTACCTCGAAAAATAACAACGCGCCTTCGAAATTATTTATTTTACGCTGTGAAATATCTAAAAAAGTTTACCTAAACAATGTAAAAAATTGATAAATAAATTAAATAAATCATGAAACTAAATATCTTTGTTTTCATTGTAATATTTTATTGAGTTTTTATTGAAAGAAAAGATTTTGCATTCGTTTAAATAAATAAAGAAAAATTATTCAATGATTTTTTTTTCCATCGCCATAGTTTTTATTATGAACATAGTTTGTCTTCAACCGAGCTCTTCTAGAGCTAGTTTCCACAAAATGAGAGTTTTGCGTTCAGTACTTTAAAAGTAGGGTGTTCGGAAATTGAAAGTCATTGGCTAATTCTAATTTCTGGAAAAAAAATTCTTGTTTATTTAAATTCTATTCAACATTGAAGTGCAATATGATTTCTTAGCACGTAAGCAAGTACTTTTGCGACTCAGCCATAGATTTCATATTATTCAAACATTTTTTTTAAGTAAACTGTTTGATTGATTTTAATAAAAAAATGTGAATTTAGCATCTAATTTGATATTTGTGGTGCATACTCGGTATTCACCAGAAAGTGAAAGGAATACATTTATTTTCTAGTTTTGGTTTAATGTTTCCCGTTGAAGTCATGGCTATTATATTTTATTGTGGAACACCCTAATATTGAGTAGTAGTATTTTATTTGAGAGAGGTTTAGTATTAAGCTCTATAGTCGATTTGCTGTAGCTCTTATCGAGTCTTCACATTTCCCAATCCCAATGCTCAGAGATAGATTTTATAATGCTCAGAGAGATTTCAAGCGCATGCGCTAGTGTTAACTTCACAAGAGTTTGTGTGAAAGTATTAGTAATTAAACTCTACAGCCGTTTTTTGTGTAGCTTTTGAAATGCTATTTCTTGACATTTCTATAAAGTCATGCGTTAGTATTTTGAACATGAAATTAAGCAGCTCTACAATGCTTCTTTATGTGCTGATATCAATAGTTAGCTCGTTTAAAAAACGTTGAACGTTATTAAAGAGCTATTTTTAAATCGTGAGTCGTTATAAAATTAATAGAGCTAAAAGTGTTCTGAAACTTCGATTATAGAACATCATTTTTAAATGAAATGTAGGGAGCTGTGAAATAATCTATTTAAGAGCTTAAGCTTTGGATTTCACTGCTTTCAAGCTGCTAAAGAACAGTTTTGCTTCTATTAGCTCCAACGATGTTACTTGGGCCGCCATTTGCGATTCTCAAAAAAAAAGGTGTGCTGTATTGTGCTAAGCTTGTGCCATAAATATTTCCAAAAAATTCCCAAATTTGCAAATTTTACGAATGAAATTTTTGCGAAATTTCAAAATTTCTTAAAAAAAATAGTTGCGCTGCATTGTGCTCAAAAAATGCTACTAAGAACCAAAAACAAAAAACAAAAAATCGCATAATTGCATTTATTATGGCCTCAACTAAACTTTGCGAAGGGCTGTAGCGTAAAGTTAGCACCGCCAGTTTAGATTTTCAACAAAAAAAAAAAAATGTGCTGTATTGTGCTCAACTTGTGCTGCCTTGTGCCGTAAATATTTTTAAGAAATTTCAAAATTTGCAAATTTTACGGTTGAAAATTTTTCAAATTTTGCAATTTTGTAAAAAACTAAAGCTGTGCTGTTTTCTGCGCTATTTTAACTGCCATATTCCGAAGAGAAAACAAAAGAAATCGCATATTTGTAACTTTTACGGCCAAAAAACAGTTTTGCGAAGGGTGAAGTTAGCACCGCCATTTTCGATTTTCAAAAAAAAAGTTAAGTTGTGCTGTATTGTGCTAAACTTGAAAGAAATTTGAAAATTTGCAAATTTTACGGATGAAAAATTTTCAAATTTTGCAATTTTGTAAAAAATTAAAGTTGTTCTGTTTTTTGTGCTATTTGTACTGACCTATTCCAAAGAGAAAACAAAGAAAATCGCATATTTGTAACTTTTACGGCTAAAAAACAGTTTTGCGAAGCAAGTTAGCACCGCCTCTTTCGATTTTCAAATGGACTTAGATTATTTTTTTATTTACAAATTTCAGATAAGATTAAATAATATTGCATATCAAAATTTTCAAAAAAAATTTTCTTAATCCCACAGTGCCTTGAACATAAGAGCAAGTACGTGCAACCTAGCCGTGCATTTTAATTTTATTTGATTTGTTTTTAATAAAGTTTTTTCCCTACAACACTTTTTGTTTTTATGTGTAGGTATAGTAAAAAGAAAACATATTATTTCGTCCGCTTTTATAATCGTCTTATTTATCGAATTTCATTCAAATCTACTCAGTTATTTGAGCGTGATTTCAGGACAAACATCAAAACAAACGTACTTTCATATTTATGAAATAAGCAGGATTAATATAGGATGGTATTGAATCAAAATATTTAAGCTATATTTCATAAAGTTGAAATCTAAAATACGTAGGGATAATAAAGCAATAGAAAAAAATATTTATGTATGTATTTATCTACGTACATAAGTATGATAAAGTTTTATTTCAAAATTCAATAAAAACGTGCTAATATTCGTTTCATCGAAGCAAAAAGAGTAAATTTTTTTATTTTATTTTACATTTCACATAATGCAAGCAATAGATACCTATTCAGCTTAAAATACATAAGCTGGAAAAACTGAATACAATATCAACGCAGCGAGACAACGAGCGCATACGTTAACTATACTCGTATTCCCGGATACCAACATTTTTCCTATTGTGTAGGATATATGTATAGTTTTTCATTTCAAAACAAAGTGTTAACAAATAAAAATATACAAAAACAAGCAGAACTAAAAAAAAAAACAGATATAATACACATAATAAAAGTTTTCATTCATAAAGTTTTTTAAAATGTGCTGAAAAGGACATCAATTTAAAATTTATAAATTCTTTTCAATCTCACACATACCTATATCCTTGGCAAAATATGTAAACCTATTTTATTTGTCTGAAGCTCATAAATATCCTTAGAAAGGCTAAACAAAAAAAAAATAGAGAGAAACTAATAGAAAAGGTATCCTTGTAAGAATTCTTATGACTATTGATGTGGAAATTTGAGTGACACTTTTGCGTCATGTGGGCAAAAGCAATCTGTTTTAAAAGATTTTTTTTTTGTTATGTATAGAGGACATATTTTTTTATTAAGGATGACATCGAAATCTTGAACAAATGGCAATATATAAGATTTCTTTAAACATATTTACATATCAATGTTAGAAGGCATTCATAGAAGATATAAGGGAACAAAAAGGAAATTGTTAACATAAAATATACCTAGGTATGCGTTAGGTTGTGACGATTTTAGCTTAAGAAAGGATTGAATCCTTATAATAAATGATATCAAAACTGAGATTCTTTTATTCGGACATTCACAGGCAGTAAAATATATATAAATATTTTTTTTTTCAGAATTGTACACAAACTCTAGGTGTCATGAGTATGAGACATCATAATATAATGCTTATTTCTTTTTGATGCTTGGTTTTAAGAAACAAGAAAATAAAAAAAAATCACATTTAGAACAGGAAAGATGAACTTGTAATCATTTTGATAAAGTTGAAAAAGTGTTGTCCTATTTTAGAAGCTTAAATCTAGATTTTTGGGACGTTGCGTAGCTCCCTTTTCCTGACCCTTATTGTGAAATCCTTCCATTGAAAAAAAGCAAATTGGTCTATGTATGTTTCCAAAACTATTGGTTTTAGCATTTATTTCCAGCAATCTATGATGGGAACAATAATTATTAAAAACTTGATGTTTTTCAAAAAATGTGCGGTTGTTTCAAAAAGAGGAAAACTGATTGGAAATCTAATTTTTTTAATTTTGCGTGCATTAACAAATAAAATTAATTATTTTAATTTAATATTCATTCCCAACAGCGATGTCCTTGGATTATTTTTAGTTCTTTTTTTTAAATCGTTTTGGCTTAGAGGATTTTTAAGAAGACTATTAATCATTGGAATGAATAGCTGACATTTAAGTGAGCTGACAAGGGTTGGAATAACCAAATCAGTTGAAGTTTCCTTTCTATAAATCTGAAAAAAAAGTTTGATAGATGATATTGAATGGCCCAAATAAAAAAAGAAAAGTATGAAGTTAGGTCCTTACTCCAAAGCAAAGGGTGAGTTTGTATTTAAATTATTTAAAACAGTTTAATGGAAGGAGATGGGAGATTCCATTGAGTACCTGTCACACAATACAACAAAAAAATAATCAGCATATCTAGGCCAGATAAATATATTTTGTAAATGAGGGTTTTTTTTTTACGCAAATGTAGCATTTGTTCCAAATGGTCTATAAAAAACTCTGATAGAGTAAAGGTAAAGCCCAATTCCCATAACAGGTAAACACCGGACCGTTTAGTTGTTGAATATTTCATTAAATTTGAAAGTAGTTTCTGCATATAGAGAGTGAAATTAGGTAAATAAGTTGGTGACATCTTTTTTTTAAATCTCTTACACTCATTGATTGTTGATTTGTATTCGGAAGCGATGTTTTTTAACATCATAAGAAACAACAAGCTTCACGTTTGGTGGTAAAATAAAATTCTTTGTCTTTTTGACCAAGCTCTAATTGCATATTTCCCTTGGCTTAGTGTTTAAAATTCAGAAACTCTGGTAAAATGGTAAAAACAGGCATTAAAAGAATAACTTCATTATGAATTTAAGGTTACGAACATGGTTTGGGGCGTTACAAAGTAAGTATATATTTTTTTTGCACGATTAATTGTGGTGAGCAATTATCAAAGGGCACGGTAGTGCCCAGCCAAGTTCGCGGCACTACACCCTTTTTACAGGAACAAACTCAGGCGATTTTCAACCCCCCTCTAACTTCAGTACCAATAAAGTCAGAAACTTCAAATTCGGAGTATTTGCTGAACTGATCAAACACAGGTGGCTCACCAAATTTCAACTCTTTAGCATTAGTAGTTCCCAAGATATAGGACTTCAGAAATCGCAAAAACCGTAACTGACTGACTCACTGACTCACTGACTCACTGACTCACTGACTCACTGAATCACTGACTCACTGACTCACTGACTCACTGACTCACTGACTCACTGACTCACTGACTCACTGACTCACTGACTCACTGACTCACTGACTCACTGACTCACTGACTGACTGACTCACTGACAGATCATCAAAATTATGGAGCACTTCCCGACATCGTAGAAACTTCGCAAAACGGTAGGTCTTGTGGTACATACAAAGGAAAAAATCGAAAATCTGCAATTTTCTATTCAGGGGGCGTGGCATCCACCCACTTTTTTAAAAACTCTTATAAATTATATGGAGCACTTTCGATTGTTGTAGAACAATGAAAATTGGTAAGTTGGTAGGGTTTGAGGTACTAAGAAAGAAAAAAAATGAAAAATTGGAGTTTTCCATACAGGGGGCGTGGCATCCACCCACATTTTTAAAAATTCTTATAAATTATATGGAGCATTTCCGATTGTTGTAGAACGATGAAAATTGGTAGGTCGGTAGGGCTTAAGGTACTTGGAAAGAAAAAAATTGAAAAATTGGAATTTTGCATTCAAGGGGCGTGGTATCCACCCACATTCTTAAAAATTCTTATAAATCATATGGAGTACTTCCGATTGTTGTAGAACGATGGTAGGTCGGTACGCCTTGAAGTACTTAGAATAAAAAAATCGAAAAATTGGAATTTTCAGTTCAGGGGGCGTGGCATCCACCCACATTCTCAAAAATTCTTATAAATTATATGAAGCACTTCCGATTGCTGTAGAACGATGAAAATTGGTAGGTTGGTATGCCTTGAAGTATTTAGAAGAAAACACAATCGAAAAATTGGAAGTTTCAGTTCAGGGGGCGTGGCATCGACCCACGTTCTTAAAAATTCTTATAAACTATATGAAGCACTTCCGATTGTTGTAAAACTATGAAAATTGGTAGGTCGGTAGGGCTAAAGTACTAAGAAAGAAAAAATTGAAAAATTGGAATTTTGCATTCAGGGGGCGTGGCATCCACCCACATTCTTAAAAATTCTTATAAATTATATGGAGCACTATCGATTGTTGTAGAACGATGAAAATTGGTAGGTCGGTAGGACTTGAAGTATTTAGAAAGGAAAAAAATTGAAAATTTGGAATTGTCCATTCAGGGGGGGGGGGGGGGTGTGCCATCCACCCACTTTATCAGAATTGCTATTACTTTCACCTGGCAAAATAAACCTTTGCAAAAAGGAGTGAAATCACAACAAAAACATAAATGTTAAAAAAAGAGCCAAGTTCTTATGTATACAAGAAACCTGTGCGTAAAAAGTCAGCCAAAAGAAGTAATGAGATCTAAAATATATGCCAAGTTTTAAGTTCATGAAGTTTAATATCAAATATCTTAAGAAGAGTAATATCGAAACAATTCGAAATCATGACAGAAATTTGGTAGTTAATGATTACTGATTAAAATTTGGTGGATTTACTTGGCAAGTTTTCTCTTAAATACTTACTTAATCACAAATTTAAAATGTATGAAAACTTGACCAGTGAACCCACCAAATTTTAATCAGTAATCATTAATTACCAAATTTCTGCCATGATTTGGAATTGTTTCGATATTACTCTTCTTAAGATATTTGATATTAAACTTCATGAACTTAAAACTTGGCATATATTTTAGATCTCATTACTTTTTTTGGCTGACTTTTTACGCACAGGTTTCTTGTACACATAAGAACTTGGCTCCTTTTTTAACATTTATGTTTTTGTTGTGATTAATCATTACATATGTACATACATCATATATAATTCTGTTATTCTTGTTTGTTGGATCATTTCATCACTCATATCTCCGTAATGCATATCCTTAAGCAAACTTGTATTTTGCATATTCTCTTCATACATATACATATGTACATAATAGGTACTCATCAGTCAGTTTTGTGCATAAGTTATAACATTTTCTCTGTTGGCCTTGCAAACTATTAAATCCAATTCTCTCAGAATTGCATCGAGTGTGTAATTATAATTATTACGCACTTCACTAGAGCTATGAGTTATATTTTCATAATCCAATACCTAAGCTTCTAATGGAACGATATATGTATAACGATATACCTTACCTACCTAAGCGAAAAAGTAAGAAATTAAAATTTCATTACTTCGAAAATAGAGTAAGAAATGACCTATAACTTTTGCCGTGGTGAATATGAAATTTGTTTTTTTTTTGGTAGTTCGCATCTCGATAAAAATAAAATGCACGACTGGATCGCACGTACTTGCTCTAATGTTCAAGTTGCTTGGAGCTTAAGAACTTTTAAAATATATGGAAGGCATCATAGAAAAGACATAGGTATACAAAATATAAAAAAACATATAAAATAAAATGCACGACTGGATCGCACGTACTTGCTCTTATGTTCAAGTTGTGTGGAACTTAAGAATTTAAAAAAATATTCAAGTTATTAAAGAAAAAGTATAAAAAGCAATCAAATCGTTCTTTAAATTTAAATAAAGTAACATAGAGCTCAAAAAAAAGTATGCCATTTAATTATTTGAAAAAATATGAATATATGCAAATAAAAAAATTAAAAATCGTTGGAGCCGTTTTCTTAAACATTAATTTTTTATATATAAAATTTTTGATACATTTTTCAAAAAAAAAATTTGGTATGCCAATTTTGAGTATATATTAATATACATTTAAAAAATGAAATTTCAAAACAATTCATCAACCTGTTTTTGAAATATTGAATTTTCCAAAAAAAATTTGTATTCTTTTTTTTTAATCCAAAATTTTTTTTCCAAAGTTTTGGTATGCAGTATTATTTATATTCCAACAAAGCTCTTGTGCAAAAAATTTTATTGAATTCAGATGAGCGGTTAATGAGAAAACCGAAAATCAAAAAAATCGTTATATGGCAGGAACGCGTTAATAAATGTTTTTGGTGATTTTTTTTTCTTACCAGAAGGTACATCATATCTACAATAATACACTGATCTTTTTTATCAAAATCTTTGGAGCCGTTTTTGGGATAAATAAGCTTTTTCTTAACGGTTGTATGGCAAGTGCCGTTATTTTTTGAGCTAAAACAAAAATTTCAATTTCCCCTCTGGAGAGTTACAAAAAAACTTTAAGTTCAACATTTGAAGAAAATCGCTTCAGTGGTTTAGGCTGTAGGTTGAGGTACGGACAGACAGACAGACAGACAGAATTGTGCCACCCACTTTTTTCGTGTTCTCTATCATCGTAATGTCATGTTTGATTGTTATCTCGAACTTTTTTTTTGCACGAATCCAAAACTTGCCCTATAGTACCTATGTATGTATATCGCAAGTAAAAAAGCTTAGCACTCAAAACCAAGTATGCCATTTTATTACTTGAAAAAATAGGAATATATATACGCAAAAAAAATAAAATCGTTGCAGCGGTTTTATTAAAAACAATTTTTTTGATATAAAATTTTAGTAGGTAATATTTTTCAAACAAATTTTTGCGATGCACATTTTTAGAAAATATTAAAATATCTTCATTTAAAATTGAAATTTAAAAAAAATCATCATTCCGTTTTTGAATTATTGAATTTTCAAGAAAAAAATTGATATTTTTTTAAAAATCCCAAAATTATTTGTTTCAAAATGTTGATATGCAATACCATTGATATTTTAAGAAACTTTTTCATAAAAATTTTGATTGAAATCCGTTAAGCCGTTAATGAGAAAATCGAAAATAAAAAAAACGTAATATGGTAGGTACCGTTTATAACAGTTTTTGGTAATTTTTTTTCTTCCAAAATCTACACCATGCCTGCAATATTCATATTTGATTGTTATCTCAAATTTTGTTTTTGGACGAATCCAAAACTTGCCCTTTAGGTAATACCTATATCGCAAGTAAAAATTTAAACGTCAAGAATTTTTTTTCTCAAAAAGCGCTTCCATAAGAAATACCTATCTACATGTAGTTTTTTTCGTCAAGGAACTGTATTCTTACAAAGCTTAATAGACTAAGGGCCATTTTGTTCAAAGTGGGTTCAATCTGCACCCATAGTTAAGAATCTATGATGATCAGAGAGTTTGTTCACTCAATTTTCAGTTTGACTAATAAGTAGGTAATAGTTTTTCCAATTATAGGTTTGTTCCAAACTGACTTTCAAACAGTTTGAAACCTCCCGAAGTCGTTCCACACTTGAAAAATTGTACTGGTCCGCACCAAATCTGGCAGTCTGAAACTGTTTGAAACTGTTTGGGACTAAACCAAGGAACAGGGTTAATCTTTCTATTTTCCAGTCTATCAGTCAAATCAATTGCCAGAAGTATTCTGTCATTAGCTAAGTGTGAGTTAGCTTTCGGAAAAAAATATTTGTTGTGTACAAGACACGGATAAATCAGTGTCTTGATAATAAAATAAAATAAATAAAATAACTACAACTAGTACTAAAATTTTTACAAATTGTAAATTTTTTCTTGCAAGATGTATGTATGATGCTCAGCTTCTCTTTTTTTTTATTTATAATTTATTTAGGAATTGGATAGATTTTAGAGAATTTTTAATAGTGTTTTTGAACATCATCATCATCATCAAGTCCTGTAACCCCGGTTGGGGCATAGGGCGCCAACAAATCGTTTCCATCCTTCTCGGTCTGCAGATAGATATTTTAACTGTGACCACGTCTTTCTCTGGGAGTCTGCTTCTGCTAGAACTGTTGATTTCCATGTTGTTCTTGGTCTTCCAACCCGCCGTGCACCCTGAGGATTCCATTCAAATGACTGCTTTGCAATTTCATCGTTTGGTTTCCTCAGTGTGTGACCAATCCATTGCCATTTACGCTTTCTTATGTCAACGTCCAGCCGCTCCTGGCTTGTCCTGCGCCACAATTCCTCGTTTGATATAATTTGTGGCCAGCGAATTTTTAGAATATGGCGTAGACAACGGTTCACAAAAGCCTGCAATTTCTTTGAGATGGTCATCGTGACTTTCCAGGTTTCGCAAGCATATAACAGCACGGATTTGACATTGGATTCGAAGAATCTCAACTTTGTGCGCAAGGAGATTTGACATGAGTTCCAAATTTGGGAGAGAGAACCGAAGGCTGCGCGAGCTTTATTTATTCTACTTTGAACGTCCAGATCAGTACCACCATTTGCTGAAACAATACTTCCAAGGTAGTTAAATTGTTCCACCTCTTCAACTGGCGTCTCCTGTATTAAAATACGCTGATGTGTGGAGCGGCCTGTGAGCATTATTTTTGTCTTTTTGCTATTTATTTTCAGACCACTCGCCTCTCCTTTTACCTTCAGAGCTTGACACATCCCGTTCAGCCCGCTGATGTTATTTGCCAAGAGACATATATCATCGGCATAGTCTAAGTGGCTAAGCCTTTCAAACGGCCTCCATTGAATGCCCTGCCTCTCTGATGTTCCAACGCTGGCCGTCAAGACATCGTCAATCGCCAGTAGAAAGAGAATTGGCGATAGAACATCTCCCTGTCTCACACCCTGCCGCACTTCGAAAGAGTCGGAGAGCTGCCCATTGTGTAAAACAAAGCATCTTGCGTTGTTATAGGACTCTCTTATAATGGCAACAATTTTTGGGGGAATTCCTCTACCAAGAAGTGATCTCCATATACATTCACGGTTGACTCGGTCAAAGGCCTTCTCAAAATCCACAAACATGAGGTAAAGCGGTGATTGAAACTCCGCAGACTGCTCAAGAACGATACGCAGAGTGTTGATATGGTCGACACAAGACCGCCCACTGCGGAAACCAGCTTGATGCCTCTTGAGTGTAGACTCGATTCTAACCTTTATCCGCTCCAGAATGATGGTTGCCATTAATTTTGGAAAAACGGACAAAACTGTAATACCTCGCCAATTGTTGCAATTCTTAAGATCACCTTTCTTTGGCAACTTAACAATTACACCATCCTTCCAGTCGCTGGGATAGATTTCATTTTCCCACACAGCTTGTATCAACGGGTGTAAAATACTAGCCGTTCTGACAGGGTCAGCTTTCAGGAACTCGGCTGGTATACCATCAAGTCCAGCTGCTTTGTTGTTTTTGAGAAGATTTATCGAAGATTGAATTTCCAGTACTGTAGGGGGCTCGATGTCAATACCCCTATATGATCTACGCATCTCGTTAAGCTGGGGCACTTCAGCACTCTGCTCGACAGAATCCTCATTAAGCAAGGCACAAAAGTGCTCCTTCCACCTGCGCAGCTGCTCCTCGATTGATACCAAAAGTGTACCATCCACATCCATTACAGGATGATTGGTGTTGGTTTTCTTCCCGACAACTTCCTTGGATATTTGGTACAATTCCCTCATGTCTCCTCTTCTTGCAGCGTTTTCCGCATTTTCTGCGAGACCGTCTAACCTCACCCTCTTGTCACGTCTCACACAGCGATAGACCATCTTATGTGCTAAGCGATACTCTCTTCGCAATTCAGCCTTTCGTTGAGCATCTGCTTCGGCATTTATTTGCATCTTCAACGATTTGCGAAGCTCGATTTTATCCCAGGTGTCTTGGGATATCCAAGAGTCTCTAACTCTCGACTGCTTGGGTACAGTTTCGGATCCAGCATCCATAAAAACACTTTTTATATCACCCCACATCTCATCAATTGTTGAATGTTGTATTCCGTTTAATGACGAAGCTCTGTCGTTAAGGTTGGTGACATAGTTACGACATATGTTGGGATCACTTAAAGCATTTGTATTGAACTTCGAATTCCTTGCTGCACCCTGTGATTGACGTTGTACAGCTGCCGTTCGTAGCTTGAGACTCATGAGAACCAAATGATGGTCGCTTCCAATGTCGGCATTTCTTATGCTCCGAACATCGCACATTGACTTCCTCCATCGCTGCTGAATCATGATGTGGTCAATTTGGTTTTCAGTTTGACCATCCGGATGTACCCAGGTGATTTTGTTGCAAGTCTTATGTTTAAACACAGTTCCACCCAGTACAAGACGATTGGCGTTACAAAAATTGACCAGCAAATCGCCATTTTCATTTCGTGACCCCAAGCCATTTTTCCCCATGACGCGTTCCAGACCGTAGTTGTCTGATCCGACTTGGGCATTGAGATCTCCCATGACAATTATGATGTCGGCTCTTGGAACGCCACTGTAAACTGAGTTAAGATGAGTGTAGAAAGCGGTTTTGTCTTCCTCGGTCGCTTCATTTGTGGGGGCGTAGCACTGAATTATTGTGACGTTGCGAATTTTTGAACGGAACCTTGCTGTCATTATTCTTGCAGAAATGGGCGCCCAGGATATAAGACTACGCCTTGCTTCTTCGTTCAACATAATTCCGACACCATGCAGCCTTTGGCCACCCTCTCTTTCATCCTCCCCGGAATACAGCATTCTCGTTTGCCCAGAGTCAGCTCTGTATTCGGCTCTTCCTCTCCACCTAGTTTCACTGATGCCCAGGATACTGATCTTAAGGTGAAGCATTTCACGCTCAACCTGCTCGTATCTACCTTCACCGTACAAGGATCGAACGTTCCATGCTCCGATTTTCGTACGTATGCGGTAGCCAAAAGTATCATTTGCTCTTCTTAAAAGACTTCTTCTATTTGTTAACGATTCATTTATTGTTATGGCGTCTTGATTGACGCTGGTACACGAAAGATGCCGCACCCCCAAATCCGATGTGCGGTTTACAGCAGCCGAAGCTGCAGAAGGATTCTCCATAAAATGGTTACCTCTTGGGGACTCATTTCCAATTGTTGTCATATTTCATGTAATAGCATATATCCTTCCACCATGGTGTTTTCCGAGATACGATTAATAACATACATAAGCTCAGATTTGACAGGCACACCCGCCTTTTGTATGGTCAAACACATAACTGCTCGAGGCCGCCCACTATGGGAAAACAGACGCCTTTTGTAGCCGCCCAATATGGGTTACAGACGCTACCTGCTGCTGCCGTTGGCCTTTTAACAAACAAAAACGCTCCTCCGCCACCAGACTATCATGCCGTTGACCGCCACCTGCAGTTCATCCGTCTTAAGGGGGTTTTAACCATCCCAAGGACAAGTTTGTGCCCTGACCAGCAAAGCTGGGTTGTCTGCTTATCCCGGCATCCATTCGGTCCCCCTGCACGTTAGCGTTTTTGAACATACATATTTATATTTAACCAGAGTAGACGCCTTGCAAAATTTTGGAAACCGTTAGCTTATTATTAAATCAAAGCTTTTTGATGGCTAGAGTCAATTTTTTAAGCTTCAAGAGTCGCTATTATTTTTTTCCAATTCATTATGTTAGTCTGATTCTGATACATGCATCATTCCTGGCCGACCATCGCGTATGTGAAAACCTTTTGAGAAAAAAACAAATTTTGAAATGAGTTTTTGTTGTCAAGGGTGATGAAAGCCTGTGAATTTAATTTTACTACAGGATGTTTTTTTTTAAACGAGTGGTTTTCAATCTGGCAATACTTTTTCCGGAAGTGGTCTTTTTGACAGCTGTCACTTGATTTATGCTCAGTTTGGTTTGGAATAGACTTACTCCTGAACAACGTTTACAAATCTTGCAAATTTATTACCAAAATAATGGTTCGGTTCGTGCATCGCGCGATACGTCTAATATTCGGTCGACATAATCGCTCAGCAGAGTCGGTAATTTGAGTAACCATGGATCGGTTTCGCACGACGTTTACTCTATACATGTATATAAAGTTAGCAGGACACTTTTGGAAATTCATGTTAAAAACTATCCTATCATTAGTTGCTACTTAATTGCGAATTAGTTACGCAAAAAAGAAAATTAATTGCATTTTTGGTTTTAGAAAAATGGGTGTCCTGCTAACTTCATATGAACTTGGAAGGACACAAATTTTTTCGCAAATCTAAAACGCAATACAAATTTTTTTTTGCGTAACTAATTCGCAATTAATTAGTAGGTACTCATCAACCAAATTTTTTCAGCTCGATTATCTTCATTTTTGAGAAAGTTGTCCTGCTAGGTTCATGAAGTTAGCAGGACACCCATTTTTTCGCAAACCAATAATGCAATTAAATTTTTTTTTGCGTAACTAATTCGCAATTAATTAGGTCCCAATAAGCAACTTTTTTCAGCTCGACTATCTTTATTTTTGAGAAAGTTGTCCTGCTAACTTCATATGAAGTTTTTTCGCAAACCAAAAATGCAATTAATTTTTTTCTTGCGTAACTAATTCGCAATTAATTAGTTCTCAACAACCAAGTTTTTTTCAGCTCAATTATCTCCTTTTTTGAGAAAGTTGTCCTGCTAAGTTCACGTGAAGTTCGCAATACGCCTATTTTTCGCAAACGAACAAAAAATTAATTTTTTTCTGCGTAACTAATTCGCAATTAATTAATTTTCAACAACCAACTTTTTTCGGATCGTTTATCTACATTTTTGAGAAAGTTGTCCTGCTAGGTTCATATGAAGTTAGCAGGACACCCATTTTTTCTTAAACCAAAAAAGCAATTAATTTTTTTTTTGCGTAACTAATTCGCAATTAAGTAGCAACTAATGATAGGATTGTTTTTAACATGAATTTCCAAAAGTGTCCTGCTAACTTTATATACATACTCTAAAATAGTGAATAGTGCGCATCCTAAGAGACGCCATACAGTGCGCACCGAAGACGCTATTGCTGCTGTGGAGCAGAGTATCGAAGAAGACCCGAATGAGTCCATTCGCCACCGCTTCGAAAATTGGGCCTCCTGCTGGAATTTATTCGAGCCAGCCGCGGCCGGCGGCCACTTGCCCGAAATCATTTTTAAAACATAATGGCAAACCATTATGTTGTCAAGCTGGTTGCTGTAAAATAACCGTCTTGTCAAGTATTTATTAAAAAACATTTTGGAAATAATGTCAGAACCAATATAGCTATTAAAAAAATAAAAAAATTTGAGATAACAAATTTTTTAACTTTTTTTTCAATCATTGAAATAATTTGATTTGTTTATAAAATGAAAGACTTTCTTTGTGTCTTAAAAAAGAGGTAGTATGTACATAGAATATATGTAGTATAGTATGTAATTTTGTAGAACATAGATACAGCATTTTTCCTATAGCAGGAGGGAGTCTACCTCCCCTCATTTGAGCGGGAGGGGAGATTTCCTAAAAAAAATCTTAAAATGGAAAAAATAAAAAAATTTACATGGCGCCCATTAACATTGCAGAAATATGCAGAAGTGGAAGATTGGGACGGTTTGGCGTTTTATCAGCGCTTCAGGAAGACAAAGCGCCATTCTCAACGTGTTGTTGATTTGGTGGAGCAACATTTATGTCAACCCCACAAAGACGGTAAGACAGAACAAAACTTATAGTGCACTATGTAGGTACTCTACGAATGTATTGGTATTTAATTCGAAAAACTGTCTTCCAATTATTACATCTCGCTATCTTGGACCTGTGCAGAAGGTAATAATTTTGATTCGGTTCCTGGCGTCGCACAGTGCGTCGACCAGTGGACAAAAATCAAAAATCAAAATATGCAATTTTGTTCTTTTATGCTTTGATACGGGTCAAGCACATGTTGAATAACTGTCATTTAATGTTTTTTTGTTGTTTGCTTTTTTTAGATGATACCATAAATAAACCATATAAGGTAATAATAGTCCAAGTCTTGTTGTGAAACGCGATTTTGTGTGAAATGATTTAGCTGGTGAAAGAAAAGTAAATGACGAAAATTTTTTTTGGGCAGTGATTATTAATAATGGATTCATCTATGACTAATTTTATTTGATTTAATAATTTGTAATCTAAGTGAATTATTTATTGAAAAAAATCATATTTTTAAGGCATTTTTTTTCACTTTGGTTAAGCTTTTAAAATTTTTTTTAGCAAAGTGTAGCAGAATTTTTAGTGTCATTACATTGTCTTATAATTTTTCTTTGCGAAAATCTAAAGTTTTCATGCTACTTTTTGCTAACCTTCAAAATATTCAACTTTTTGTGGGACCAAGGTCAAACCTTTAAAAATCAACAAGTTGGTGAAAAATGGATTTCTTTTGATAAAAAATCATGAATTGAAGATATTTTAACATTTATTTTGAATGAATTGAAGAAAAATAAATGTACCTTTAAAATTAAAAATAATTTAGAGTCCTAAATTAAGTTTGTTGACTCAAACCTTGGACGACGATGGAAAAAATGTTCAAGGAATCATGCTCTTTTCAAGAAGCACCATGAAGCTTGGCTTTACACTTCCTGATAGCATTTCAACATTATCTGCAAAATGTATCGCCTTTTGAATAATCAGAAACTAGTTGGATAAGACCCCAAACACCATTTTCAGAAGCGTCAAAAAACACGAAAAAACGAAAAATTGCGAATCTTTTAGCCAATCCAATCCAACTGAAGAGCTTAGGTTCGCAACCAACGAATATATTTTGACAGTCCTGCTTCTCAGATCTGATCCTTTGATCTCAAATTTAAGACAAGAAAAGAACTAAAATTATCGAAGATCAAGAAGAAATTGCACAATATACATATACCAAATACTGAATGGGTTGATAAATCTTTGGCTGCGCTTACTTTTTCTACCATTGAAGATTTTGAAAATAGAACCCGATTTTTGATTTTTTAAAGAAGATTGTTCATTTTTGTAAACAAATTTCTATTTTTTGGTCTTGTTTATTTGTGTTGTCAGAGTTTATCTAAAAAATATTATTTTAAAATCATGTATTTGTGGAGTATTTTTCACGATTTAAAGGAGGAGTGGCAGGGGGCGAATGGCGTTAACAATATTTTGTGTTTTTCAACTCACTAACTAATTAAAATTTTCAAAATATTATTTAAATCATACAAGCGGTTTGTTAGAAGTAAAAATATAATAAAATGGGCGTGGCAGTGGGCGGATATGGTCCACACTATTTTTTTGTTTTTGAACTCACCTAGAAAGTCAAGTTCTCTAAACTTTATTCAAATCGTGAAAACCATTTTTAAGATATAGACCATATTCAAAAGTGGGCGTGGCAAGGGGCGTGAAAATTTCGTTAGATTTAAAAAAATTTATTTTTTATTACATTTATAACAAATTTTTGTTGCAAAGTCAACTTAGTTTTGGAAAGTTGATTTTTGTCCACCATCTCCATACAATCGACGCACTGTGCGTCGTCGGGAACTTTGAACAAAATGTTGGTGAAAAAGTGCGAGTGTTTCAACATTTTTTTGGAATTCCTCAGAAGTACATATATACGCTTTCTACCTATGTACATATATATATACAAAACTAGTTGGAATTTAATAAACGAATTCATAAATAAAGAACTAAATATTCATATTGCATTTTTATTATTTTTTTTTTATCATGCCGCGAAAAAATTTGCATGACATAATGTTTACATACGTATGTATATTATAAGATATTTTTAAACCGACCAACATTTTCGTACTTATAGCTTTGATTATAATCCTGATATTATGGATAATTATGTGAAGAAAAAATACCTTCAGTCTAGTGATTTGCATTTTTAAAAGACTTTTTGTAAATTAAACTTTCTCTTAAAAAAAAAACACAATGCTTTCACTCAGAAGTTGATGCAAGCTATTGAAGTAGAAAATAATATAGTAAGCCATCAAAGTTTTAATGATGAAAGTTCTATTCAGCCCAACTCACTCTTTGGACTTAGATTGACGTCCGTCGTTTCATAATTTCATGATTTATGCTCAAGCACCATAAAACATACATATTTCGATTAAGATTAAATCCGTATTTTATACCTTTTATATTTTTTACATCAACCTCGATCAGAAAATATACATATAGCTACATTAAACTGAGTGAATATAAATGCAAATCAAACATGTTCTTGTATGAAATAAAAAAATATATATTCTTTTTGGATGCCAATTATTTCGGCATGAGGCTTCGGATTCCTTTAAGCCGAAAAAAAATCCTTTTTTCATTCCAAAAATAAACCCGTTTCCTTCACTCTTTCCGACTTTCGTGGGCGACAATCTGACTACATAGGTGAAATAAATTATGATGAATTTGATATCCAGGATATTTAGAATACAAAATAAATATATTTCCTTTAGCTGTCACTTAACTCTAAAATGTATAATAGACTTAAACTATGTATGTACAATACATATACAATACATACTTAGAAGATATTCTAAGTATTTTTTTAAGGAATCAGGAAATGAGGCGAAGTATATCGGATCGATTACCACTTACGAAGGAAAATATAATTCTGGAGGAAAGGTCACTGATGCCGATGATGTAAAACGACGTATCTTATAATAGAAAGGCCACACTTGAAAATAAATTGCACATTTTTAGAGTTTTTCAAAAATGGATTTATGTATGGTAAAATTTAGTATAGCGTATTCCACCAAAATATTTAATTTTAAATCATTCAAAAAACTAATCTTTTTTGGAAAATTTTATTTTATATAAAATCTGCGGTTAATAATGAAATACAAAGTCTGTCGAATGACCTTCTCAACTCTGCTCTCTGCCTTCGAATGATGATTCAACTGAAGACATTTCTCATGGTTTTTAAGCATAATTGTTCCTGTATTTTGCGAAAAACAGCTCTGATGTTTTTCCTTGGGTCATAAATTGGTTGTGAATCATTGACGCACCGCTCGCGTCTCACTTACGTTTTAATCCATACATATAGGGTCACCATAATCTTGTCATCTCAAAGCGGGACTCGTTAAATTTTTTAAGCAAAAATAAAAATTGTAATTATGTTTTCGCAAATAGTGCAGATGTTTCTTGAAATTGTGGATAACGAAGCTATGGGTATACCTGTTCTGTTAGCACCATTAATACGCGCCGTAGCTTTATGAACGAACAGTTTGGAAGAAGGATACAAGTCTTCACCCAAGAGGACTCTCTTCTTGTCTTAACCTACGATTCTCACACTATTCCTAGGGTTTGCTGTTCCCATATCTCAGTAGAATTATTCATTAAAGGATCCTAGAATTTTGTTGCCCAGTTTGGTCGTTGAGTGTTGGCTCTTGGACTCTCAAAATTTCATTATAACGCTTTTTTTTACTATCGGTGACATTTTAAAGTTTCATCCAGAAGTTCAATTAAAGCTCTTTTAGCTATTTCGTATACAAATGGTTCATACCCAGCTTCTATAAGAGCTACGTTCCTTTGGGTGTTGTAAGCCAAATAAAGTAACTTCTTTACCGCTGTAGTTTGAATAACTTCAATTCTATTTCCAGCTTCCAGTCCCTTTATCTCGACACAGTAGAGTGCAGTCGACTGAATACTTGATTAAAGCACATCCTTTTACGACCGCCTTTCTTAGTAGAGAGGACTGGTAAGTGAAAGAGTTGTTAACTTGCGAATCGGTGATAGCTATAAGTATTTACCGACGGTTTCGAGATCGATCCTGATATTGGTAAAGGGCTCTTTTCAGAAACCCCTGGACTAGTCAGCTCATTCAGACTTCCTGATAACAGCAGTGTGTTCTAAGCTGAGGTACTGGCAGCGATAGAAGCTGCTAGACAAGTATCTAATCTATGATGGCAATATCACAAGCGGATATCACCTTTTTCATTGATAGCCAAGTGGCAATAAAAGTGATTTCTGTCATTGAAATCCAATCGAAGCTTGTAACTTACTGTCGCGAAGAGCTAAGGGTTCTTGGTACACAGCACCTCATAAGGCATTGTTGGGTTCCTTCTTACAGTGGTGTCCAAGGTAATGAAGGCACTAACGAGCTAGCAAGAACAGCGTTGCCAGAACGGGCTCTTTATCGCCAATTGGGCTCCTCGAACTTTTCACTCGCTCCTTCAAATTGTGATTTGCGATAAATCCAAATTTGGGCTATTTAGTTTTGGAATTGGGTGGTTTTAGGCCCCTCAAAAATTGAGAACTTTAAACTTTTGAAAAATCTTTTGTTAATGAGACTACTTACATTTCAATATTTTCTTGTAATTAAATTCTTAACTCGAAGCAGTTGATTCAGTTTGCACTGTAGATGCACTTTCGAAATAAATTGATAGCTTAGGACCAGAGATTATCAATAAATAAATTTAAAATCACTGATTGGAACCCTTGAAGCAATATTATGAGTTTGAACCAGAACTCAGTTGGGTAGAAAATGCTTTAGGAACTTTGAATGGACTAAAAATATGTATGTATGTTCCTATGACTTGTTTAGTAGAAATATTAATGCTAATTTGACTTCAAAAATGAAAGAGGAATCATCTTCTAGCCTCTATGGAACTTTTTAGGCTGCTTGTGAGTTTTAATTGAATTTTGTAAAATATGTATAACATATGTGGTCCTTAAAAAGGGAATTGTTTTATTTTAAATGATGCAACCCCCTAATTTGTGTCAAACAAAAAAAAAATCCCGTAAAGTTTTAACTCATGATTTTATCGTTAACCCGTAAGAAGTATGGGAAAACACATATGTACTTACTTACTTACTTAATGTGGCGCTACAGTCCGGGGTGGACCAGGGCCTCAACCAACAATAAGCTTCTTCCAGCTGGCTCGGTTTCTAGCTAGCTGTCTCCAGTTTCGCACGCCAAGTTGGTTGAGGTCCTCTTCCACTTGCGTGCGCCACCTTTTACGCTATCCTACTCTACTGCGCTGTCCCAAGGGGTTGGATTCAAAGACTTTCCGGGCCGGAGCATTGGTGTCCATTCGCTCTAGGTGACCCAGCCATCTCAGTCGTTGGCTTTTCACTTTTGTGGCTAGGTCGGTGTCGCTGTACAGTCCGTACAGTTCGCTGTTGTATCTTCTTCTCCATTCCCCATCTATGCCGGGATGATAAACGTCTTATACAGGGACAGTTTAGTTGCTCGAGAGATGGCTTTCCTTCTCAATTGCCTTCGTAGCCCAAAGAAACAGCAATTGGCAAGAGTAATTCTTCGTTTGATCTCAACACTGGTATCGTTCGCTGAGTTTATAGTGGATCCTAGGTAGACAAAGTCTCTGACCACCTCAAAATTATAGTGACGTTCTGTCCGAGACGTCGGTGTTGGGTGTCCTTTCTTGTTGACAGCATATATGTATTTTGTTTTGCTTTCATTCACCGTTAGACCCATCTTCTTGGCTTCCTTCTCAATGCTCACAAAAGCACCACTGACATCACGCTTTGTTCGTCCTATTATGTCAATGTCGTCAGCGTAAGCGAGTAATTGGACGGACTCTTGAAAGATTGTGCCTCTAGTGTTGACGTGAGAGTTTTGCACTATTCTTTCAAGAACGATGTTGAAGAAGTCGCATGACAGCGCGTCGCCTTGCCTAAAACCTTTTTTGACATCAAAGGTGTCGGTGAGGTCTTTGCCGACCTTGATGGAGCAGCGTGCATTCTCCATCGTCATCCTTCACAAACGGACGAGTTTGGCAGGGATGCCAAAACTAGACATTGCTTTACATAGCTCGTCTCTATAGATGCTAACATACGCGGCCTTGAAATCGATAAAAAGGTGGTGGTTATCGATTTGAAACTCCCTGGTTTTCTCCTAGATCTGCCGTAGTGCGAATATTGGTCGATGGTGGACTTCCCTGGCCTAAACCCACACTGATATGGACCTATCAGGTTGTTGACGAATGGCTTCAGGCGTTCACAAAGTACGGCAGAGAAGATCTTGTAGGCGATATTAAGAAGACTGATGCCTCTGTAATTGGTGCATGGGAAAACACATGTAAAATGTTCCAAAAAATTTTGAATTTTTATAACTTTGCTGAAAATGTATAGAAAAATTTAAATTTTAAACGAATAATTTTAATTAACTTTAATTTTCGACTCCAAGATTTTTCAAATTGGGCTCCACTCATCTTGCAAAATCTGGAAACACTGAGCAAGAATAGGATCAACACTTGATACTAATCAGGCAGAAACAACCGTTCAGGTTCCATCCTGTTATCTTAAACAGGTAATCGGAAGCAAAATTCAAGCTACGGCAAGGACGAGATGGTGTTCGCTCGATACCTGTGATATAGTCAGAAAACTTTGGCCTAGTTTGAAGTTTCAACAAATAAACGTAAACATCATTCAACTGAGTAAAAAGTCTCAATTCTCCTTTCTCGCGAGCATCACCACTAGCCCCAATCACCTGGGTAATCACAATGAAAATATAAAACTCAGTATGGACGACTTATGCAGGGGATGTGTGGTGACGAAAAGATACACGAGGATACTCCTCACAACCTGTATCACTGCTCTGCGCTATATATCATCTATCATACTTCTTCAACGACTCAAAGGAACTCTGTAACATTCCAAGCCCAAGCAAAAACCCGTTGAAATTTATTAACGCTACAAAAAGGCTTGAACATTCCTTACCTCTATCAACCAAGAGATTGGATACCTCTCCAACCACAGTCAAAAGTCATAAAAAGGGTTCAGGACGACATAATGGAACACAAAAATGACTGAACGACGCCGACGTGACAAGCGTGCTTTTTATAGGAGCGGTAATAAACGGAGAATTGGCACCTCACCTATACAACACCAGGTTTTGCCGCTTCTACGGTGAACACGAGTGTCAGTGAGCTGATGGAGCCATCTCTCCTTAAGATCGATAAAATCTTCTTGAGGTAAAGAACGGACACATACACCAACCATTTACCTATCATGGATTATTTCTCATGTGGGGGTAAAGAATGATCACGACCTTAAAATGCATCTATGCCTCTCCTCAACCAGGTGACTTGTGACATTTCTTCAATGACTAAGAAATTCCTTCCGACATTTCAGGCTATAGTTTGCTGAAACTCATCATCACATAAGAAAAGTGGCAAGTTGTCTATCCATGTGCCATCAGCTAACACATATGTTTGGGAGCGGATATCAGTTTTTATATTAATACTGCAGCTAGAGTAAAATTTTCTAGGCAGCTGTTGGTTTTCAATATAGAAATTAAAGTCGCATATTTATACTCCTTCTTCTCTCCGCCGACAATTCTCTTCTTTTTTAAATGAACAAGTCCTTTTTGATATCAGCCCCAACCCCCAGCGATTTTTTAACCTATTCATAATAATTCTAACAATGGATTTTATTCTATTATTATTTTTCTTGTTCAATTGTTGTGCAAAGGGCAGATAAATACAAAAGTAAATCACTCCCATAAAGCACAAAAAGCATTTTCTTCAACATCTAATAGCAACATAGCTCATAAAAAATGTCCTTGGCCATTCAAAATTGTGGCTTAAAAGAACATAAACGAATGAATAAGCGCGCCGCCTTTATTCTTTTCTTGACTGACTTAAGTAATTTTTCATGACTTTTCTTTTGACAATGCCAATTAAGATGATAAAAAATAAAAGCTGTGTGAACAATATCTATAAAAACAAAACGAAAGTAATAACCACTTCAAAAAATATTCATAACTTCGTCCTTAAACAAAAGTAAACATGAAAAAAAAGGACACGCGACGCATTAAAAATTCTCATTAAGTACTAAAAATAATAAAAAAAGAAAAAAAAAACCCAACGATAAACGATGAAACATAGAAAATGGATGACCACCATTTCCGCCTTGAACTCTTTTAATGAAAGAAAGAATTGTCAACGTTCAGCGCGCAAAAACGCTAAAGCAAAAGGAATTAATTTATTTTCTTCAGCTCATTTTTCAATTTTAAACAAAATCATTCCGAACGAATGAAGAACAAGAGTTGAGTTGAAGAAATAAAAAGGATGGACCGCGAACAATATCTATATATCTCAGTATTTGTGGTCTTTTATGCAAATTAATGTCCTGAAGATGTGTCCTTGATCTATTCGTAGATAAAATATAATAAAATCCAACCATTTTTCTCATTGACGGCGGGCGGCGGCGTCATCGTCGTTGGTCGTCCCATTTAAGAAACCATTAGTGAAGAGATAAAAATCAAATATTAGTAGAGCTCTCCAATTTTAAGGATTTTTATATTTTTTTTTGTTGGTCAATCGCTGTGCAATTTGGATTAGATTGTTAAAAAAAAGAGAGAATTGTAAAGTTTGACTGCTTCAGTCTGCCTTCAAGATATTCGTTTCAATATTTTGAAGAAGCTTTATACAGAGAAAGGTATATGGGATTTTAAATGCATGGCTGGATTGTACGAAGTCGCTCTTGCATTTCAATTTTCAAGGCTATAACGTGACTTGGCTTTGAAAATGTGGATTTATTAGTTTATAAACGGACAACGGCTGTCTGCATAGGGCCACTAATAAAGGTAAAATTGTCAATAGCCGTGACTTATAAGCACTCTCGAAGCTTAACTGATAGCCAAAAATCGTATAAATACAAATCGGTGACAGTAATAAAAAGTAAGTATTCGCCACAGTAGTAGTACCTCGTGTCATGATGGTTAGTGCGTAGGACTAGGTGTGCTTCGTTTCCCAGCCATGCCACCTAAAAGCAGAAATGTTTTATCCAAGTTACTGCGTCTTGCGAGGAACTGACAAATCCTCCAAGAGTATAATTGTCATGAAAAAGTGCATCTCATCTAGCCGTTCGGACTCGGCAAAAAATTGTAGGTCCCCTCCATTCCTGCCAAAAAACACGCACACAGGAATGGTTGAGAGTTGTAAGTCACTAGGCTATGGTTCTCCACGAGCTGTTGCGCCACCCAATTTATTTTTTTTTTTATTCGCCACAGTACATAAATCTAAGGTTCTCCTAATATATTGCATAGGCAACCCTTGTCAGCAGTTTAAAACGCTATTCGAAAGCAATTGATACTTGACAAGTAAACAGACTTCTGGATATGAAATTTTCACCAATTTCTGATGAATAAGAAGAACTGGATACAAATTAAAACGCTATAAGCATATTAGGATAGGAAAGATAGGTTCTGGGGTTGAAAAAACTAATTGCTTTGATGGTATGAATTCAAAACCTGATCATACCGTTTACATGGAATTTGGCTCGAATGAAAAATGGCCCAAACAAAAAATGAAAACGGCCCCAAAAATGTATCTGAAAAGCAACAAAAACATAAAAAAGATTAAATTTTATGAATTGGGGTTGATTTTTAATTGTGCTGGATCCGAAACTGTACCCAAGCGAACGAGACGTAGAGACTCTTGGATATCCCAAGACACCTGGGATAAGATCGAACTTCGCAAATCGTTGAAAATTTAAATAAATGCCGAAGCAGATATTCAACGAAAAGCTGACTTGCGAAGAGAGTACCGCATTGCACATAAGATGGTCTATCGTTGTGTGAGACGTGACAAGAGGGTGAGGTTAGATGGACTCGCAGATAATGCGGAAATTGCTGCCAGAAGAGGAGATATCCGGGAACTGTACCAAATAGCCAAAGACATGATCGGGAAAAAAAGCAACACCAATCATCCTGTAATGGATGTGGATGGCACACTTTTGGTATCGATTGAGGACCAGCTTCGTAGATGGAAGGACCATTTTTGTGCCCTGCTAAATGAGGATTCAGTTGAGCAGAGTGCTAAAATGCCCCGACTAAACGAGACGCGCAAATCCTATAGGGGTATTGACATAGAACCCCCGTCAGAATCGGAAATCCATACAGACATAAATCTCCTCAAAAACAACAAGGCAGCTGGACTGGACGAAATACCAGCTGAATTCCTGAAAGCCGATCCCGTAACAGCGGCTAGTATTTTACATCCGCTGATACAAAACATTTGGGAAAACGAATGCTATCCCACGGACTGGAAGGATGGTGTGATTGTTAAGTTGCGTGGTATCACCGTTTTGTTCGTTTTCCCAAAACTAATGGCAACCATCATTCTCGAGCGAATAAGAGATAGAATCGAGTCTACACTTCCGCAGTGGTCGATCGTGTGTCGACCATATCAACACCCTGCGTATCGCCCTCGAGCAGTCGATGGAATTTCAATCACCACTTTACCTCATGTTCGTGGATTTTGAGAAGGCCTTTGATCGAGTCAACCGAGAATGTATATGGAGATCGTTGCTTGGTAGAGGAACTCCACCAAAAATTGTTGCCATTATTAAAGAGTCCAACAACAACGCAAGGTGTTTTGTTTTGCACAATGGGCAGCTATCCGACTCCTTCGTAGTGCAACAGGGTGTGAGACAAGGGGGTGTTCTATCGCCAATTCTCTTCCTGCTGGTGATGGATGACGTATTGACGGCCAGTGGTGGTACAGCTGAGAGACAGGGCATTCAATGGAGAGCGTTAGAAAGGCTCAGTCACTTAGACTATGCCGATGACATATGTCTACTGGCAAAAAACATCAGTGGGCTGAACGGGATGTGCCAAACACTGCAAGTGAAGGGAGAGTCGAGTGGTCTAAGAATAAACAGCAAAAAGACAAAAATAATGCTCACAGGCCGCTCCACACAGCAGCGTATTTTTTTACAGGAGACGCCAGTTGAAGTAGTGGAACAGCTTAACTACCTTGGCAGTATTGTTTCTGCAAACGGTGGTACGGATCTGGACGTTAAAAGTAGAATAAATAAAGCTCTTGCTGCCTTCGGTAATCTTTCCCCAATCTGGAAATCAAGTCAAATCTCCTTACGCACTAAGTTTGAGATTCTTCGAATCCAATGTCAAATCCGTGCTGTTATAGGCTTGTGAAACCTGGAAAGTCACGTCTACCATTTCGAAGAAATTCCAGGCTTTTGTGAATCGCTGTCTTCGCCACATCCTAAAGATTCGCTGGCAACAAATAATATCAAATGAGGAATTGTGGCGCAGGACAAGTCAAGAGCGGCTGGACGTCGACATAAGAAAGCGTAAATGGCGTTGGATTGGTCACCAACTGAGGAAACCAAACGATGAAATTGCAAAGCAGTCCTTTGAATGGAATCCTCAGGGTGCAAGGTGGGTTGGAAGACCAAGAACAACATGGAAATCAACTGTCTTAGCGGAAGCAGAATCCCAAAGGAAGACTTGGCCACAGCCAAAGTACCTTGCAGCAGACCGTGAAGGATGGAGACGTTTTGTTGACGTCCTATGCCCCAGCCGGGGTTACAGGACACGATGATGATCGAAGTTTCTGGAAGTATAAACGTATTGAAAGTGATTTTCTTAAAAATTTGAAACTAAATTCGAAATATGGTAACTTTTTTTGAGAAGCAATAAAAGAAATTGGTTTTTTGTCTTTTTTTAATGAATTTTTT
Organism: Dasysyrphus tricinctus; assembly: GCA_963921185.1. Lineage (NCBI taxonomy): Eukaryota > Metazoa > Arthropoda > Insecta > Diptera > Syrphidae > Dasysyrphus > Dasysyrphus tricinctus. The sequence continues at coordinate 145,315,983 of OY992530.1, forward strand.
TTTGTGGATGTTGAGAGTTAACAGTACCTATAGTATTCGAAAAAATCGCCCAAAAGAACGCTGCCTCTTAAAAAACAACATTCTTTTCAAATTTAATTAATGCTTACAAAAGATCTGTTTTTCAACATTTTTGCCCACCTTTTTTCTTTTTTTGATCATAAATATCTATTTGATTTTAAAATTACTTTATTTTTTATTTTTTTAATTAACTTTAACTGTTCTCCAATTTGTTGTGTAAATCATCAAATCATCATGAAAAGACTTACGATTATCTCCTTTTTCCTTAGGCTAGAACTCTTTTTGCGCTCTTATAACTGCCCGTGAGTTAGTTTAAGAGTGATGCACTTTGAATTCACTTATCTATCTAACCATTTGAAAATTCAGAAATGTAGTTTCGAGAGGAAAATTTAATGTGAAAACGACGACATAGCGTTTCCCCATTTCACACAAAAACAGAAAACTGTTTCTTTGAAATACAGGAGTGAATTCTATAGAAAAATTAAAGAATATGACTCAGCAGTTCCATTTTACTTTTGTGCTCCTGAGCAGCATGAAGACCATTTCAAATATCTAAAAGTCGTTGTTCGTAACGAGCAAGGGTGACATAAGGGGCTTATTAAAATCTACTTCACCGATAAAAGTGCATATTTTGTTTCTTGGATATAGTACTGACGTTTACTGGTGTTATTATATTATCTATCCTTGGTATTTTAAATATTCCGTGTAATTCGCTATACAGCTTTTGCCCATTGTTACCGACAAATGATCACTTATGTATGTATTTAATTTAAAAAAAAATTCCACTTGTATACACAGATCCGCAGACAATAACGTGGTTTCCAGCAACCTTCTTACTACCAACGAATCTATACATGTATTGAGGGTAAGAACCCGATGATATTACTACTCGCAATGAACCAATTAATTCATCGAGCTATAATGACGTCTATCGATTTACTTTTTATACTTTTATCAGCAGTGGATATACCTACCATAAGCCCACTACTTGAAAGCTAATACTCGTCTACCGCATTATAAATGACATAAATACTAAAAATAGTTGAAATGGTGGTCCTATTTCCCACGTGCCTGAGTCCAAAAAAATTACCAGAAACCATATTCTTCATAATGAATAAAGATTTTTATTTCCAACTCTATTCATTTCATTATTATTAAAAATAAAAAATCCTAGCTACAGCTCTATAGAAATAAAAAAAACATCCCCACAGATGAAATTACAACCACCAAAAATCCTATCCTTTCTTTGAAAAGCTTCAAAACAAATCTCTTTTATAACAAGATCCTCAAGAAAGCCTATCTGAATTAAAAATTATATGTAAATAATGCACAGAGAGATTACCAGTTTACAAGCCCTCAAATTAATTTATTTTTTTTTCACTCTCTCTTCTGGGGGTACAATTTTCCTCTTTTTTGATAAAAAAATTTCTGAAAAAACTCTTTTCATCCTATTAAAGGCTAACAGAGAGCCTTACATTCCTATAAGCCTTTAGGAAAAAAAAAAAATTAAAAAATGAAAAAATACTAAAAAAAAAAAGTTCCTCTTGGAACTCTCATGAAAAGGAGATAAATTACACATAAGCATGGGCGTAATAGAGAGAAGAAGACTCCTTCTGTCCCAGGATAATACACGAGAAGGAGAAAACTTTTTTGATGTGAAAATCCACTCTTGAGGAAAAACTTTTAATAATCTGAATTATCCGGTTCCGTATCGCATAGTCTGTCTCTATCTCGGATTTTTATATTCATGCCACTTATGTACCTTGTGTCCTGCACCCCACCTTTCACTACATTTATTCCAATTCCAACACAGCAGCAACCGTCTGTGGGTTTTTTTTTTATTTTTTTTGTTTGTTTCCTGTGAATATTTGTGCTGTTTGTTTATATGCGCATTTAACAGCCAACTAACTCACCACACTATAGCACCAAGCAAAGGCAGTGGAGCAGAGGAAGAAAACTTAGTGCCAGGCCAAAAGGATTCTTAAAGCAACAGTGCGGCGCGGTGCTAAATATGAACAACTTTAAGAAGTTTCTTCCAGCACTTTAGCTTAATGCGTTTTAATCTGGCGTAAACGCTTTGGTCCGATTCTTTGCTAGGAAACGAAAGGAGGGAATACACCTAGAGGTACCCCGTTCTTATTAAGTTGGGTCTGCTTGGATGCACACACTTCTCATCTCAATCTTTGGTTATTCCTATTTTGCTTGGGCTGCGATAAACTCTTGGCAAAACGGTTGTAGGTATGCGAGAGCATTATATTTCTGATGCAGTCAGGTGGAACTAATGTTAATACTTATTAAGAATCCTTTAGTGGAGTTTTATCTAGAGTTTCAGGAGAGACAAATATATCATTTTCTAGTGGTTCATTCAAGGTTTCAGGGATAAATCTATGAATTTTAAAACTATACGTATACATGCTTGTTCCAAGTATAGCTCTACAGAAAGGAGATTTATTAGCAGTTTGGAAACAAGGGTTGTAATTATTTTTAATAAAAACTAAGATACCTATTGCAAAAGTTTTGAGTTATAAAGTAGATAATTTATTTCTTAGGTACATATGGATTTGTGATCAAGCATTTCGGTTTGTAATATTAGTACGAGTTTTTAGAAGTTTCTGTACTTAGTCAAATCGTTACTGTCGTTAAAAATGAACTTATAATTCTAGGAAAAGGGTTTCTATAGGAGATTTAGTCATAGGCGCAGCAAGGGGGGCTAAGGTGGGCAGTGTCCCCTTAAAAATGAACTGCCCACCTTAAAAAAAATCGACAGTTCAACTTTTGTGGTTCTACAACCCACCAAAAAAGAAAGATTGAACAGCAATATTTGCCAACCTTAATATTGTTTATATTTACACATTGCATCACTGTCGGGGAAGCCTCAATTCGGTGCATTAAACCGATTCAAGCACAAACCTAGTTGAACCGGTTTAAATTTGTCTCAAACCAAGTTAGCTTGAATCTTGAAGATGAGTAGGTTGTCTGGTTTAAAAAGATATAAGGTAAATCGCCAAAAAATTGAAATTTTTATTTATATTAAAATTATAATTAATTAATAATATTAAAATTAATTTAGGAATAAGGAAGAAATCGTTTTTCAATTTTGGTGTGCGCTCAGATTATTTTAGTATTACGATGGCTCCATCTAGCAAAATATAAGGTTATAAAACGAATGTTAAGTTTAAGTAAAAAATTGGAAAAAAATATAGAGATTTGAATTCAAAAAAGTAAAACCATTAAGAGCTAAAAATATTTCCTGTTTTGTGTACGTCGCCAAATCGATTTTCATGCCACCAAATGAAAAATCGTCTGTTTGGCGATAAATCGCTATACATCTGACAAATTTGGAACATAGACCGAAACGTTATTCGGTTGGGTTTGTTTAAAATTAAAGCTTACGGCTCGGTTTCGGTATTATTAACTCGTTCGTCATCGCCTCAGGGATAACGTACTAATTGCTCTGTAACAGACAAATCAAACCGAATAATTGGAATTAAAAAAAAATCTAAACCGAGTTGCGTCTACCTATCGCCTGCGTTTTATGGGGAACAATATAATGTGGATGAATTTAAAACCTCAACAAAATCAGAAATGTTTATTTTTTTACTGTTCCGGCAAATGATTGATGATGATGATGATGATGATTGGATGACATTTGGGTCAAAATACACTTTTTCTGTACCAGGGCCTACAGACAGTACAGTCCATACCTTTGAAACATTAACATTTAACACCTCAGGAAAAACAAACTTATTTTCCAGCAACAGTTGTGGCAAAAGCAATACACTTGATTTGGCATCCCATATCGAAACCGAAGATTTTAAGAGAATAAATATTATAATTAGTATACCCAGGTAGATTTGTTAATCAAGGCCTTTTTTGATTTTTTAATGCAGCTTTGATTTTTGTTTTTAATGGTTTAGTATTTAAATTCATATTTTGAAGTTTCTTTTCAAAATGCGATCAAAGTTTTAGTGGAAACATTTATTTTTCTTTTCAATAATTGACTCAAAAGACTAGCTCTTTTTTAAAGAAAAATAAAATTGAATAATATTTATACTCTGTTGAGTTGAGTAGCAGGGCCGTAGCAAGATGGAAACAAGTAGGGCAGAAATAAAAAAAAATTACTTTGGACTAGATCGCACGAAATTGCTTTTGTGGTCCAAGGCTCTAGTGTGGGTAAGCATTGAAGGTAATTAAGTTTCAAGTATTTATAACAATGACAATTAATGTTGTGAAGGGATAAGCTTTAAAAAAAGGAATAACCAAATTTAATTTTTCATTGACCGTTACTGATATTCTTTTGGGGAAAAAAATAATTGTGCTTCCCTTTTGAAATGAGGTGCAACAAATATTTGAAGCAAATTGATAAACACTATAAGGATCTAGCGTCTAGATCGATGTACAGTGGACGCATAGACGCATGGACGCACAGAGGTAAAGACGCAAATACTGGTGTACTGAGGTCAGGGCGGGACAAAAATCATTTTCTCGACTCGATTTTTGACAGTGCAGTTTGATCAAGTAATAGATGAATCAGGATTTTTTTATGAAATTAGTTTCTGAATATAAAAATCCAGATAAATGAAATTTCAGTAATTTTGAAGCAAAAAAAGCATACTTCAAAAATGATTATTTTTAGCCCTCCTCTTAGTTCCTCGAATTTTTTAAATCGGTCCCATTTTTAAGTGAGATAGAAAATTCAGCTAAGAAAAAATTTATGTTCCTTTCCCCTTCCCGGTCGAACAAATGTTACACTGAACCATCATTTATCAAAATTATCTGCTAAAATCCGCGAACCTTCAAAAACACCCATTTGGTCTTAAGACCCCGAATAATAAAAAAAAATGAATGACATTTTGACATTTTTACTTGCGATTATAGGTACTATAAGGCAAGTTTTGGATTCGTGTAAAAAAAAATTTTGAGACAACAATCAAACATGATATTACGATGATAGAGAACACCAAAAAAGTGGGTGGCAAAATTCTGTCTGTCTGTCTGTCTGTCTGTCTGTCTGTTCGTCTACAGCCTAAACGGCTCGATCGATTTTCTTCAAACTTGGTACTTAGTGGTTTTTGGTGATTCTGCCAACACGTTTTTTTCATTTTTTTTTAGAACCAAAAATAACGGTACCTGTCATACATTTTTTTTTTGGCAAATTTACATAATCGTATTTTTCTCAAAAACGGCTCGACAACTTTTCTTAAAAAAAATTCAATAAATTTATTTTAGTAAAGGCTTTCTTTGGGTGGAAAACCATTTTTCAAAAATGGTTATTAATGGTACCTCCCAAGGAACCATTTTTTTAATTTTTGGTTTTATTCAAAATGGTATGACCGATTTAAATTATTTTTTTTACACAGAAGCTTCTAAAAAATGTTAATAGTTTTGTGTACCAATATTTTTGAAAAAATATTTTTTGGATTTTTAAAAAATATTTCAAATTTTTTTTTGGGAATTCAAATATTTCGAAAATGCCTTCATAGATTTTTTTGAAACTCGATATTAAAGATTTTTTTAGTACTCTCTAAAATATTTTTAGAAAAAATTTTACATTTATGAAAAAATAACGGTACCTTCCATACAAAAGTGAAAAAACCGCAAGGGAAAATATTTTTTTGCTTGAAAACGACTCCTACGATTTTGATTAAACTTTTTCATATATTTAAATTAGTACGGTCTTCCATCAAAAACTATAAAATTTTACAAATAGCAACTATTAGTAGTACCTGTCATAGTACGTATTTTTTTATTTTGAGTTTTCTCGTTATCAGCTTAACGGATTTAAATGAATTTTTTTATGTACAAATTTCAGATAAGATTAAATAATATTGCATATCAAAATTTTCAAAAAAAAAGTTTTTGGATTTTTAAAAAAAGTTTCAAACTTTTTTTTTTGAAAATTCCATATCTCAAAATCGGGTTGACAATTTTTTTTTCAAATTTTGGTTTTATATACACATAAATATAAAGTTTAAATCTTTAAACTTTTTTACGTCACTTTTTTTTACTGTGGTGTTATATTTTTCAAAAAATTCAAAAAAAATTCTAGGGGGGACAAGTGTTAAAAAGGGGGACACTTTTTAAACACTTGTCCCCGCTAGAAAACTGCCGATGCCCCCTTTTCGTCATTTTAAATCTGGTAACCCTAAGTCGAGTTCTTGACCATGATCCAACGCGAGCACTTATGCAAGAATGCAAGTAAATTGGTTACCGTCGATCACTTTTGCATGAATGCATGCTGTTGATTGCAGATTATATTTTTACAGATGAATGTGAAACTATCGCACATTACTTGCTCAAAAAGCTTGGGAGTGCAAATTATTAATTATTATCAGCAGGGAAAGGATTTTGTTGCCTTTAAAATTAAAAAAAAGGCAACATAAAATCTGTTGAAAAAGCAACTTAACATTCTATTATAGAGACATTCAACACACAGCTTCTTAAATTTCTCGTAACAGCTTTCTACGATTGTTTTCTAAAAGCGGCAAAATGAGTGGATCCTATTTAAAATTCTATAGAATTCATTCACTTCAACATTTTTGGGAAGTTTGGATAATTGAATTTGTACAGCATTTATTGGCCTAACAGTCTTAAGTAGGTACCGTACTTACACATTATTTAACGGCAAAAGCATTTACCAAATTTTCGTTGATATTCTTTAAAATTGAAAAAACTTGCCAGCCAAATTGAAATTCCTTGATGAAAATAATAGCTTTGTTCCAAAGATTTTAGCGCAAACATTGGAAGTCTTTGAAATTTCGATGAAATTCTATCAGAGATAAATTGTGGGAAAAAAGTGTGCAACGATTTGGTAGCAACTTTTGGCAAACATTTTTTTGTATGTAGGTATCTGACATTTTTCCTATGTTAACCTGGCATTTGACAGACTAAATCATTTCTGCCACAAGAAATTTCTTGAACAGAATTTGTCACAAAGGGGAAATGTGTTGCCCTGGTGAACACTGTTTTCTGCCCATAACAACCCAATTTTTGAATTGTAGAACAGGAATAGGGCAAAAATTGGTGACAAATATCTATTAACATTGGCCGCTTTTGTTAATCTTTGGAACAAAGCACATGTTAGTGAATACAAAAAAAGTATGTACACAGAAATTCAAAACTACTTTTTTTATTCTTATACATATTTTGTATCATATATCTAAAAAAAACGATGAACTCTGAAGGAAAAAATGCCAAAAAAGGCTAACTAGGCAAAAATGCTAAAAAGTCACTAACAGGTACAAATGGCAAAATAAAATGAATATTTTTTTAATCAGGAGGCATGAAACGTATTTTTATAAAGTCGATACTTTCAAAAGAAAAGTTAGCATACCTTATCCTATCTTTGATTATCAGCAAACAATTCTTCTATTTCTCGGAAACGGTACTTACGAATTGGAGAAAATTTTAACAGTTGGTTCTCTTAACAAGGAGAAGGTAAAGGAAATAATGTTTAATAAAAAACCGCATTTTCTTATGCTTGGTTTCTCTGAAAACATTCGGTTTGAATGAAATTTTCTGACTTTGTTCTTCTTAGCTGGAGGAAGTGAATTTTGTGATATCCATTATCCACTCACTGCCACACCTATTTTGTCTAATATCTTGGTTTCTCCGAAACTGCTTCAACAATTTTACCAAACTTATTAATTTAATAACCAGTACTCCACCTATAAAGCAAATTTTTTTCTTTGTTCATTAATTACACTGGTTTACAAAATAATAAAAAATGTATGTACATTTGACGCGGCTATTTTTTTTTATGTATTTTGGTCTGCTGAATTCAAAAATCACATTAAAAAAAATTTTTATGGATACGTTTTCATGATATGATTTTTTAAACTTTTTAGGTTTTTTTTTAAGTAGCAGTACTTTTTGGGCCATATCTAGAGTTAGAAATTACCAATATGCCTGAAAATTGATTTTAATCAATCAGATTTGAATTTCTAACAAATATCATGTTCATTATTTCTAACCGGTGCAGTAGTTTAACTTTAGTGAGTCGAAATAAAGAAAAAAAAATGTTTTTTTTTTTGTTTTTTTTTTTAAGCGTTCAATTCAAACTTTCCCAAAGGAAAAATATAAATCGTAAAATTATGACCAATTTTAAATATTCTTCGTAGAGATTTACCCTTTGCAAAGAAAACAAGATATTTGAAAAGAAAATCTATGAATAAATTCTAAAGTTACGACCATCAATGAGCAAATACAAAAATACATTTTTTTTTTTAATTTCATTTTTAATTAGGAAATGGATTTCTTCTATTTCCATTATTTTATTTCATAAAAATTTAACTGTTTAAGAAATAATTCTTGGTTTTTGAATGTCTTTTGTTTTTCTCAATATCCGTTTCTCTGATGAGGAACCAAATGTAATCACCCATCATTCTTTCATCCCAAAATCCTTGGTAATTCTGCTCCATTGATTTCATTTCTTGGTGGAATCTTTCACCATGCTCGTCACTTACGTCACCCAGATTATTTGGGGAAAAATCTAAGTGCGAGTGCAAGAAATGGATCTTGAGAGACATATTCACACCTGTTCGAAAAAGATACATAAAAGAAAATGAAATAGAAAAAGCAACTATATTATACCAATTTTTTCATATTTCTTGAGTAAATCAGCTACAATTGCCTTGTAATTCGTATTTTTCGTATTTCCAAGGAAGTCGGAAACAATCAATTTAAACGCATTTCAGGCTGCAGCTTCATCGGGTGACAAATAGGATTGAAACTTTTGATCTCCAGTCAGTTTCCTTATTTGGGGACCATCAAAAACTCCTTCCTTGGTCTTTGCGGGTGAAAGATTTTGGAAAATAGTTTGTAGGTAGTTAATCGCTTGGCCTTCCTTGTTAAACGCTTTTACAAGGTTTTTAAAAAGCCCCAATTTGATGTGTAGAGGTGGAAGGATAATGTTTTCTTTTTTGACGAGAGGCATAATACTTTATGTTTTTTCACCCACTACGTCGTTTTTCCTCTTTTGCCATTGCTTTTTTCTATAATGATGGGTGCGATCACGACTGTCCCAGAGACATAAAAAACAACAATGTTTTGTATACCCACCCTGCATGCCACATAGCATGCCTACTATTTTCAGATCTGAACAAACTTTCCAGGCGTGATCTGTGTACTTGATGTATTTAAACAACTCGACCATCGTCTCATAGGACTCTTTTGTGGTGACAGCGTGAGCAATGGGTATCGATGGTTTCTCGTTGCCGTTATGCAATAGAACTGCTTTTAAGCTGGCCTTACTGCTGTCAACAAACAACCGCCACTCTTCTGCATTGTAAGGCTGCTTGAGTTCCTCAAACAAACCGGGAATGTTTTCACAAAAGCATATTTTATTTTTCATAGTAAAATACTTGGCATAAGCCCTATCACGGTCTCTAAAATATGTGCTTTTCACACCAGCAGCCAAAAAGTTATATTGCTTCATCCGAGATGCGTGCAGTTCTGCTTTTTCTTTTGAGAGCTCCAAATCTCTCACCCAATCATTTAATTCAGCCTGAGTAAGGAGATGTTGTTCTAAACCTAGATCGAATTCGCTTTCGTAACATTTTTCCATACCATCTGAAGAATCGGAAGTTGTTTTCAGGTTAGCTAAATTGGGACTCTTTGGAATGGGAGATGTCTCCGAGTGTCTTGGAAATGTAACAGATTGAACATTTGCATAAGCCCATTGCATATTTTTTCCAATACCCGTGCGTTTTCTTAGGCAAAAATAACAGTCGGTTGAATGACAGAAAGGTTGATTCCAGATCATTGGTGTACTGAATTTCATAGTGCGTCTAATTAAAAAACAAAAAATAATAATACCAAACTCATAAAATGGTAATGGTAGATGTCTCGAAGTGAAATACTTTTACTTTTTGCATTAATTTCCGGTTTATAAGACCGCCATATTAGAAATAAACACAAATTCGATTTTGTGCACGGGAGCAGGACGCTTGACACCCCCACAACAAATGCAACTAGCATAACCTCAAACGATTAATCCAAGTTCTACAGTATATTACTACTTATCTATATTTGTATTTTTCGACAAAAAAAAAGACTTGCCATTTATTAAATATAATGTACATACATACTCTGAGGATCCATAAGCCCACTCATTGAGAATAATATGACACGATAGGCATATAATACTTGGGGTCCATCGTTCTTTCACATTTTCAGCTCTCATTTTAAAATATTGAAAATAATGTTCACGGAGCGAGCTCGTAAATTTACGTTTATTTTTACTTGCGATTATAGGTACTATAAGGCAAGTTTTGGATTCGTGCAAAAAAAATACAATGCACGACTGGGTCGCACGTACTTGCTCTTATGTTCAAGACACTGCGAGTTTAAGAAAATTGTATATACAAACATGGAAATTATGAGAGAAAAATGTAGAGAAGCATGAAATACGACATTTAAATTAGCTAAAACAGCTCTTTTGACAGTTTGAGGTGAAAAAAGAGTATGCCATCTTAATTCATGATGGAATATGATTGTATGGGAAAAAAAATTTTAAAATCGTTGGAGCGGTTTTTTTTTAAATTAATTTTTTATATATAAAATTCTTAAAACATTTTTAAGAACAAATTTTGGTATGCAGGTTTTAACTTTATATTTATGTGTATATAAAAACAAAATTTGAAAAAAAATTGGCAATTCGTTTTTGAGATATCGAATTTTCAAAAAAAAAGTTTGAAACTTTTTTTAAAAATCCAAAAACATTTTTTTTGAAAATTTTTATATGCAATATTATTTGATTTTATCTGAAATGTTTACATACAAAAATTCATCTAAATCCGTTCAGCCGATAACGAGAAAATTCTAAATAAAAAAATACGTTCTATGACAGGTACTATAAATAGTAGCAAAGTGTAAAATTTTATAATTTTTGGTAGTAGATCGTACTAAATTTAGTATATACGAAAAGTTTAATCAAAATCGTAGGAGTCGTTTTTAAGCAAAAAAATAATTTCCTTTGCGGTTTTTTAACTTTTGTATGGAAGGTACCGTTAGTTTTTCATAAATGTAAATTTTTTTCTAAAAATATTTTAGAGAGTACTAAAAAAGTCTTAAATATCGAGTTTCAAATAAATCTATAATGTCATTTTTGAAATATTTGATTTTCAAAAAAAAATTTTGAAACATTTTTTAAAAATCCAATAAACATTTTTTCAAAAATGTTGGTACACAAAACTATTTATATTTTTTGAAAGCTTCTGTGTAAAAAAAATAATTGAAATCGGTGGTACCGTTTTGAAGAAAATCAAAAATCAAAAAAAAGGTTCTTTGGGAGGTACCATTAATAACCATTTTTGAAAAATGGTTTTCCACTCAAAGAAAGCCTTTACTAAAATAAATTTATTGAATTTTTTTTAAGAAAAGTTGTCAAGCCGTTTTTGAGAAAAATACGATTATGTAAATTTGCCAAAAAAAAATGTATGACAGGTACCGTTATTTTTGGTTCTAAAAAAAAAATGAAAAAAACGTGTCGGCAGAATCACCAAAAACCACTAAGTACCAAGTTTGAAGAAAATCGATCGAGCCGTTTAGGCTGTAGACGAACAGACAGACAGACAGACAGACAGACAGACAGACAGACAGACAGACAGACAGACAGAATTTTGCCACCCACTTTTTTGGTGTTCTCTATCATCGTAATATCATGTTTGATTGTTATCTCAAAATTTTTTTTTTGCACGAATCCAAAACTTGCCTTATAGTACCTATAATCGCAAGTAAAAATTTGAGATAACAATCAAATATGATATTACGATGATAGAGAACACCAAAAAAGTGGGTGGCAAAATTCTGTCTGTCTGTCTGTCTGTCTGTCTGTCTGTCTGTCTGTTCGTCTACAGCCTAAACGGCTCGATCGATTTTCTTCAAACTTGGTACATAGTGGTTTTTGGTGATTCTGCCGACAAGTTTTTTTCATTTTTTTTTAGAACCAAAAATAACGGTACCTGCCATACGTTTTTTTTTTTGGCAAATTTACATAACCGTATTTTTCTCAAAAATGGCTTGACAACTTTTCTTAAAAAAAATTTAATAAATTTATTTTAGTAAAGGCTTCCTTTGGGTGGAAAACCATTTTTCAAAAATGGTTATTAATGGTACCTCCCAAAGAACCATTTTTTTAATTTCTGATTTTCTTCAAAACGATACGACCGATTTCAATTATTTTTTTTATACAGAAGCTTCCAAAAAATATAAACAGTTTTGCGTACCAAAATTTTTGAAAAAATATTTTTTGGATTTTTAAGAAATGTTTCAAATTTTTTTTTTGAAAATCAAATATTTCGAAAACGACACGATCGATTTTTTTGAAACTCGATATTAAAGATTTTTTTAGTACTCTCTAAAATATTTTTAGAAAAAAATTTACATTTATGAAAAAATAACGGTACCTTCCATACAAAAGTTAAAAAACCACAAAGGAAAATATTTTTTTGCTTAAAAACGACTCCTACGATTTTGATTAAACTTTTTTAATATACTTAAAATAGTACGATCTACTACCAAAAATTATAAAATTTCACACTTAGCAATTATTAATAGTACCTGTCATAGAACGTATTTTTTTATTTTGAATTTTCTCGTTTTTGGCTAAGCGGATTAAAATAATTTTTTTTATATACAAATATCAAATAAGATTGAATAATATTGCATTTCAAAATTTTCAAAAAAAAAGTTTTTGGATTTTTAAAAAATGTTTCAATTTTTTTTTTTGAAAATTCGATATCTCAAAAACGAGTTGACAATTTTTTTTCAAATTTTGTGTTTATATACACATAAATAAATACTTTTAATTTGCATACCAAAATTTGTTCTTAAAAATGTTATAAGAATTTTATATATAAAAAATTAATTTTTTAAGAAACCGCTCCAACGATTTAAAATTTTTTTTTTCTATAAAATCATATTCGATCAAGAATTAAGATGGCATTCTTTTTTTCCACCTCAAACTGTCAAAAGAGTTGTTTTAGCCAATTTCAATGTCGTATTTCATGCTTCTCTTCATTTTTCTCTCATAGTTTCCATGTTTTATATACAATTTTCTTAAACCCGCAGTGTCTTGAACATAAGAGCAAGTACGTGCGACCCAGTCGTGCATTTTATTTTTTTTTTGACAACATATTTACCACATTTATAGCAAAAATCGTCTGCGTTATTTTCACATTTAAAATACCGTTTTCTTTTACTCATTATATAAAAATTTTATTTAAATTAGGAAAGTAATTTTTTCAAGTTATAAAGAGTTAATGAAATTGAATTTTAATCGACACTATAACGGGCACAATAAAATAATGTGATCATTGTAAAGAATGCACTGTTGGCAACCTCAGAAAAATAAAAATTTAAAAACAGCGCCACCACACAGTAAAAAACAAATGTAGTGATATCTTTGTATATAAAATCTATTCTATTTACTATTCTATATACAATGGTGATATGCCAAATTTCTTATATTATAAAGTCATAAAGTACTGACATGTTGGTACTGCTACCTGCACATAAATAGCCATAACTTTGACTGTTATGCATAGATTGTTTCTGCAAATACCTCTTTTTCTTTGTAAACATATTGGCTTCACATAAAAATAAAAAAAAATTGTTAAATAATGATTTCTTGTTTTCATTGATGAAAGATTAGATTTAGTGTTCCCATTTTCCTTCAAAAATGTTAATTTATTCGAATATTTTGGCACATACCAATCAAACAATTCAACTGACAAAAAAAAACAGAAGTGGTATTCTTTGGGTATTCAATAATATTCAATCAAATCGTTTTTGCAACCGCATATTAGCCAGGATATGGTCTAAATAGTAAATTTGCCTAAAAAATAGGACACACAAATTTAAAAATTCATATCTTGAAAACGCATCCATTCTAATTTTTTTTAATGTGATTTTTGTGTTTAGGAGGCCAAATTACATTAAAAAAAAATAGTGGCATCAAATGAACCTACATTTTGGCTGTAAACCAGTGTTATTGTTAAATTGATATGGATCAAAGTTTTTAAGCGGCTTACGGTACGGTACACAAAATACAATGTATGTATGAGTAAAACTCTGATTAGTTATCTTACACATACATTATGAGTCAGGGTCATAATCCATAAGTCAAAAAAAAAAATTATTTTTGGACTAACATAGAACAGTTGTTAGTTGTTTTCCTTTGAACTTATGACCCTGCGTCAGTATTATTATGTGTCGGATACCAAATTGAAACTTTATTTAGACATTGTGAAGCAAGCACTTAAAAATATTAAGTCATAAAAATACATCTTAGTTAGAAAGAATGTCTTTCATTCATTATGTAGGTAGGTATATTTTATTTCAACTGCTAGACCAAGAAAATGTATATAAGTCGTGCATTTTATTTTTGTTGGTGACTGAGACCAGACTGAAACCAGACGAGACTTTGTCATACGAGACTAAGACGACACTGAGTCATACGAGACCGACACCGATACCGAGACGATAGTTTATCTTTTCGATTTTAACGATACTCTCCAAAGAATCGTTTTGTATGGTATCGTTGCCTGCCAAGCTAAGTTTTCTGAAGTTTCGTGATGCAACATTAAAAAAAAAGCAAAAAAAAAAATGCAAAAGTCCCCTTTTTTCTGTAGCTTTTCACGTATGGCTTGAAAACTATAATTTATTCGTATAGTCAAAATACAATTGAAAGTAACATAATTTCAAACAAATCTCCGTTTAAGGTTTTCTCCTCCCAGAACCCATTTCGACTCAAGCGCTTGTTGAAAAATGACGTATTTTTACTGTTTTCGAAAATTCATTCCAAAACACTAATTAATTACACTGTAACATAATTTAAATTTTTGTCTCTAACGTAAACCAACGAAACTGTGTATTATTTGAATCTTTCACAGTGTTCCCAGATTGGTTTTTCCTACCAAAATGGTTGGAAAAAAAATGTTTGGTGGGGAAAATGGTGCGAAAAAGTTCATAGTGGGAAAATATTTCAACTGTTTTTTTTTAAATGGTGGGAGTATTATTTTTAACTACTAACTATACCTGACTAGTTCGAAATGTTCTTCTTAATAAATTTTATAAATTAAATAGATACATTTTGATGTGTAGTATATCGTAGCCGTAGGATACTTTTACCTACAAAATCTAGGAGAGGGGAATCGCAGATCCCGGCTTAGAATGTGTTAATATCATAGCTTTTTAATCTTTTTGAAATACTATGTATTAAATATGTACCTACATGCACATATTTTTTTTTTTGATAAAGCTGGGGAAAAATGTACCAAAGTATCTAACAAACTATTTTTTTATGAAATCGAAGAAGTGTACAGTAGACGCTCGATTTAGTGAATCTCGAAATAGTAAACTATCCACAATAGAGAACACACACAATTTTATATAAAAACGTATCTTGTATACAAATTTCAACCAAGCATTTTACATAGTTTGAGAGCTCTGAGGAATTGTTTCTGTTTTTGGATTAAACTTAATAAAAATTAAAAACATTCACATCGAACGAAATGTGGATTTGGGATCAAATTCGCCTTTAAAAAGTCTTAGAAATCTCCCGCTCGAAAAAGTGAACAATCTTGAAACAGTAAACAGGCCTGGTTTTTATTACTTCACTATATCGGGCGTCTACCTACTGTATATGATTCGAATTTGTATTTCTTAGGGCCAGTTTTTCAGTTAAGGCTTTACTCTGAGTTAAATCAGAGTTAGCTAATTCTAAAAATAAATTAACCCTGAGTTAACTCAGGAACAGTTTTTCAGTTGAGGATTAACTTTATCTTTCAGCTGTCAAAATTCTGAGGCCAACGATGTGCGACACTATGGATATCACCCTTCTACGCCTTTTACGCATAGAAATAGAGATGGCACCACAACGAATTGCACTGGCAATAACTTTCAATATCGAAATCAAGATGGTACCACAGCTAAAAAGACCCTCAATTTGGTGCCTGAGTTAACTCACCAAATTAGACGAGTTAACTCGGAGTTAACTTTCGATTTCAATTGACTGAAAAACATGTTTTTGGAGTTAACTCCGGTTTAACCTCGAGACTAGGATGATCTCGCACTGAAAAACTGGCCCTTAATAGGCGTGTTTTATTGGAGAAAGTTGTAGTTAGCACAGTAAAATTTGCCTCTTTAAACTTTTCTTATTTTCAGTTTGCTTACTTGAAATAATTATAAGAGTGTTAATATTCGATCACATTCCTCATTTTTGTAAACCATTGGGTACAAAAATTGAAGGATTTGTTTTCGAATTTATTGTGATTTTAAAAATCTCATCCTTCACTGATCTTTCAACTACCTTGATTCATCTCTGAGAAATAATTAAAATTCATTTCATTACGAGTATTTGAAAATTATCACCAGCTTAAAACAACTAATTTGTCGAGCCATAAAAGGCAAATAGGCAAATACTACATACATTATGTTCCAGTCGGTTATTTATTTGTCTATGTCATCAGTGAACTAAAAATAAAATTCAATGTTTCGATATGAACCCAGTTTTATTAATGTCACACAAGAATTACAAATCCCATGTTGCATTTTAAGTTTCACTCTATTAATAGTTATTTCACGTAGAATATATCTACACATTTCTAGCTTATTGCCTTATGCTGGGAAATATATGGTGGTTAAGGGAACCATCCTCCACTTTTTCAATGGGAAAATTCAATATCTACAATAACTTTCCATGTCTTGGTTTACATAATAACGAAAACTCAATAAAAATATTTCCATTTACACTGCAACCTGTAGAATAGACATTCACTACGACTAACTTTCAGAGCCCCATCTCATAAATTATTTTTCACATGATGCTCTAGAAAATGTCAAAGTTGGAGTTGGTATAGAACCGAGAATAAATAATCTCCCCTGATGTCATACATTTTGTATTCCAAAATCAAATTCTCAAGTGAATAAAATACAATAAAAAAAAAATGTAATAGTAAATACTTAAAGAACTTTTCAACTTACCGCACATTGAGGCAAATTCCCCTCCGGTCGCTTCACCTTCCATCCCAATAACGGTGGTATACATATCAATCCCGACATTATCCACACCGATGCAATCATAAGTGCCGCCCTGGCCGGTGTCCTTGACTTCAAGTACTCAACTGCCTTCGTAATACTCCAATACCGATCTAACGAAATCAAACACAAATTCATAATCGATGCCGTACACAAAAGGACATCCATTGCCGAATGAATATCACACCACCAACTCCCAAATATCCAATAACCCATCAATTCATTAGCCAGCGAAAACGGCATGATTATCAACCCCAAGAAGAAATCCGCCACCGCTAGCGAAGCTATGAACCAATTCTGGATGTTCTTCAACGATTTTTCGGTCGCAATAGCTATTATCACCAACATATTTCCCACCACAATAATAATCATTAGTATCGTAACGATTATCGACGCGATAATTATGTGCGTCAATGTATAGCCACTTGGATAGGTATCATTGTATTGTATCGTGGTCGTTACATTACCGTTAGGCGTATTGTTGTTTGTGAAGAAATAATTACTGTTCGTATTGAAGTTGTTGTTGATAAATAGCAGGGTATCGTTGAAGGATAGTGTCGTTGTGCCATAAATAGACGACGACGACACTGAAGCTGCCGGATCAGCTGATCCCGACTGACTCAAGCCAAATGTTGTTGAGATTGTTGAGGCGGTGATATTAATGGCAGCGGCGGTGGCGGTTGATTGATTGTTGATTTGATAGTCCGTTGGACTCGGACTTGACGAGAAAATTGCCAAAAAGTCATCGGTACTTATGTTACCGGTGTTGATGTTGCTGTTGATGTTTGCTGATGCAAATTGTTGCATGTAATCCATTGTTGAAAATAGTTGGTGAATTAATGCTTCAGTGTGTAAATGCGGTGAGTTAAGAAGTGTGAGCGGTGTATCTTATTTTCTTTTTTTTTAACGGTGGACGTTTTAATTGATTTTATTTTTATATGAAACTATTTTTACTATTTTTAGATATAATTTTTGTCTATACAATGTCAGATAGGTGGGAGGAAGCGTTCAACAATATTATTGCTTATCTGTTGGTTAACTTATTATGTTAATTTTTTTTATTATCGGATGTGAACTCTACTTAGAATACATGTACCTATTTAATAATTACTTCGAAACGCCTCCTCTGATTCTATTTTTTCCAATACTCTCCTACGATTTTTTGAATTTTTGTTTTAATTAACTCTGATTGGTCCCGACGAATTCGGTTAAAAAAATTAAATTTTAAAAAAATCTTATATTTTATTAAACATTGAGATATTTTTTTATATAAAGCGAAATTGGATATAATCTTATAATTATGTTTTCTAATTTTTGATTAAATATTTTGATTTATTTTGTTAAATTATTAACTTTTAATTTTTTTATGAATTGTTGCTATTTTATTTTTGTTGAAATCTTTACCCGTGTCTATCCGACTTTTCGATTGCTGTTTTGAAAACCACTTTTTTCAAGAAAAAATATGGCTTTAAATAGCTTTTATGTACATGTTTTCTTTTTTTTTATTTTTTATTTTGTTGTTATTTACAATTAGTTTACTAAAATGTGTACAAATTTTATATATCTAGTTGTGGATTCATTGAGGATGATGATGATGTAGGTTGTTGTCGATTATGTGCATTACGAACAATTTTACAACGACAAATACAATTACAATTGTGTACGACACGATGACAACGAAGTACAGCGATAAATTGGAAGATTAATTCAATTTGGCACATTATTTTACAATTAAATATATTTATTTTGTTGTTGTTGTTGTGATTATAACATTTCAATGAAAATAATCGTGAAATAAGCGATTCATGCTAAAGCACAAGAAGAAAGTGATGATATTATTTTAAATGAGTTATTTTAATTGTTTTATATTTATGTAATTTCTTTAGTTAATGGAATGCAATTACATCTGGCAGAGTTGGCATTGTCTGTTGGGCGCCACTTACAGTGGCCCATCGTACTTTATTCGAATACGAAATTGATGTGTATTAAGATTTTAATGGAACTTCTGGTGAAGTTATTTATGAAAAAATTGTTGTTGCTGTTGTCATTCCTGGTGTCCTGTCACAACATACACGCACGTTTGTAAAACTTCAGAGGATTCTTCTCTTTTTTATGGAAAAAAGGATTTTTAATTTATCCCTTCGAAATAAGATTTGATTTGCATATTTTTTTATTGAATTTTTTTTTTCCTTAAAATTCCAAAAAAAGAAACTCGAGGAGCTAGGTATAGTGCAACACACACACAATTCTAAATGGAACACTGAGCACTTCTTAGATACTTTTTTATATCTATACACTTCGAAGGGAAATTTTCACATTTTCTTTTCAAAAAAAAAAAAAACTCGCGCGAATCACGAAGGAATAAAAGACGACATTTGCTTAAAAAAACCAAGGATTCATTCAAGGAACAACATTCAACAATTAGTGGCTATTGTTTAGTTTATTTTGTTTTTGCTTTTTAAATATTATTTATTTTCTTTTTTTTTAATTAATTTATTCAATAAAAGAATTTTATTTTTATTATTTTTATATCTTTTGGATTGATGCTGATGTATATAATAGAAAGAAGAGTTTTCATAAGCAACAACAACAATTATTACCACGTCCGTATGGAAAGACATTCGAACCGGGCGAATAATACATCTTAACTGAATCCATAAGATTGGAAAATGAAAATCATGCCCCAAAAGATATAGATACTTGATGTTTTGTTGAGTATCCATGTGTTGATCCACAGAGTATTTTTTTATTACTGCGTTTTCGTTCTATATTTTGTGTACACACGGATTTTCCATAAGGTTTTCCACTTGTTTTACTATTATGCTTGCTAGTTGCAGCAGTTGCGATTGGTTTTTGTTGCTGTTTTTTTGTGTTTATTTTTGCATTCGGAAAATACGTTCCACATGGGCGAAAAAGCTTCCTGGAAGAGCTTTTCTCTTGCTCAATTGGAAAATTAACACTCTTTTCATAGTTTTTCACTCTCTTAAAAATACAAAATAGAAGAAAAATGACATGTTAAAAAGCATATTTTCAGGGAGGATGATAAAAAAAATTCGAAAAGAGAAAGTGCTGATGGCCTATTGCCCTAGAACTACTCTACCTGCCATAATGTGGCATCCATTATATCTCCGAACAAATATTGAATTGTTTGGTAGGCGCATGAGTGTTTGTTTTGTTTACAAAAATTTTACAGAGAAATATAATTTAAAATTCTTTGTAGGTATATGTGTGTATAGGTCAGTTCCTTTGACGTATTATTATTGTGGAAGGAACTTATGAGTGGATGCTATTGAGTTGTTACCAGGATTAATTATTTTATTATAAAAATGGAAATTACGAATAATTATCAAATTTTTGTTCGAAAATAAAAATCACAATTAGCCTTGTTTTTTATTGTGAGTTTCACCTGAAAAATATTATAATCAAAAAATAATTGTTTGCAGGGAACTTTAAAAGCTATAGTAAGCTTCATCCAACCTTTCGTTCAACAAAAAAAAAAAAAAAACTTGCGGGAAGGGCACCAAAGTACCTACCTAACTACTTGTTCTCTTTCGTTAATCAATCACAAAAAATAATTGAAAATTTAATTACGATACATTTCGCCCGAAATGAGTAGGTACCTAATAAAGGGTGATTTTTTAAGAGGTTTAGAACTTTAAAAAAAAAAAAACACAAAAAATTCGAAAAAATGAATGAAATATTTATTTGAATCGATAGTTTGAACCTTGCAATTTAATGTTTAAAGATAATTTCATGCAAATGTTGACCGCGGCTGCGTCTCAGGTAGCCCATCCGCTGAGTCCAATTTTGGCATACTCTTTCGCACATATCGGCCGGTATCTCACGAATGAATGCATGGATGTTGGCTTCCAGTGCGTCAATCGAAGCGGGCTTGTCCCTATAGACATTAGCCTTGACATACCCCCACAAAAAAAATCTAATGGTGTCAAATCGCACGATCTAGGCGGCCAATTGACCGGCCCGAAACGTGAAATTAACTGTTCACCAAACTCGCCTCGCAATTGCGCCATTGTTTCGCGTGCTGTGTGGCATGTGGCACCGTCTTGTTGAAACCACATATCATGCAAGTCAAGAACTTCCATTTCGGGCAAAAAAAAGTTTGTTATCATCGCTCGGTAGCGTTCACCATTGACAGTAACGCTGCGATTCGCATCATCTTTGAAGAAATATGGCCCAATAATGCCGCCGGCCCATAAACCGCACCAAACAGTGGCTTTTTCGGGATGCATTGGTAGCTGTTGCAATGCTTCTGGCTGATCTTCACTCCAAATGCGGCAATTATGCTTATTTACGTACCCATTCAACCAAAAATGAGCCTCATCGCTGAACACATTAAAATGGAAGCAGCGCGCGATGAACATTTCGAACCGAGCACGAATTTTGATAGTAAAATTCAATAATTTGCAAGCGTTGTTCATTTGTAAGACGATCCATGGTTAAATTGCAAACCAAACTGAAGCTGTTTGACAGTGACACAAGGTACTAAACACACGTCAGCTGTCAAAACCAGTGTTGCCAAAACCAAACCAGCTAAAAAATCACCCGTTAGAAAATAAGGGGAATTTTTTAAACATAAAATATTTTGCAGGTAAAACTTACAATAGGCGAATTGTGAAATTTCAAAAAATGTTTCTATGTGAAATGTTGTTTTGGGTCAATTTAACAATGATGATATACATAAAAAGTATAAAAATACATGAATATAAGTTATTTTTCACGGAGTTTTCACGTTATTGTTTTTCCTAACAATAACGCCCAAGAAAAAAGTGCCCAAATCAATTTGAAGAAAATTGGAAATACGGGTTAGCGCAGAGCTCATGCGAGGTGCTATCCCTTCCTAGTATGGATTTCTTGAAAAATTTAACGTTTTATTTTTACTTAGAGCTGCTAGGAGGGCACCTCGAATGTGCTGACCTCTCAGAAAAAAAAATAGAGAGAGCACGAGAAGCGGAAGATAGTCGAATCTGTTGAGGATTGTACCGGCAGGGGTGATGTTCTTAAGTTCTACCAAAGGGTCTGCCCAAGGCTACAAGAGCAGAACAGATGTCGCGGTGCAAATGGGGACACGGTAGTAGAGACACTCCCTCTTGTGCCCTATCCACAAAAAAAAGGTGCTCTGACCTGCTCCAACTACAGAAGGATAAGTCTCCTTAACGTCGTGTACAAAATCTTGTCAGCTATACTGTATGCTTGTCTTAAATCTTTTGTCAAGGATCTGATCGGCGATCGGCCCCTATCGCTATCGTCAAGTCGACCATCGATCAAATGTTCACACTCCGACAGATTAAAAAAACAAAAAACTAAAATTCCTTATCGATACACACCATCTTCTTATCGATTTTAAAGTCACATATTATGATATCGTGGATATATATTAATTATACAAAGTCATGTCTTATTGCGACATCCCTGTCAAACTCGTCCGCTTGGGCAGGAAGACGATGGAGGAATCTCAATTCTCCGTCAACGTAGGTAAGAAGGCCAGGGCCGTGCCTAGGGGTGGGGCAGTGGTTCAAATGCTCCAGGTGCCGTACCGCATATGGCACACCACGTTCCGTGAAAGGCGCCACCATGTCATGAATGCCGATACGAGGTGAACTTGAATTTACGTAGGAAACATTGAAAAATTATAATTGCTATTATACTGACCAAACTGGAATGGCAATTGGATATGAAAATCGAGTTGACGAATAATATATTGAAAAGCCTGAGAGCGTGGTAAACGTCAAATTCGTTTGCAAGTAAATTGACTTGATCAAAGCAATTTTCTGCAAATAAGACGATTGTATACTTGGCGATAGCGCTCATTTGACGACCCAACTGACTTTGTTTTTAGGTTTTCGAAAAAGTTAATAATTTGGGGATTGATGTTTTAAAGTGCGTTTAACTTGCTTTGGAATGTCATTAATCAAATTATGAGACCGGAAGAAAATATGTCTTAAACAGAAAACAAACAAACATTCCAAGCAGTGAGAGCGTTGTTTTTTAAGTTTCGTAAGAATGAAAAATGGTGAACTGTTAAAATATCGACATGTTAAAATAATGATACGCAAATATCGACTGTTTTGTACTAATTGTAAGTATTGGGAAAAAATATCGACAAGTTGATAAATGTCGATCCTTGTTGTATCAACTTCATTCTGATTTAGTTAGATTGGGCATTACAAAATACCCTTAAAACATGTGACATATGCTTATATTATTCCAAGATAATTTAAGTTTGTTAATCTTTCATATTCCCCCTCCCCAGCACTTTGAAAATTGTTTTTTTTTTTTTAAATCAAAGTAGGTTTTCAATCAACTCTGGATGTAATGTAGTAGATTGTGAAATTCTGCGTGGACACCATTTTTAAATTTTAGTAATAACGTATTTTTCCAACTTTTATTGGCTTTTCAAATTTTGTTTCCACGCTCTTCGTGCAAGGGGAGGGGTGGGCTTAGCCCGTCAGGTCGAAATGAAAGGTTTGCCCTCATATCGTGCACTAACACCCCTACTATAGGTATTTTTACTTGTGAGCAAGTCGCACCGATATTTAAATATTTTTTTTGCCACTCCTTCGTACGCAACCTATACTGAAATATGTTGGTACTGGTTTGGAGTCCGTATAAATACGGTAGAAGTGACACGATTTACTATTTGATTGTTTACTAACTCTGTATAAATATTTTTGCAGCGAAAAAGGCGGCTTATCTATATTTGCCCCAGGTGCTCTGAGAGCTGGGAACAGCCCTGAAGAAGACATCACTGATGTTGAGAAAGGTTAAGAGCAGAGTGAGGCTTTAATGCAACCTATTTAACATATCGTTCTTGAAGCAATTGTAGCCAAACCGCAAGTCAAAACCACTGGTACAAATTATGAAAAGTCCATTCAACTTCTTGCACTAAGCAAATGAAGTAGACATTATCGGAAGAACTATAAGCGACTGGCATTTGCCGGTATTGAATCGGAGGTGACGAAAATGGATTTGGCGGTCAATGAAGACATGACGAAATATGTATATGCCATCTTGCTCAGACAAAACGTCACGATGCGATGGATAGATATATGTAACATCGATGTTAACAAGGACTTTGCCTACCAGCGATCCAGAATAACCTCGTAAAATAACATTAGTCCTGAGATCAAACGAAGAATTTCTCTTGCCAACCGCTGTTTATTCGGGCTTCTTAGGTGGCATTAAAATAGTAAAGTCCTCTCTCATAGAACCAAAGAGACTTTATATAAGACCATAATCATCTCTGTCATGTGTCCTGAGAAGGCTGGACCCCCCAACAGGTGGCGCTCGCGCACACAAGCGCAAAATGACGTCAACCAACTTGCAATGCGTAACTGGAAGGGGCTAGTTAAGGACAGAGCTGGCTGGAGAGGCTTGTTGCTTAAGGCCGTAGTTCATCTTGGGCTGTGATCGGCATCAAAAGTAAAAAAGTCAGTAATTTTTCTTTGTTTTACTTTCATTGAAATTAGAATTGCTAGGAGATGATGTTGAGTTGATTTACCTTGTACGAAATTGAGAAGATAGTTATCAGGCTATTTAATAGACTTGAAAATGATTTTTTTTTGTATTATTGAATAGATATGGTTGTTTGGCCCATAAGCATGATGAAAATGCTACTAAATTTACCCTTGCATTTGTGAGAGAATGGTCATAATGGCCACTTTTCAATATGTTTGGTATACCTCGGAAACTAAGCCGAATTGGACTATTTAACTCTTAAAACCTTTTGTTAAAGATGAGTTATTGACCAATTTGGATATTCAATGAACAAATATAGGTGGACAAGATGAAATCTTATTTTTCCTTCGGCTTTTATGGTCACAATGGATGTGGAAATGAAACAATTAAGTTAACATTTACTTTTCCCGACGTTTCGGCGGGGGTTGCTGCCTTCTTCAGGGGAAGCTATGTTAAGAAAACAAATTATTTTCGTTTAACATTAAGTTAAATTGAAAGGTTTTAAAAATAAAGTTTGATAAAACTTATACACTTCGAATTGAAGTTTGGTCTTTTTACTTTAAAATAAAACAACCAAACCTTTTGTTCAAATTAAATTTTCTATCAAGAGTGATGATTTAAAAAAAGTTAAGCAGAAAAAGTTGACAGAAACCGACCAAAAAAAGTCGAAAAATTTAAGATTTCTAAATCAAAATTTTGCATACACTTTTCTGGAGCTAGAATAGGTTCAAAACCTGTCAAATAAAAATAAAGAAGAGGCTCAAGGCTTTTACTATGGCATATTAAAAAAGTCAGTAGTACCTCGTGGCTTGATGCGGTTAGTGCGTAGGACTGTCATGCCGAAGGTGTGGGTTCGATTCCCAGCCGTGCCACCTAAAAACAGAAATGTTTTATTCGAGGTACTGCCTCTTGCGAGGAACTGACAAATCCTCCAAGAGTATACTTGTCATGAAAAAGTGCTTCTCATTTAGCCGTTCGGACTCGGCAAAAAACTGTAGGTCCCCTCCATTCCTGCCAACAAACACGCACACAGGAATGGTTGCGAGTTGTAAGTCACTAGGCCCTGGTTCTCCATGAGCTGTTGCGCCACCCAATTTATTTTTTATTTATTTATTAAAAAAGTCAGAAACTCTAAATTAACTTCAAAGATAAATTTAATTCTACATCATTTACCTACCGAAATTCAAAATGAAAATAAATCTTAAAAGATATGCAACACAGAAAGCTCGAATATGAGCCCCTGAAATTATGTAATGGTTTATACTTGTCAGCGAGTCACTGAAAGTATACGATAAATCCACAGTACGTCATTTACGCCACGGTTAATTGAAACCTAGACCTTATCCATCACATCAATCCTCTCAGCTCAAAAAAAAATGAGAAGCAAGTTTTCCCGATCATATACAGCAATAGCAAAGTCGTCCTCATCAGCTTTAGTTATCACTATCTAGTCCATTCATTTTAGCTTCTTACGTCGGAAAAAATGGTGGAAAGCTGGGTTTTGGTACCATCCTCATTAAATTCTAAGGAAACTGTAGAACTCCGATATGAACGCCGCTAACAATTTTACCGGGGGTCAAAGGCCCCCTCAAACGGTTTGTAAGGTATACCTCCTGAACGGTTACTCTTGCAGAAAAAATGTCAAAACTGGGTTGTTGCTTAGAAAATTTTCTACAAGAAATGTCAAGTACTTTTTTTCATAAGAATAACCGTTTTCGAGATTATTCAATCGTTTGAGTTACGGATTTTATGTTTATGAATAAAATGTTCTCCTTTACACCACCTTTGAGGTTGAGTGCAAGGTGAATTTTACTTGCGTGAAAATTAGAAAACAGTTCTAAAAAATAAATACAGGGATTTATTTATTTAAAGGTTTTGGGAGAGTTCAAATTTAGAGTTTGAAAATTTATTTTTCAAAACTCTTCACTGTTTGAGTGAACTTTAATTGAAATTAAAATAAAAGAAAGGAATTTTTGGGCTTTAGAAAAAGGTATAATATTGTTAGTGTTACCGTTGTTTTTTAATATTTTTTTTTCAGTTTAAAGTCAATTTCTTAGAAAACGCCCCTCCCGGGTAAACGGGGGAAAATAGAACCCCCCTCTTATACGATTGGACCGTGATGAAATATAACCAATGTGGCTGACAAAAATAATTGCATTTGATTTTTTTTACCACTTCAATTGACTACAGAGGAATGCTTTGAATAAGGCCTCTTTTTCTCTGCAATGGCTCTATTAAGGAACAATGCATCTAGCACTTAATAATGTCATGAAGGTAAAGGCAACAAGATTATGACATCAAATTTCTGGTAAAACATAAACACAGAGGTTGAATCCTATCGAATCTGCAATATTCAAGAATTCACATTGGTATATGGAATTTGTGTACAATTCATATGAAACGAAGCAAATGACGACTCCAATCACACAGCACATATCCAATGCCAAAACGTCAGAGATTGTAGTCAACGAAAAAAAAAACGAAAATGGATTTTAGACAAATTTTCCTGGCTTGTGGCAGTGAGACAGAAAAAAAAATATATGTAACTTGATACCCCAAGCAATTGACATTTCTTTTGCATTCAACCGTCTCGAAGCTCGAAGGCACACACATACCTACTCAATAAATTACATTTTGGAAATCGAGTTTGCTATAAGGCGGAGTAGTTCAGTTCAGTAGTATACAGCAGCCACAGCACGCATCTAAGAATGGTACTACAACTGATAGAAACCCACCAGCATACCGACCGACGACGAAGACAAAGGTTGAAGGGTTTATAGTTGATATGATATCTGAAGCTTTAAAGAGAGTTCCCTTCATGACACTTTATATTGACGTTTTTGAAAAAAGTTTGGCTCAAATATAGCAATTTTCAATAATAAGATATCGCGTTATAGGACACGGCGCTCAATAATTCTTCTTCTTTGGATAAAAAGATTTTATTAAGACCTTGATTTGCCATTCCATTAACCTAGTATTTATTCCTGGCTTAAATAATGTATTTTTATGTATGAAACCTTAACTTACCTACATTTTTTGTGTTCGTATTTCCAATCAAAACTTCTTTTTTATTTGAAACTTTTGATATTCAATTTTTGGTGACACTACTCTATCGACATATCTTTCTCTTCTACTTTTTCCAAAAAAAACCCTTTAAGGGAAACCCTGGCGTCAATACCATGTTGTAATGGAATTCCAATCGATAGATTGAAGGAAATTGAATTAAAATCGTAAAAGACGTCCAAGAGAACGACTCAGTCGGAATCATTGTTAAGGATGAAATTGGGATTTAACTGAGGGATATCTTTGACACAGAGAAGTGAAGTCCAATATGATGCTGCAGATTAAGGTGTTTGTCTGCATCTATCTATGCGAATGTGAATTTTGTTGAAGGATTTGGGTTTCAATTTTAAGATTTCAAATGGAAATGGAAATATGAGCTGCATCAGTTTAAAATTCTTTGATGGGAATGAAGAATGAAAATACATTCTTTTATGATTATCGAAGATGATGTTAAGAAATTAAAATTATTATTTCAACTCAAGGTGGTGCAGTTTCGGCAATGTAAAGGACGAAAGAAGGTTTTAAGGCCCGAAACGAACCCTGCAAGGACGACCAGGGGAACATGGTGGTTGAATCGCAATCGTTTGTGAGGATATGGAAAAATAATTTCTTCAAATTGTAACGGCGATGACGAACCACCATTTAACTTGGACGACCGACGCCGACTTACGCCAGCAATTCCATCCCCCGATCTCAACGAAGTGATGACAGCTATATCTAAATTAAAGTGTTATAAGGCTGGAGGAGCTGATGGCCTTGCGGCCAAGCTGTTCAAAGCGGCTGGCAATGAATTGGTTAAGACTTAAGAGCATGGATCAGCTCATCTGCAATATATATGTATGGTCAAAGAAAAGCATACCTTGCACTTACTACAGAGGCATCAGTTTCAGTCTCCTTAACATAGCGTACAAGATCGTCTCTACCGTACCTTGTGAACGCCTGAAGCCATTCGTCAACAACCTGATAGGTCCATATCAGTGTGGCTTTAGGTCAGGGAATTCTACCATCGATTAAATATTCGCACTACGGCAGATCTTGAAGAAAACTCAGGAGTTTCAAATCGACCTTTTCATCGATTTCAAGGCCACGTATGACAGCATCTCACCGACACCTTTGATGTCAAAAAAGGTTTTAGGCAAGGCACCGCGCTGTCATGCTACTTCTTCAATCAACATCTTTCTTTAAAAAATAGTGCAAAACTCTCACGTCAACTATGGAGGTACAATCTTTCGAAAGTCCGTCCGATTACTCGCTTATGCCGACGTTATTGACATCATCGGATGAACAAAGCCTGATGTTAGTGGTGCTTTCATGAATATTGAGGAGAAAGTTTAGAAGATGCGTTTAACGGGGAATGAAGGCAAACCAAGTATGCTGTCAGCAAGAAAGGTGGTCAGGGATTTTGTGGTCAGAGACTTTGTTTACCTAACCTAAGCTTCTCTACCAAATCAGCGAATGATACTAGTGCTGATATCAAACGAAAAATCTTGACAATCACTGTTTCTTTGGGCTAAGAAGGCAAGTGAGTAGCAAATCCCTCTCTAGTGCAATTAAAGTGACGTTTATCATCCCGGTCCTGATGTATGGTGCAGAGGCATGGACACTATTAACGGTGGATGAGAACACCTTAGGCTGTTTTGAGAGGAAAATATGCTCTGGGTGATTTTTTGTTCCGTCTGCTCTCAAAAGTATGAGCATTTAATATATTAGATACGTTTTTTTTCTGATCGAGTTTTGATCGAATATGACATTACGATTAAAAAGAATTTTTTAAGAGTAGGTAAGCCCACACTTTTGTTTTCTGGGGTCCTAGCTTTATACCAAACATATTGAAAAGAGGCCAGTGTGACCATTCTTTCAGAAACACCAGGGTTAATTTAGAAGCAATTTCGGATTAAAGCATGTTTATGCCCTAAACATTCCTACCTTTATTCAATAATAAAAAATCTTCAACGTATAATTGTTCATTTATTCCCTTCAACTTCCCGTATATTCACTAGCCAAATTAGAATAGTCGTGTTTTTAATTTATTTTAGAGGATATAATAATCTCCAAAGTATTTAAAATTCTTACCTTTCACTTCTCTAACTCATTCTAGCAGGGAAGTCAAATAAAAAACATTTAAAGGTGCTTATGCCAAGCCTGAATAGAAATCAATACACACATGAATAATATTGATCGATTTTTTGTAAATAAAGTAAGTAGGTATAAAGTAATAGCTATTTTGTGTGCACTTGCACCTTCATTATATGGTACGTTCCTTATGAAAGCTTTTATAAATTAACGTTGCAGGATATAAAAGCAAGATGGAATTATGTATTTTAGAATTATTTTTACATACGTGTATGTATAATGAATAACTTTTTTTTTATTTATAAAAAAAACTCCGACGAGGATGGGATTCGAACCCACGCGTGCAGAGCACATTGGATTAGCAGTCCAACGCCTTAACCACTCGGCCACCTCGTCTTATAATTTATGAATTCAGCTATGGAAACTTTTTTTAAAACTAAACACATTTTTATAAACACAAAAATTAAAGTTATGACTCTTATATGAACAGCTGCTACCTATAAATCCACCTTTTATCATCCATCGTATATAATATAGGTTCTCCACACCCTTTAATAGATTGTATAATAATTTTAATGCTCAACATGCCTTTTCAATGACAGCTATATAAATATTAAATACATTCAACTACTGTAGCTGAAAAGAGTGATGATAGGTACAATGTAGGTAGTTCCGTTAACGTAAATATTTGAAGAAACAATAAACAACAAAGACATAAATGTTAAAAAAAAGAGCCAAGAAACAAGAAACCTGGTGCGTAAAAAGTCTGCCAAAAAAGTAATGAGATCTAAAATATATGCCAAGTTTTAAGTTCATGAAGATTAATATCAAATATCTTAAGTTAAGTAATATCGAAACAACACCAAATTATGACAGAAATTTGGTATTTAATATTAGTGATTAAAATATGGTGGGTTCACTGGTCAAGTTTTCATACGTTTTAAATTTGTGATTAATAGCCCTATTCTCCCCATCATCACTGATACCTCACAAGTCACAAGACGTGGTGAAACTGATTTTGTGACTTTTTCGTATTCTCCCACTAAAGTCACAACTTGTGACCTTGTGAGTGTCGTAAAAACAACCAAAACTGTGATCTCCTCCAGAGCAGGGGCCTATAACACAGAACAACAAGTCAACTAGTCAACAATTACTTGTTTAACTATATTTGTTCAACAAGTGAAAATCATTTCTGTATCTCAATGAAAACCGGAACAGTTGTCAAGTTAAAAAATTTCCCTCGACTTGTTGAACCAGTTTAACAAGTAATTCTTACAAGATGAGTCGTTAAGTTTCTGAAAAAAAAAACATTTTATCTTAATCGGCGCTTTGCTTTTATTAGTGGGTGAACGTTATTTGGTCGCTTCAAAAGCAAAGTGACATTTGAAGTTTTTCTTTATTTAAAAATTAATTTGTATGAAGTTTTTTAATGAAAATTTATTAGTTTTTTTGTTTATTTTAAATCGTATATTAATGTTATTAAGAAAGCTGTTTTTTAAGAAAAAATTTAAGGCTTGTGCCATTTTGCATCAAAAAAGCTACAAGTTTAGAAACCAAAAATGAAAATTTGTTTTAAAAAAGTGCTGTTTTGCTTTTAACTAAGGCGCCAGTTATAGCTATCATTGAAAGACATTATTGAAATGACTGATTTTCAGACATTTAGAAAGCAAAATCATTTATTATTTTGATGGACAAATAAAGCTCAAGACTTAATTAATATTTCTAGCCAAAACAAATTTCAAATAGGCCCAACTTTCCACAAAAAATTGCAATTATCTTTGGTAAGGTAGTTCAATCATTTAAATATGAAAAGCCACTTTATGTGTAAAGTTGAGCCTATTTGAAATTTATTGTTGTCTAGAAATATCTATTAATTAAGTCTTAGGCTTTATTCTTTTGCATTGATACAACTCTTACTTCTTGTTAGAGTAACCAATAGCTTCTAAATGCAAAATTGATTAATAGGGAATCTAAAAATTGAAGTAAAATCAAATTATTTGAAAAGTGACACTTCTTCAAGAAATTCTCAGTTTTTCTTGATCAAATTTTGGCAGTATAAAGACACAAACCAAAAAGTGTCACTTTTCGAGGAAATTCCTACCTATCATATACTTTTTCAAACGACTGACACAAAACTGTAGAAATGTCATTCAGCTGGGAAAAAAATCAGGCATGTTACCGAAACTGCAAAATGACGCTTACCTTCTCTAGCTGTCAGTATAAGGGGTAAAGTTATGCCGGTTTGACAGAGAGGCCTGGTTCACACGAGATTGTACCGCACGATTTTTTGCAGTATAAATCCGTGCGAATGAGCAGTGGCGTATATATTTTACATAGAGCCTTTCACAACGACGTTTGTACGGCAAGAAAACGTACTCAGCTAAGTACGTTTATCGAATACTCAACGGACTTATCAAAAAAAAACGAATGAACTGCGACGTATCGTCTTCCAGTGGCGTATAGTTTTATATAGTCTCGTTCACACGGTTAAAATCCACGTTGGGTATTTGTTCGTTGGCATCGAATGAGCTTCAGTGGAGAGAAAAGCCGATGAACACAAAAAAAAATTAATGCACCGATATGGTTGATTTAAAAAAATTATAACTCCGGTGATACTAATCGGATCTTGTAGGTTAAGGTCTTAAAATAAAGAAGAGGAATGAGGCAATAAATATGCGTTTTTAGTTTTTCAAAATTACAAAAATTTTCATCAACATTTGAATTAGAATAAAATAAATGGAATTGAATTGGGCTTTATTCACCCCTTTAGAATGAAAATGTTTGCCCCTCCTCAATGATTTTCTTACACAATATAGCCCGTTATGTCAGCTTTCTCTAAAGACCTTAACCTTGAAGATCCAATCAGTCCCAAGTAACAATTTTCCTCTCATAAGAAATTCCAAGCGGCTTATGAGATTATATTTCGGGAGCTAGTGCTACTCTAGACGTCTAGAAGACTACTCCAACATTCTTATGAAAGTGTTACAAGCGTTAAATGGCCCACTTACAGGAGTAAATTTTCCTCTTATAGAAACATTTTAATTGTTCCTATGGGATGACAAACGCCCTATTAATCTTGCTAGGAGAAAGCGTCTCTTCTTGTGTGAGTTGATGAAAAGAGAACGAGTATGTGCAAAATTAAAAAAAAAACATACACATACATAATTATCTTTCACATTGTCTATACTTTTTTTGGAAGTAGGTACGAAGATATTACTTTTATCTGTATGTGTCATCGTCATTGTCTAATGGCGAAAAACTAATGTGTATTTTAGTGAGAGCATTTATATTTTGATATCATGGTGACGTTAATGTATTTATAGTTTGTCACATTATGTGAAGCTAAATCTTAGTGCGATTGAAACTTTTTGTACTAACTTACACATTTTACTTCGAAAAATAACAAAGCGCTTTCAAAATTATTCATATTTAAATTATTTTATTTTTATTTTGAAATAGAAAAAGGGTTACCTTGATGTTTGTTTTGAATCAGAATAATACTTTTTATGCTGATATTATTTATGATATTTATTCATGTTATATGACGAAAAAGGTATAATAGCAGAAAATTTGTCGATTTGTTTGTCTTATTCTTGTATACCTGTTGTTTATAATCAAATAATTAACAAGAGGTTAAGAGACGTTTTAATGAAAAAAAAGAAGTTGAAAAAATAAACATCAGTAGCCCTGTTCTTTAGTGCATTTTTATCTTTGCTTAAAAAAAAGTAGTATGAAAAATACAACAACAATTTCGTATAACTCCGTATTGTTGTTGTTTTAAACATACTACTTTTTTAAGCGAAGATAAAAATGCACTAAAAAACAGGGCTAATATAAATACACTAATACTGGTAAGTAGGTATATCTTAAATAGATTCATCATAATGGAAACCCAAATAAATTATTTTAAGATTTATTTTCAAGTCACGGTAACCCTCAAACTAAACAAACAACACTTCGTTCAAATTGAAATATGGCTGCTGTCCACTCGATACTTTTAACTCTTGAATAAACATTTTTATGAGAGTGTTGTAGCATTTATGTTGGTATGAAAATAAACACTTGTTATGAGAAGTGAGATGCTTTTATGTGACTTTTTTTGACAGCTATCAAGCAAACCAAGAAAAACAAACAAATATCGCTGATGCGTTCCTTTTTCTAACGAATGTTTGCTTCTGTTTATGTTTCAATAAAAGTTGAAATGTCAAAGTAAGAAATATGATTAGTTTTGTGCATAACCATTTCAGAATGATACATTTATACATTATGGCGTCATAAATGTTGGAATAACTGAATATCAAAAATTAGCATTCCACTAGGCAACAAAATTATAATTATTTTGTCAAATTTACAAGTGTAATAATGACAAAACTAAAACTACACCGAAACAAAAGAAAATAAATCACCGAAAGTTTACATTCGTCAAAAATAAAATAAATTTTTAATTCTAATATACAACATCCAGTGTTTCCATTCAGGTAGCAAATCCAATAGAAAACTGAACGTCAGAAAACAATGTACACACAAAACTTTAAGAAAAAGAACGACTTGCGTATGAATCAAATATAAGCAGCTGTGGATGCAACATTTCATCTCATAGGAATCCTATAGTTAGTGTTTTGTTTTTGTTACTTTATTACCTCTTGATAAGAGATTTTAGAGATTAAAAAATGACGTTTAGAGCTTAAATTTGATAACAAGATTATTACAAGACATTAAATTTACATACACGAGGAATAATTGTTCTATAGGTATAAAATTAAAGCGATTCGAGGTTTGAAAAATGCTAAGCTCGTGTAATAAAAACGCTAAAAGAGGAATTTTTGTTTCATAATGAGAGATCATGTCTTTAGTATAGCAATAAGATCAGAAAGAGAGTTATGGGAGTGTTTTTGAGAAAATAAGACCTAAGCTCTGGAGAGTTTGTTAGTTGGGGTAGAACGGGAGCTATAATTTTTTAAAGCCATCCATATCAAATTTTAATAAAAAAAAATCCATGTAGATAACGGGATCTTCTCACTGGTGGATGGTCGTGGACAATGGTCCAAGCAGGTAATTTCAATGCAATTGTTTTGATTTTTCGATCAATTTAAAATCAAGATTGTGTCGCTTATATATCACGTAGGATAATGAATGAGGTATCAAAATAACCGTAATTTTATAAATATGTTATATTTAAAAACAACAAGAAAATTCATCAATGCACTAAAGAGATATGAGTTCATATGTGAAAGCGATCAAATATTGACCTTATCTCCGTCCAACGGTATTCTAGGACTCTTATTTTTTTAATTCATATTTTAATCAATAATTTCTATCATCCTTTCAAATTTCAGCTTTCTAGCCCTTTCCCTTAAAAAGATAAAAATAAAACACTTCACAAATTCAAACTTTTCCATTCATTTTCATTGTACTGCAGCTATTCGAGTTTTAAACGAATAAATATAAATATCGTGTGAACACCCGATATTTGTTCGGTAAAAACCGAATGCGATAAAAAACGTGCGGTACAATCTCGTGTGAACCAGGCCTAAAAGTATTTCTTACGGTAATTTCTGTATACTTAATTTAAAACATCAAAATTTTGACTTACATTGGTTTGCTTATGAAGTGACGATTTATAGGAGGGACTTTCAGAAATGTTATCAACATTTTAGGCACCACACACGGAAAACACATGTGGCTCTATTTCAAAAACAATTTTTTCTTTGAATAATGTTTGTCTATTTTTGATTCTCATTATCATTGTTCGATTCAGAATAGAAATTAAAACATTTTGTAATCAAATAATTATACCAATAAATAAATTCTTAGCAATCTTCCCGATTCCATCACTTGATAAACACTACTGCAAGTGTTTATTTCTAACTTGTTGACTTCGAACAAGTCCGCAACGGTCAGTTGAAATTTATCAACTATTCAACAAGTTTATTCTCTATTCGTTGAATTCTTGTTGTTTCCAGTTACAGAAACGATGGATTTATGAAATTTACCACTTGTTGAAAGAACCCAAACAATTGTTTAAGTTCTCCTAGACTTGTCGTTTCGTGTTACATAAATTTTAAAAAGTTGTTGAATTTTACTCATGGTAAAAGAATAACAAGGTATGCTTGACAGCTCAGGCAGTTGACTCGTGACGTCATTGCGAGTGAATGATCTCAATTGTTTGTCATTTATGGCAAAGAAAGTAAACAGAAATTGTTTTATATTTTGAAGCAATTTGCTATTAAAACTCAAAGTAAAACAATAGATTATTTATGTTTTGAAATTATGTTTTGTTAAATTTCAAGTAAAACAATAAATAATTTATTTTTTAAAGCTATGTGTTGGTGAACACTCGCTATGACGTCACACAAAACAAAATATGGCGACCCTTCATCTCATATACAACATACCTTGTATTTTTATACCATGAATTTTACTTGTTCAACAAGCACTTTATGTATTGTGTTATAGGCCCCAGGTCACTACACAACTCACAATTTACTTGAGTTTCTACAAATCATTGAATTATATTTTTTCTAATGAGGCGTTATGTTCTCTGTGCGAAAGAGAACAAAATATATGTATTCTTTAATTTCTTAAGCAAACGAATAGGACAAAGGTGCGATATTCTTTTGCTTTGTATTTATGAAGCAGATAAACTGAATACATATTGTGGGTGTGTTGGTTGAGTTCGTTGCGATTACTTGAAGAGTTGTTTATGTGTGCGCTCATCGGTCAAGAAGCTACCAACAAAATGCTGTGGTGAATTTCATTGTGAGTTTTCTTGTGACTACTAGGGGGAGGGAGAATATTAAAATGTTATCGAGTCACAACAATCCTCTCAAGGAGTAGTCACAAGAGCTTGTGACTTGTGATTCCTCACAAGGGGGAGAATCGGGCTATAAGTAAGTAATTAAGAGAAAACTTGCCAAGTAAATCCACCAAATTTGAATCAGTAATCATTAAATACCAAATTTCTGTCATAATTTTGGAGTTGTTTTCAATTTTCAAAAGTTTCAATTTGTATGTTTCATTATTCGTTTCTAATAGTAAAATAGTTGTTAAATCAAGAAATGATAACCGTTTGCAGATAAAATATATGTAAGCCCGGAGTTTATCATCCAAACAAGAAAAGGAGGAGAAATAGATAAAATCAGGGGTGGTTTTCGAACGATCCGTTTACGCTAAATTCTGAAATTTTTTTAATGACTTCTATTTATGGGATTAAGATATACCAATAAGTAATACCAATACATTTATTGAGCGGGAAAAATTATATAAGAAATATTTGAAGAGAAAAACACTCAAAATTAGCGATTATTTTTAGTCTCATAAAGTTTTAAGTACTAGGTAGTGCCATTTGCCGCCAGTGTCCCGTTGTTTTTGGCGAATAATGTAGAATGTAAGGAACCATGTTCAGCAAAGAACGCATCCGGAACTGTCCGGATTCGATTTTCAGGGCCATTTGAAGTGCGGGAGAGTCATACACTAAAACAAAAAAGTTAAAGTAAAAATTACGATATTGATGTTAGAGATGAAAACTACTTTGTTGATACTTTGATATTATCGTTGTTCATGAGATCGGGGATCTTTGAATTATATTTCTGTGAGAATGTCATATCTGAAGACTATAAAAGGGAGTTTCTGTTCTTCTGGAGTTCATTCTAGTTTGGACTGTGAAGGAAGTCAGCCAATGGTGTAAATGGCACAGAATCTAAGCCTTCTAACATCAGAAGTGGGATAGAACTTTGAAGTGCCTTTAAAGAGATCCTGATAAATACAAAATTATAATTAAAAGGACAAATTGAAACTTATCGTATGAAGGAATTTGCTCTTGATGATCAATTATATTGGATATTCTATTGTGAAAACGAGGACTTTCAATTGATGGTTCGATGAAGCAGAGTCAAGTGTGATTTTTATTATTTGTTTGAAGAAAGAAAATGTATTGAAGATTGAAAACGTGGCTCAAAGTTTGCCCTCAAGATAAAAAGATAAGTATCTGTATTAAGTATTATTTAATTGTGTTTTGAAGTGGAAAGATAGGGATTATTGACAACCTGATTATTGATGAAATTGAGTATTAAAGCCATGAGAATTCCAAATTTGTCAGACTGCTCTTTTTGAGATTATCTTGGCAAGAAATTCTTATAACTGTTGTGTTCGCGATGGGAAAATGATTTAAAATGTTTAATTGGTAGTATTATTTTTGAATGCTGTATTTTCATGTTTGTATGTTTCTTTAGTGTTGCGTAATTATCTTCCTTTTTTTTAAGCACTTAACTGATTTCTGAATTCCCAACGGGTGTTGACTTCTTTTATAATCCTCAATCGTTTGTGTGGTTGGATGTGTTGAAAATATTTGTCTTTTGGACTCTGAAATCTTTTTTTTACAATTCTGTCTGGACCTTTTTTATCTTTCATTGAAGTCAGATCAAATTCAAAGCAATTGTCAGGATGGTCGATGTGTTTTCATGTTTTGACAATGGAGTGTATTTGAAACTGTATATGAACCCTTTTAAGAAGCTTAGAATAGAGTTTAGTTAGATTAAAGTTGGTTCAACATCACAAGGTGTCGAAGTTGTGTTTTTTTACAGGAAGACGATGTCTTAGTCTTAGATACTGACTTCTATTGTCAATTGGCGAGAGTTCGCGTTACATATTATCAGATTTAAGTCAAAAGTTAAGGTACATATTTCCTTAACCTCGAACAATGATGTTTTGAGTTATTCAACACGATTAGTTAGATTAGTGGACGAAAGAAAGGCTACAAATTGAGGACACTCAAAGAATATTCAACTCAATCCAAATGATTTTATATGTTATGGACCATTTTTAGAGTGAGCAATGTTTGAGGAAGTGGTTACTCGAATAAAGATTCGAAACATCGTTCATGATGGGGGAAGAACGAAAGGTATGGATTATAGGGAGTTAAGTAGTAGTTTTTAAATTGAGTAACACTTAATGTTTTGCAACTTTGGATGTGCAGTCAAGATTTCGCATAGGATAATTTAAAGATGACGGTGCTCAATCGAAAGAAAAATGTCTTTTGGAAACTTGAAGGACTCAAAAATCACCTGTTTGTTGATAAATAAATGGATAGATACTCGTTTGTATTACCGTGTATCCATGCCGTGTGGAACTGAGCTGCTACTATTGAGAGAATTAGATGAATGTAAGCAATAGATTTGTGCTAGAGAAGATTGGAAAAACAGTGCAGTTTATTCAAACAATTATGGAAAATTGTGTGTTTCAGGTTTGACAGTGTTTTATGATAAAATATTGAGGGAGACTTTTTTGGAACACAGTGTATGGTTTTCGAATAAGTTCTGATTGCTTTGGATCACTGTTTTTTTAATTGCAGTGCATTGAGGATGATTTACGAAGTGTGAGATTTTGCATTTTGGTCTCTTAGATGGAAGATTTATAAGATGTTTAGAATTGTGTATTTAAAAGGTGAAACTGTGCAGTACGCCGATTATTTCGATTTTGTTTCTTTACGGAGTTGTAAATTAAATACATTTTCTGAAAAAAAAAAAAAAATGTTTCTGTCTGACGAATGATATAACCGACAACTTAAGGGGGGAGCAATGCAGGTTTAAGTAGCTAATACTTGTGTTATTAAATTTTTGAAGTAACTATGGTGTAGAGTAGTGTTGTCTTTAGCTTGTTTTCTCCTTCGGTTATTTCATTGAAGTTATAATTTGCATGTTGGTTGTTAATAGTATAAGACAAGTTGACGCTTGCGAGCTAAACCTCTGAGCTTGTTACTATTTGGTATTGTTTTATTTTTGAGTAAAAGTAGACAAGCTGATTGCCTCTGAGCTACTTGAATTGGTTGTTAATAGTATAAGACATGTTGACGCTTGCGAGCTTAATCTCTGATCTTATTATTATTTGGTACTGTTTTATTTTTGAGTAAAAGTAGACGAGCTGATTGCCTCTGAACTACTTGAGTTTGTTGTTAATGGTATAAGACAAGCTTAGGCTTGCGAGCTAAACCTCCGAGCTTATGACTATTTAATCTTGGATTGTTATTTGAATAAAAGTAGACAAGCTGATGCCTCTGAGCTACTTGAGTTGCTTGTTAATGGTATAAGACAAGTTTAGGCTTGCGAGCTGAACCGCTGAGCTTATTATTTGATTTTTGATTGTTTTCGAATGTTGTCAATGTCTACACATGTTGCCTACAACTTAATTACCTACCTCTGAGCTTATATGATTTGTTGTCGATGGTATAAGAATGATGGAATACAAGTTAATGCATTTTAGCAATGGAGATTAAATTAAATAGGCTCAGGATTGAATATTAACTGTATCTAACAAATATTTTAAAAGTATATGTTCTTAAAACGAAAAGGACGATAAATACAAGATTTCATCGAGAACGATGAAAATTGCAGGATGGCCGTGTTAGAGATGAAAACTACTTTGTTGATACTTTGATATTATCGTTGTTCATGAGATCGGGGATCTTTGAATTATATTTCTGTGAGAATGTCATATCTGAAGACTATAAAAGGGAGTTTCTGTTCTTCTGGAGTTCATTCTAGTTTGGACTGTGAAGGAAGTCAGCCAATGGTGTAAATGGCACAGAATCTAAGCCTTCTAACATTGATATCGTAAGCTAGGGACCCGAAAATGTTAGTAAATATGAAGTATTTTATTTTATATTTTACTATTTAGAATCCATTTTTAACGATTTAAAATCATAATAATAACAACAATGGTTTTATATAAGAACAATTTGAAAAGTTACGTTGTCACATCGTAGTTCTTATTCAACAATATATTATTGTGTAATATGATAATCAGTAATATTTCTTCATTAAAACTCACTGTCACATCATGAAAATTAAATTTTACAATGTTTGGTAGTTAAAATTACGATATACATATATGTATATGTAGGCATCGCAATTTAAACTTCAATAATTTTGCAGTTTGATCTAAAATTTAATGTAGTGATCATCTGACTGGTTCGCTTGTCAACTTAACTGTCGGTTTCATTCAGCGTTTGTTAGTTACTCCACATAGTCACGCTATCAGCTGTTATTTCGATAGCTTATTCAGTTTTAGTGGATTTAATTTTAGAAAAGAAGAGTCATTTGAATGTTTTTTAAATTACAATATTCACTTTTAAGCGAAAAAAAAGCTTCAATATATTTTTAGTGATTACCAAACATATTTTTTATTGAAATTCAATTCCCGATAGGTACCGTGATGTGTCTTACAAAACAAATATTTTTCGTCATAAGTACCGTAATTGGTAAAAGGGGACATTCCAAGTGAAAGTGGTAAGTAATGATAATTTTGACGCTGATGTATCGTGTACTAGACATAGTGGAAGCCCAGTTAATGACTTTGAAGAATGCTGCGATCCCAGCAAGATACTTATTCTATTTTTATTAATTTTCTAACTTGAAATAAAAAAAAAACTTTATAGTAAAGAGCAATCAAGGTTCTTCAGAAAGCAATGCACAAAAGGATTCAAAGAATTCCCCAAGGTTAATTATATGAATTTTTGTGTGGGCGTATCAGTCAGTGGAATTTTTCTGTAATAATTCCTTATACTGTTCTTTGTCATGTCTCAGAATTTAATGGAAATGAATAATATAATTCAGATTTTATCGAACTAAGACTAGTTTCATACAAAAAAAGTCAAAAAACGCCCACAAAATGGGCGTTGTAAGAACTTTGCTAGCCCAATTTCCAAAAAATAGTTGTTCAAGGCTTAGTTAACATCCAAATTTGTAACAATTTTAACGAAAAATTACTTTTTTTTTAAGTAGGCGTGGCAGTGGGCGGACATTTATTGTATTGGTTTTTCGGCTTAGTAACTATCATGTCTGAAAATTTCATCAAAATCGGTCAAGTGGTTAAGCTTTTAGGGAATTTTTTCCACTCTCCCATACAAGGTGCCCCACTGTGCGCCCCCTGAATGGAAAATTCCAAATTTTCGATTTTTTTCTTTCAAAGTACTTCAAGCCCTTCCGATCTACCAATTTCCATCGTTCTACAACAATCGAAAGTGCTCCATATAACTTATATGAATTTTTAAGAAAGGGATGGTTGCAACGCCCCCTGATTACACCACAGGGCCCACCGTTGTGCGAAATTTCAAGTTTTTACTGCGTCGGGAAGTGCTCCATAATTTTGATGATCTGTCAGTGAGTCAGTCAGTCAGTTACGGTTTTTGCGATTTTTGAAGTCCTAAATCTCGGGAACTGCTAATGCTAAAGATTTGAAATTTGGTAAGGCTCCTATGTTTGATCAGCTCAGCAAATACTGTGAATTTGAAGTTTCTGACCTTATTGGTACTGAAGTTAGAGGGGGGTTGAAAATCGCCTGAGTTTGTTCCTGTAAAAAGGTTTTAGTGCCGCGAACTTTGCTGGGCACTACCATGCCCTTTGATATGTACCTACTAGACTTTCACGCCTGACAAATTAACCGATTTGTCATTAAACTCAATTATATGACTCAATTATGGGAGAAGTTATGGCTTTTTAACAAAAAAATTATTAATAAATCAGATTTGTCAAAAATTAGTCTCTAAGCATGTTAAGCGTGTATCGAACCCCTTGACCTTGACTTAAAGGTAAGTGCGTTGGTCTAGGGTCGGAACCCAGCTTGTGCCACTTTAAAACAAAACTTTTTCTCCAAGAGTACCTCGGAATACTCGGAAGCTAAGCAGAATTTGATAATATTTTCATACTGAAGATTTTTTGTTCAAAATTCAATTTCCTCTCATATAGACTATTCAAAAAATGTTTTTAAATTTTTTGTGAATTCTGTGAAAGGCGCTGTACAACGAACGGTACTTCAGCAGCGGCAGCATGCAACGCGCCGGCCGCCGCTACACAGTGCTCCGTTAGTTGAATTTTAGGGACAAAATCATTTCCAACGTCAATTCTAGACACAAATTAATAAAATTTGGTAAACTTAATTACTGTTTACTTCTTTCTACTTTAAACAGTGGCTTCACAGTTTAGGTCAGAATATGGTTCCAAACTTCAAAATTAAAAAAAAAGTATTGTCGAACTTGAGATAATCCTAAAATATGTACCTGAATGTAAACTTTCATTATAAAAATGACTCCAATACTGTCAACTATCAGGATTCTTAGCCTGATGTCAGATTTAAATAATACAACCAGAAAAAATATATCAACATTATTAAAACTATTACTCTAGATTATTTTAGATTATTTCGAGTTTTCCATCATCGCACGCTAAGTTGGTTGAGGTCCTCTTCCACTTGCGTACGCCACCTTTTACGCTGTCCACCTCTACTGCGTTGTCCCACGGGGTTGGATTCAAAGACTTTCCGGGCCGGAGCATTGGTGTCCCATTCGCTCTAGGTGACCCAGCCATCTTAGTCGTTGGCTTTTCACTTTTGTGGCTAGGTCGGTATCGCTGTACAGCTTGAACAGTTCGTTGTTGTATCCTCTCCTCCATTCCCCATCTATGCAGACGGGACCAAAAATCACCCGAAGAATTTTCCTCTCACAACAGCCTAACGCTTTCTCATGCACCGTTAGCAGTGTCCATGTTTCTGCACCATACATCAGGACCGGGATGATAAGCGTCTTATACAGGGACAGTTTAGTTGCTCGGGAGAGGGCTTTGCTTCTCAATTGCCTCCTTAGCCCGAAGAAACAGCGATTGGCAAGAGTAATTCTTCGTTTGATCTCAGCACTGGTATCGTTCGCTGAGTTTATAGCGGATCCTAAGTAGACAAAGTCTCTGACTACCTCAAAATTATAGCTATCTATAGTGACGTTCTGTCCTAGACGTCGGTGTTGGGTGTCCTTTCTTGTTGACAGCATATATTTTGTTTTGGTTTCATTCACCGTTAAACCCATCTTCTTGGCTTCCTTCTCAATGCTCACAAAAGCACCACTGACATCACGCTTTATCAGTCCGATTATGTCAATGTCGTCAGCGTAAGCGAGTAATTGGACGGACTTTTGAAAGATTGTGCCTCTAGTGTTGACGTGAGAGTTTTGCACTATTCTTCCAAGAACGATATTGAAGAAGTCGCATATGACAGCGCGTCGTCTTGCCTAAAACCTTTTTTGACATCAAAGGTGTCGGTGAGGTCTTTGCCGACCTTGATGGAGCAGCGTGCATTGTCCATCGTCATCCTGCACGAACGGACGAGTTTGACAGGGATGCCAAAACTAGACATTGCTCTATATAGCTCGTCTCTATAAATGCTGTCATACGCGGCCTTGAAATCGATGAAAAGGTGGTGGGTATCGATTTGAAACTCCTGGGTTTTCTCCTAGATCTGCCGTAGTGTGAATATTTGGTCGATGGTGGACTTCCCTAGCCTAAAGCCACACTGATATGGACCTATCAGGTTGTACAGCAGAGAAGATCTTGTAGGAGATATTAAGAAGACTTATGCCTCTGTAGTTGGTGCAGTCCAGAGAATCGCCTTTCTTGAGGATCGGGAAAACAATGCTGAGGTTCCATTCATCGGACATGCTTTCCTCCGACCATATTTTACAGATAAGCTGGTGCATACTCCTAACCAATTCATCGCCAGCCGCTTTGAATAGCTAAACCACAAGGCCATCAGCTCCAGAAGCTTTATTGGACTTAAGTTTAGATATTGCTATCTTTACTTCCTCGAGATCGGGTGGACGGAATTGTTGGCCTACGTCGTCGTCCAGGTAGAATGGTGCAATCTGCATGGTAGCGGAATTCAGTTCGTCATCTTCGTTATACAGTTTGCAGAAATGATTTTTTCATATCCTCAGCACCGACTGCGATTCTACTATGATGTTCCCCTGATCATCGTTGCAGGCTTCGGTCCGAGCCTTGTAACCCTTGGAAGTTCTTTTTACCTTTTGGTAAAGCTTCCGAACTTCATGCGTGCAAAGTCATCCCTCTATTTCCTCGATCGCACGCTTCTCATGCTCTTTCTTTTTCCTTCTTAGAAGCTTGTGTTCCTCTCTCCTCTTTTGCTCGTAGAGCTCGCGAGCAGCTCTGGTCCTTCTATGCAGTTCCGCTTTGTATGGCTGTTGTTTGGCTGCATGTACTTGTCGGCATTCTTCGTCGAACCAGGGGTTTCGCTGTAGTGGTCGTGAAGAGCGCA
Organism: Dasysyrphus tricinctus; assembly: GCA_963921185.1. Classification (NCBI taxonomy): domain Eukaryota; kingdom Metazoa; phylum Arthropoda; class Insecta; order Diptera; family Syrphidae; genus Dasysyrphus; species Dasysyrphus tricinctus. Next base: position 145,360,743 of record OY992530.1, read on the forward strand.
GCACGTCAGAGGTGGCATCTCTGATGGCTTCCTGGCAATTCTTCCACTGGTTCTCGATACTTGCAGTTGGTGGCATAGAACTATTTAAGGGGGTGCGAGAGACTCGATCGGAAAAGGACCTGGCGATTTCTAGCGACTGTAGCCGTCCGACGTTAAACTTCTTTACAGTGTTTCCCTGCTTTGGATTTGGTCTGCATATCCATAGCATTACCTTCCGGTGCGAGTCAAAGTTGGTTCCTCGGAACGTTCGGACATCCTTGATACTGGAGGAGTGCCTTGCGTCGATCGCAATGTGGTCAATCTGGTTGGTGGTTAATTGACCAGGAATTCGCCATGTCCCCTTGTGTATATCGAGATGCAGGAACTGCGTACTAGCTACCACAACGTTTCGCCCTGCAGCAAAGTCGATTAGCCTGTATCCGTTATCAGAGGTGGTGTCGTGCAGGATATATCTTCCGATTGTGCCACCAAAGACGTCTTCTTTTCCTAGCTTGGCATTCAAATCACCCAAGACAATTTTAATGTCATAGCTAGGGCATTGCTCATATGTCTTGTCCAGGAGCTCGTAGAACTCATCCTTGGTGTCGTCATCTTTCTCCTCTGTGGGGGCATGCGTGCATATGAGGCTGATGTTGGCGAATTTAGCCTTGATGCGAATTGTTGTGAGGTGCTCGTTCACATAGTTGAAACTCAAGACTTCTTGCCTAAGTCTGCCTCTAACGACGAATCCACATCCAAAGAGACGCTGCCCTTGTGGTCGGTAACAGTCACCGTAGTAGATATCGCAGTCATTCAGTTTTATTTTGACCGGCCAATCCCATCGCACTTCTTGGATGGCGGTGATATTTTCGGCTGCACGTGGTCTATTGAGAGACAGAACATTCCACGTGCAGATCCGAAGTTCGTTGTCCTTATTTCGTTTGCTAGGTTCGTCAACAGTAAATCCGTCCGTATCCGAGGCTTGTTGTTGCTTCGCAACTAAAAGAGCTTTACGTGGCCGGGAAGTCACCCCGACGGCACGACCCCCAACCTGGAGGCACAGACCCTTACAATATAACTCCAAGGGCGGGGAGCCGGATTAACCGCTCCTTATAGGCCTGAGCTCCGAATATGTCGTAGTAGCCCGTATAGGTGTTCACTAAGTAGTTCAACCTAACTGGAACTGTAGACGCCACCGTTGATTCAATCTGGATAATTCTTCCGCTGCCACCTGGATAAAGGAGAAGTGCCTTAGTGGGAACACTCCTCCCCCCCCCTCTTTCATTTGCTGCCCCCTAAAACCGTCCACAGGGATAGGAACCCCATCTTCAGTTATTAGTACTAGGCACCCGATGTTTACCGCAGGGAGGTGAGAGTAGGAGTTGATAGACAGAGGTTCGTTTTGAAAAAAAGCTTGTGGACGCTTGTGTCCTCTTGAATGCACATGTCTACCCTTTGATGTCTCTACGAACAAATAAAGTCACCACCGTTACATCAAAAGATTTTACGTGGGCATACATCCCCTGCTTCGAAAATATTGATGTTGAAAGATATTTATAAAAGAATTTTCTCTAATCTATTAAATCACTCTTCTGATTAAAACATTGTCCCTTACGCCTTACTTAATAGTGTGCTGATGGTGATTCCTTTAATTATTTCCAACGAAAACTTTACTTCAACGAGTATGGATAGTCACTTGAGAATCACAAACCAGCTCGTTTACGAGTTCCAATCATTCCGTAAGTTCCAATTATCAACCTTGTTAAAATATTCGTCCATTTTTTCTTTTATCCGAAAGCTAGCAACGCAGCAATAGGATCAAATTTGATTTCACTTCTTCAGTGCACGCGTTTGCTTGTTCAAATGAAAACAAAACCCTAAAAATCTGTTTGAAACCTGTGTATAATAGAGTATTTTAATCCTGTTGGAATCCAGAAACCGAAGAATCCTAGTTCCATCCCATCCACCGCACCATCTCGCTCTCGAAAAACATTTATGCTATTGTGTTTCATCGCTGCAGGTAGCCACCAAAAACATACCTAAGTGCGATTGGATGGAGAATAGAGGTAGATGTATTGCATTAGCCTCTCCACCTAACTTTAACTGCAACGCCATATCGTCTCTAACGTCGTCGTCATCCTCGTCGTCGTTATTGTTCTGGCACAAAGGTACGTACTAGAAACACGGAAATGATGCTGGGGTTATTTTTGGACGTGGAAGATGGCAAATCGGTATGGAATACAAAAGCCATTCTAAGGCAGTCGTTAGAATAATTGTTGTTACCCATAAAGACAATTCTCTCGTGGATAAAGCAAATTAAAATTTTCCATTTGCTTTGCGTTCAAACAAACCCCATTCCAAATGTTCAACTTGCTTTTAAGCTCAACTCTTGAAAAGATACACAGATACTCCCGCCTATAGGTTTAGGTGTATCTTTCTGTGTTGTATTAAAAGAGATAACACAGATAGAATATGTACCAGAAACAGGAATACTCTTGCTGGGAAGTGCATTTTTCGTTCACTTCTATTTTCCATTTGTAATGTTTTTAAATCTTCAAACTCTCTTGCAGGAAAGCATCCTTCTTGTACCAGTGGATACGGGATAAGGCAGCAGCAGACAACAAGGACCTTTAAAAAAATAGAACGTGTACCTATTTGTGAAGATAGTACCTATAGCTTCTGTTTCACCAGTCATTACTGCTTAAATCGGATGAGAGAGATACATGAAAACCATGTTAGCTCTTTAAGGTGCTTCTGTTGTTGAAAAAATATTTCACCAATCATTTAAAATTGGTTAAGATTCAGACATTTACCCAATCAATCAGATTTTGCTGAATTTCATTTACCGATATCTTATTAAATTCTTTTCGTTTTGGCTTTTTTTAACAGTACACTTAAACACGAAGCTTAAAAATCAAAATTCCAGTACTGTTCCAAAATTTTTAACTACGAAAAAAAATAATCAAAATAAAAACAAAATAATGCAGCTAAGCACTGAAGAATTAAAAGAATTTGTTAATTAAAAAATCTAAAAATATAAAGTAAATAAGGGGTTTTGCTCATTTTCGGCCCAGAGTGAACACTATTCTAATGGCTTTAGTTTCACATGATAGCTTATGTTGAGCTTGTTATATGAGTGAAATATTTTCAAAATCTGTCATGGGAGATTTGAGATATTTGAGCTTGAAGTTGGCAACTTCTGTATACTTGTATGCATCAAAACATAGCAAAACAAAGACAAAAGTTTTTGAATTGAAGTTCTTCATATTGTAAGTCCTAGCCTTAAGAACTGCTGCATTGTTTTTCTTTGCGCTGTGCTGTAAGATAACCCAACATTAGTCAACCAGTTGGGTAAATGAATAAAAGAAACTTAGATTAAACATCTCCCGAAACAATACTTCCAAGCTCTTCGAAAAAGTACTTTCCATCAGATATGCGTAGAGAGGACGATGCCGCCGTAACTCTTGCAGCTCTTTCTGCTATTTTGGGTGTGAAACTTTAAAACCTGGCAAGATTAGCAGGTCAGTTTGAAATTTTTTTCAAATTGAGGACTTCAAATAAATAAATTAAATACAAAAAAACTGCAAATTTGGAGCCTTATTGCAGCCTATCGTTGAAATGCAAAAAACTGCAAATTTTTAGCCCTACTAGCACGGTTGGTTCCTGAGATACACCATGTGACCTGCTAACTTCACTGTGAAGTTAGCAGGTCACTAAATTACACCCTTATTTTGCGAACTGCAAAATCAGGAAAAGAAATGCAAAACAAATGCAAAAAAAATTGCAAATTCCTGTCAAGGTCCCATTTGCGTGGGTGAAAGTTGCCCTGCTAACTTCACAGACGTATCGAATTTATTGTTTGAAAGAAACTCCAAAGACAACGTTTTTGATGGCAATGGAAAGAAGTTATTGGATTTCCATAAATCCATAAAAAACTTTTTTAGCTAAACAAGGGTCGTCAACGATTGACTACTGCTGTACAGCACCTGATTTCTTGAGAATTATTCAAGATTTAAAGGTTGGTGCTCAAAACTTTTCGGACCAAATGCCAATCGAGGTGGTACTTCAATTGAATGGGGCACATAGGCGCCCGGAGGGGGGGGCAAGGGGGGGCAGTTGCCCCCCCCTGGCTCTGGACAATACCTCACAACTAAGACATTTTTCATTTTTTTCTTTGAATATTAACAAATACTTAGCCATCTCTCCATGATTTGCCCCCCCCTAGCTCTGGATCATGCCAAATGTATCTGAAAATATCCTTAGTTTCGATATTCTTGGAAAATATGGATATTTTCTTTATAGCTTCCTTATTGAGTTCATGGTTTGCCCCCCCTGGCATTACCACGCAACTTGCATTTTTTACTTTGAATTTTAACAATGCATGTATAGTATATAGAATAATGTATTTACATAAAAATCTTGTAAAAGAACAAAAAAACTTTTTCAATGAAGTAATTGATCATTTTGGTAGAGAGCCAAGGCTTATGTAGTTCCTTTTCTCTAAAGAATAAATAAAAAAAAACAATATGGTGCTTCTTGTAATTGTTATTTTATAACACAAAAACGTAAGTTTGTTTAATACGTAAGTAAGTTCAATATTTACCTACACCGTAGTCCTTAGGAATAATATGCATAATATTTTTATTGCGTAAGCATAAAATTCTAATTTAAAGCTTGCTTTTTAGGCTATTAGGTCAGGTTGTTTAAACGGATATTAATATTTTTAATTGATCATCAGCCCTATCACGAATTCCATTGTAATCGGATTTGTTTAAAAATCCCGAAAAAAACTATCACCGAATGTTTTCTTAATGGCAATTTGTGTGAAGTTTTGCACCACGATGGATTCTGTGATAGTTTTTTTTTGGGATTCGATTCAAGTGTCCGATAACAATGACGTACGTGATGGGGCTGAATAATGAAGTTGAAGTTAATATTTGAATTTTGTTTACAAATAAAAAGTGGAGATTTTCTTATTTAAAAAAAAAAGTTTGATTCAGAGTTCGAAATTTTTGTTTTGAATTTCCAAATCTTAGTTTTTCTTATTTTTTTAATATATAAAACATAACATATATGTAACTCAAGAACGGCTGGGCCTATTTAATTGATAACTGATTTGTTGGAATCGTCTCGAATAGTAGAATAACTTATAAAATATCGGAAAATTATATGCACTCTGGGTACCTGTTTTATATATACACAAAATAATAAATCAATTGAGTTCGAAAGCAAATGAATCATTAACTATCAAATTTTGATCTGAAAAACTATTATAAAAAAAATTTAATACAGTCTATTATCCGGAGTTCAATTTATATATTTATAGAAAATAATTTAACAATTTGCTAACAGTACGTCCAAAGTTGTTTGGGATTTTGTCATTGGCTGAACGGATTTAAATAAGGATCTGAAAAGGTTCTTAAAATAAATCTTCTTCATCAAGTATCCATTCATTGCGGCTGTGAAACAATTTATTAAAAAAATACATGTAGACCAGAAAAAATGGGTCCCGAGGTTGAAATAATTAATTCATGAAATATTAAAATTGGTATCGACGCAAAATTACACCCTCTATAGCATATCCATAGTCCTCCAAAATCCCCGCATTGGCTTTTTGTGTAGATGCATTTGAAAAGATGGAGAGGGGAAAAAGTTGGAGGTCTATCAAACTGAAATATATGTTTTGCTACAACCTAATCATATGATACATGTTTTAAGGGTACCTTTTAAAGCTGAATCTAATGAGACTAAATGCAAAATAATACGACTATCCACAAAAAAGTTATTGTCATTTTTATGTAACAATGTTTTTTTTTAAGTACAACAGGTAAAATATTACCGCAAACCTTTCGAATATAATGGTATGTCAATGGAACTTGGAGTTAATGTTTCATTAGTCAATAGGACCGAGAATCAAAAGGGTCCCTAAAATATCTTTTGTGAAAGGGTGCTTGTTTTTAAAGGTAGGGGCAACTGTAGAATTTTTATCATAACATCCACGAAAAAACTCTTATACTTATGAAACTCGCCAAAAGTGTTTAACTTGCCATAGCAACCAAGAGTCAAAATAGTCCTAACAAATATCTTTGTTCCAAGGATTTTTATTAAGGTGAGGAAAACTCTGGAAAGAAGTTGAAAAATTTTACCCGAAATTCCGATTTGGTGTAATCGAGGTATGTACACAAAGTATGGTAGATGATTTAAGGGTATTCTTTAACGCTTAATCTAATAAAAGCAAAACTAAGATTATACAAGCTCCATTAAGAAAGTTTTGGTCCTTTTAAAGCGAAAACTTATATTTTAAATATGTTTTTCCGTTGAACAGGTCAAACTTAAACTCTAAAAAAAACCTATTAAAACATAGATATTTGTGTGGATAATTTTAGTTTATGGTTGCCATGACAAATTTTTTAGTCTCATTAGATTCAACATGTATCATATGATTAAGTTGTAACAAAAGAAATATTTCAGTTTGATAGACCTCCATCTTTTTCCCCTCTCCATCTTTTCAAATGCATCTACACAAAAAGCCAATGCGAAGACTGGGACTTTGGATATGCTAAAGAGGGTCCAATTTTGTGTCGATACCAATTTTAATATATCATGAATCAAAGGGCACGGTAGTGCCCAGCCAAGTTCGCGGCACTACACCCTTTTTACAGGAACAAACTCAGGCGATTTTCAACCCCCCTCTAACTTCAGTACCAATAAAGTCAGAAACTTCAAATTCGGAGTATTTGCTGAACTGATCAAACACAGGTGGCTCACCAAATTTCAACTCTTTAGCATTAGTAGTTCCCAAGATATAGGACTTCAAAAATCGCAAAAACCGTAACTGACTGACTCACTGACTCACTGACTCACTGACTGACTGACTCACTGACTCATTGACTCACTGACTGACTGACTCACTGACAGATCATCAAAATTATGGAGCACTTCCCGACATCGTAGAAACTTGAAATTTCGCAAAACGGTAGGCCTTGTGGTACATACAAAGGAAAAAATCGAAAATCTGCAATTTTCTATTCAGGGGGCGTGGCATCCACCCACTTTTTTAAAAACTCTTATAAATTATATGGAGCACTTTCGATTGTTGTAGAACAATGAAAATTGGTAAGTTGGTAGGGTTTGAAGTACTAAGAAAGAAAAAAAATGAAAAATTGGAATTTTCCATACAGGGGGCGTGGCATCCACCCACATTCTTAAAAATTCTTATAAATTATATAGAGCATTTCCGATTGTTGTAGAACGATGAAAATTGGTAGGTCGGTAGGGCTCAAGGTACTTGGAAAGAAAAAAAATGAAAAATTGGAATTTTGCATTCAGGAGGCGTGGTATCCACCCACATTCTTAAAAATTCTTATAAATCATATGGAGTACTTCCGATTGTTGTAGAACGATGAAAATTGGTAGGTCGGTACGCCTTGATGTACTTAGAATAAAGAAATTGAAAAATTGGAATTTTCAGTTCAGGGGGCGTGGCATCCACCCACATTCTCAAAAATTCTTATAAATTATATGAAGCACTTCCGATTGTTGTAGAACGGTGAAAATTGGTAGGTTGGTATGCCTTGAAGTATTTAGAAGAAAACACAATCGAAAAATTGGAAGTTTCAGTTCAGGGGGCGTGGCATCGACCCCTGTTCTTAAAAATTCTTATAAACTATATGAAGCACTTCCGATTGTTGTAAAACGATGAAAATTGGTAGGTCGGTAAGGCTAAAGTACTAAGGAAGAAAAAATTGAAAAATTGGAATTTTGCATTCAGGGGGCGTGGCATCCACCCACATTCTTAAAAATTCTTATAAATTATATGGAGCACTATCGATTGTTGTAGAACGATGAAAGTTGGTAGGTCGGTAGGACTTGAAGTATATAGAAAGGAAAAAAATCGAAAATTTGGAATTGTCCATTCAGGGGGGGGGGGGGTGCCATCCACCCACTTTATCAGAATTGCTATTACTTTCACCTGGCAAAATAATTCTTTGCAAAAAGGAGTGAAATCACAACAAAAACATAAATGTTAAAAAAGGAGCCAAGTTCTTATGTGTACAAGAAACCTGTGCGTAAAAAGTCAGCCAAAAAAAGTAATGAGATCTAAAATATATGCCAAGTTTTAAGTTCATGAAGTTTAATATCAAATATCTTAAGAAGAGTAATATCGAAACAATTCCAAATCATGACAGAAATTTGGTAGTTAATGATTACTGATTAAAATTTGGTGGATTTACTTGGCAAGTTTTCTCTTAAATACTTACTTAATCACAAATTTAAAATGTATGAAAACTTGACCAGTGAACCCACCAAATTTTAATCAGTAATCATTAACTACCAAATTTCTGTCATGATTTGGAATTGTTTTGATATTACTCTACTTAAGATATTTGATATTGAACTTCATGAACTTAAAACTTGGCATATATTTTAGATCCCATTACTTTTTTTGGCTGACTTTTTACGCACAGGTTTCTTGTACACATAAGAACTTGGCTCCTTTTTTAACATTTATGTTTTTGTTGTGATTAATTATTACAAGGTTCCCCATTTGATTTGAGCTATTTTTCCTGGTCTAATGGTCCCCATCTGTCAAAGCCATTAATTTTCAAAGTCTGTTGAAGAATGGCTACGATGTCGATGCTTTAAGAAAACTTCTAAAAAATCTGAAATTTTCACATTTTTTACAAAAAGGTGATTTTATGGCCTTTTCGAATGGGGATAGAATGACAGTTCTTGTTCTGAAAAGGAGATAAAATTGTTCCGGATTTGATTTCAGAATCGTTCACACGTATCGAATCGGTCTTCCGGATTGCCAATCGAAAAGGCCAATAGGGATATTCGTTGACGTTTGTATAGTTTCAAAAACATGCCAACATTTTACAACTTCGTTGTTCCTTGAAAGATTTCAATGAAATTGACACAGGTGATGGCTTATACAGAATTGAAAAAGAAAAAATATTTTCAAAACAGGGTGCTTTAAAAAAAAGTCAACTCCGTTGTTCCTTGGGTGATTTCAATAAAATTGACAGGATAGCTGAGACAGAATTATAACAGAAACGAATATTTTCAAAACGGTGTTTCAAAAAATGGCACCATCATCACTATGACCTGTGGCGATTTCATTGAAATCACTCAATTCGATTCCATTGAAATCTATCAAGGTCAAAAGATTTCGAAACTGTCCTTTTTCCTTTTGTAAAATTACATTTTTATTTCTTATTTCAAAGGTTCTTGAATGGATCTTCAATAGTTCTCACATAATAAATTCGGAACGAACCATATTTTATAAATCCAAATCCTAGCATTTTTGGTTCGATCGTGAAAATTAATTTTGTTTTAATCGAATCAAAAATAACATTCCCTTTTGATTTTTTCACGAGTAAAGAATGATATTATATTGTTCTACGAACCTTGCTTTTTATACAAAAACTTCCAAAAAAATGTCTGTGTGGTTAATTTTAATTTTATTTAATTAAATATAAAATAATTTTACGCTGGATAACTATTAACAGTTCATTATTGACTGAAACATTAAAATTAAATTATTTATAAAACTTCCAAAAAGCTCAAATTATATTGCATATTAAAATTTTAAAAAAATGTTTGAATACCCATTTTTACCCATTCGATATCTCAAAATTGGTTTGGTGTCTGCCCCCCCCTGGACAAAATCCTGCGGGCGCCTATGATGGGGCATTGATGTCTTTGTCAAGTGAAATTGAGATGCAACTTTTACCGAAAATTACTTCCAAAATGAGTTTTTACAGCAGAACTTATGAAATTATTGCTAAAACTGCTTCCAAGAAAAACCAAAGAAGACACTGCGTTCCCAAAAACAAATGGTTTGGTCATGAATGTGAAAAGGCTAGAGAGAAGGCTTAGGTTGCTTAAATTATTTCGTAAATTCAACACGGATGTATTCAAGAAAATGTACTTGACAGCAAATAAAGATTTTAAGCGAACTTGCTTGGTTTCGAAGAAAAATTATTTTGCCCAGCTACTCCAGGAAGCTTCAAACGCAAACAATGCTAAAAAAAATTTGAAAACCATACGAGGAATAACTGGAAGATCATTTACAATCGGAGTTGGCTTACACCTTAATATCCTTAAGGAGCATTTCTGCAAACTTTTTAACCCAGTTATCAATAGTCCAGTTTTGCAATACGGCAGCCCTATTATAGAAAATGTCTATCTAGATAGCGACATAAGCTTGGACGAAGTCAAAGAAGCTATAGCAAAATCCAAGTAAAACAAAGCGCCAGGGGAAAACAGAATACCTTTCGAGTTCTAGAAAAGTTTAACTGAAGAGGCTTTAATAATGTTGACTTCTATATTTAATTTAAATATTTTACCGCAAGGCTTCTGCAAAGCAACTCTTTTTTCGCTTCATAAAAAAGGTGACATTAATGCAGCCCAGAATTATAGAGGTATTTCGTTCTTGAACTGCTCATTAAAGATTTTCTCCTGCATCATTTCAAGTTCACTCAATTTTAGTGCCAAGTATGAACTATTTGAGGCAACTTGGAAATCAGTTTTTTTATGCAGCGCAAATCTGAAGATACGAACAAAGTGAAGAAGTTGAAAACTGCTAAGATTTTTTCTGAAAAGATTATTTAAACTGCCATCTAACTCTCCAAAATTCATGCTTTTGCTGGAAACAGGAATGTCACGCTGAAGCTTCATTTCGATTTCGTTACTAAAGCAATGTCTCATCCTACGAACCGCATGACAAGGCTTATTGTAATGCATGATATTGCGTCGAAATCCTTGTTTTCAAGAAGTGGAAGCTTTTGGCAAGTAGATACGACCTGCATCTAAATGTTTTCGTTGATAATTTCAATGATTGGAGAGAGCAGTTGTATTCATTTATAAGGAGATTGGACAAGAAACTTAGAGAGGAGTTTAAAGAGCAGGCGCAGTCGTCACTTTACAGACAATATTACTGCACACTTTAGACGGTGTTTAGATTGGGAAGACTGGTCTCACGGCAGTTTTTGGACAAGAGAAGTGAGGGGTCAGAAATCCCCCCACTTCTCTTGCCCAGAAACTGGGGTTAGACCAGTCTCAATTTTCCAAATCTAAACACCGTCTAACTTCGACTTAGCCGAATGCAACTATTTCCACTTTATTTGAATTTTAAGCCACACAGGGAATACTTCCATTATATTGCTCTTTATGCAACCTTGGAGCTCGGGAGGACATACATATTTCATTTTATAGCATTATGCCCTTTCCTTAGAGAGATCAGAAGAGTTTTCTTTGACTGCACAAAGCTCACACTTTAGTTAACATTGAATAATCTGAACGGAAGTAAAGGTTGGGAGGCTCTTACCGCATTTTGCAAGGAAGCCGCCAGCTACAGAACCAAAATAATAGCTGAAGAATTTTAACTCACTGCCTTCTTTATTACTAATGAAGAATTGTAACTTATTTTCCACTTTATAAAAAAACAAAAAATCCTAACCCATGTAGTCAATAGTAACTTTTCTTTTTAATTTTGTTTCTTTAAAGAAAGCATAATATTTTGAATTTATTATATAATTGCCATCTGAGGTAATGGCCAAGGCCATACCTTCATAAGATTGTTTGTTAATTAACTACTGTTAACTTTGTAATTATAATTACTTTTAAAGAAAAAAAAGTTGGCAACTGCAAATTGACTATTTTCAGCCTTTTGTCGATATCTTCCGATCGAGGATATGTAAGAAAATGATATTGGTGTGAAATGAAAGCTATGTTTCTAATCTTTTCAATATAACTAAAATTATTTTGCTACTATAAATACATTTTGAGATATTTCAAGAAAATGCCTTTTTTGCACTTGCCTTAGCACAACGATATGTTTAAAAATTTAGTGTTAACACACTTTGTTGGCACAGTTGAAAAGCTTAATTATTGTATACCTTTAACTGGCTTTGCTCAAATGAATACTTACACACAAACAAAACTTGCTTAAAAGGGCACTTAACAAGGCAAATTGCTTGGAATGTGGTGAAATAAACAGACTTCGAAGAAACATTGAGTCATTGTAAGTGAAGTTTCCTTATGACAAAATTTTAATTTTTCTTTGTTTTATTATTTTAACTTGCATTTCTTCTTTTTATTTACAGTGTAACGTAAAACTTATTCGTTTCTTATAAGACTTCTTTTTGATTATTTTGTAAAGCAATTTTATTTTTTCATAACGCTGTCTGATTTATTAGCATACAAATAAAACTTAAACTAATCAAAGTCATAGATATTTTCTAAAAACTGGACTTAACATTATTTTCTTGTCCTACCCTGCTTAGATATCAAATTCTGGTCATGACAAGGGCTTATCGCCCTATGTTGATGGTAAATATTTATATATTCAAAAGATCAAATAAAAGTTTTCAGTGAGCTCTTCTCCATGCTATTGAAATAAATTTTTACTTGCGATATAAGTAGGAACTAAAAGGCAAGTTTTTTAGTACTCTCTAAAATATTTTTAGAAAAAATTTTACATTTATGAAAAAATAACGGTACCTTCCATACAAAAGTTAAAAAACCGCCAAGGAAAATATTTTTTTCTCAAAAACGACTCCTACGATTTTGAGTAAACTTTTTCTTTAAACTAAAATTAGTACGATCTACTACCAAAAATTATAAAATTTTACACTAAGCAACTATTTAGTACCTGTCATAGAACGTATTTTTTTATTTTAAATTTTCTCGTTATCGGCTAAACGGATTTAGATTATTTTTTTTATATACAAATTTCAGATAAAATTATATAATATTGCGACTCAAAATTTCCAAAAGAAAAAATTTTGGATTTTTAAAAAAAGTTTCAATTTTTTTTTTTGAAAATTCGGTATCTCAAAAACAGGTTGACAATTTTTTTTTCAAATTTTGTTCTTATATACACATAAATATAAACTTTCTTAAAAATATTTTAAGAATTTTATATTATAAAAAATTATTTTTTTTTTTAAACCGCTCCAACAATTTAATTTTTTTTTTCAATTCAATCATATTCAATCGAGAATTAAGATGGCATTCTTTTTTTTCACCTCAACTGTCAAAAGAGTTGTCTTAGCCAATTTAAATGTCGTATTTCATGCATACATTTCTCTACATTTTTCTCTCATAATTTCCATGTTTTTATATGCAATTTTCTTAACTCCGCAGTGTCTTGAACATAAGAGCAAGTACGTGTGACCCAGTCGTGCATTTTATTTTTATTTGAACTTAATTCAGTCGCTCCACTTAAACTAAAAAATATTGTTTTTTTTCAATTTCCTTCAAATTCAAAATATATTCAAAGGCGTTCAAAACTATAATCTTTACAATTAGCACAAGAATACACGAAACTAGGGAAGCCATTCCTAATAGTTTACGAAAGCTTTTTTTGGTATATAATCTGGGTAGGACAAGAAAATAAATGTAAATGCTGAAAATGCTCTATCTGCAGTTACCAACTTCAAGCTCAAATATTTCAAATCTCCCATGATAGATTTTGAAAAAAAACCAATCATATAATAAGCAATTTCATAAGTGTTAATTCTGGGCCGGAGTGCCCTACAAAAGTGAGCAGTTCATTTTGAAAATGCAAATAGGGGCCAAGGAAAAAAAAATACTTGAACTGACACCTGATAGAAGTTGTAGATCCTTTTGTGCTGAAGGAGATATACTCGAAACTTTCAATTGTTATTTTGTACTTTTTGAGTATAGTAGCTGGCAACTCCTCCATTTTTCATTTGATTAAAAGATGGAAAATAATCCTTTTCATCCATCTATGTATCACATGTCTTGCCCAAAAAGAAAATCATGGAGTTTTAGTCAAAAAAATTCGAACTATGGGTTTTTATCTCATTTTGTCACTTTTGAGAACAATTTTATGTACTATAAGATTTAAAAACTTTTTTTTCTGCCAGTATCTCGAAAGCTTATTCAATTTCAAATAACGTGAGCTTTTAATAGAAGATCCCGCCATTATACGAACTACCCTAATAAAGGTACCAGATAAGTGTTATACAGTTTTGTAAGTAGTGTCTAAAAAAACAATTTGCGCATGGGCTGCTTGTCAAAATGTGGTCAAGGCATAGGGTTTCCAAGCAATTATTCTCAATTTTTGGGGTTTTCCAATTATCGGCCCCAGCTTAGGTAGTAAGCCTTAAGGATATAAAAAAAATACCATATAAAGAAAACTTTATTTGAAAATTATAAATTACGTGATTTTTTTAAATTCAAAATTTAAGTGGTAAATGGGGGTAAACAAAGGAAAAATGAGATCCCAGAAGTCTCAGCAATTTTAGTATTGTGAACAGAATTCATCAGCAAAAATTCTCAAGTGATCAACTAGACTTAAAAGGATAATAATATTTGTTTAAAAAATCGATATTTAAAAAATGGAGTAATTGATTTATTTTTAATTTAAAATTGTTTCCTATTAAAATGGAACAAACAAAATTGTAATAGTATAAATTTACAAGACCAAACAAACAAAATTGTAAAAAATTTTGTTCAAAATTAAATTTCTTATCGAAATTGATTATTTAAGAAATTTTATGAAAAAATTGAAGCAGGCAAAAACCAACCAAGAAAAAATTGAAAAATCTAAGATTTCTAAAGATAGGTTCGGGAAACAAGCCTAGACAAAATAAAAGTAATTTTAATTAAAAAACTGGTAGAAATACATAATAGCAGATTGGATACGATATGTCGACTTTTAAAATATCGACTCTTTTGTCTATTTTTATAATCTCGACCAACTTAAAAGACTGACTGATGCCAAATTTTTCAAAACCTCTACTTTCAAAATGTCATCATTTCAAAATAAGACATTTTGAAAATCGACTTTTTGATCAGATCATGTACAATGTAAAACAAAAAAAAAAATAACGAGAAGTCAATTAAACTCAACATTTCTCCCGACTTTTTTCAGGGCAGTCAAGATTTTACTAGGTGGAGATTTCAAAACGTCGACATTTATATTAGTCGGTCATAATAAAATCGGTATTTTTACTTGCAGAAAAGTCGATAAAGATCGACATTTTTTGTAAGTCATTCGTACCTAACCCACATTAGCCAATCAAACTTTACTATAACTAATCATTTTTCGCAGCTTTTCCCCGAAAGCTTAGTTTTTGGGATGAAAAAAAATGATAATATTTGAATAGTTATATCTGTCAGTTTGGGATGTTCAAAGGGTAGACACGGTGCATTCAAGAGGACACAAGCGTCCACAAGCTTTTTTTCAAAGCGAACCTCTGTCTATCAACTCCTACTCTCACCTCCAAGTGGTGAACATCGGGTGCCTAGTACCTTTAACTGAAGATGGGGTTCCAATCCTTGTGGACGGTTTTAGGGGGCAGCAAACAAGAGAGAGGGGGGGAGGAGTGTTCCCACTAAGGCACTTCTCCTTCATCCAGGCGGCAGCGGAAGAATTCTCAAGATGGAATCAACGGTGGCGTCTACAGTTCCAGTTAGGCTGAACTACTTAGTGAACACCTATACGGGCTACTACGACATATTCGGAGCTCAGGCCTATAAGGAGCGGTTAATCCGGCTCCCCGCCCTTGGAGTTATATTGTAAGGGTCTGGTCCTCCAGGTTGGGGGTCGTGCCGTCGGGGTGACTTCCCGGCCACATAAAGCTATATTAGTTGCGAAGCACCAACAAGCCTCGGATACGGACGGATTTACTGTTGACGAACCTAGCAAACGAAATAAGGACAACGAACTTCGGATCTGCAGGTGGAATGTTCTGTCTCTCAATAGACCACGTGCAGCTGAAAATATCACCGCCATCCAAGAATTGCGATGGGATGGGCCGGGCAACATAAAACTGAATGACTGCGATATCTACTACGGTGACTGTTACCGACCACAAGGGCAGCGTCTCTTTGGATGTGGATTCGTCGTTAGAGGCAGACTTAGGCAAGAGGTCTTGAGTTTCAACTATGTGAACGAACGCCTCACGACAATTCGCATCAAGGCTAAATTCGCCAACATCAGCCTGATATGCGCGCATGCCCCCACAGAGGAGAAAGATGACGACACCAAGGACGAAATCTACGAGCTCTTGGACAAGACATATGAGCAATGCCCTAGCTATGACATTAAAATTGTCTTGGGTGATTTTAATGCCAAACTAGGAAGAGAAGACGTCTTTGGTGGCACAATCGGAAGATACAGCCTGCACGACACCACCTCCGATAACGGACTCAGGCTAATCGACTTTGCTGCGGGGCGAAACGTTGTGGTAGCTAGTAAGCAGTTCCCGCATCTCGATATACATAACTAGTCCTTTGCCATTAACTGCAAACATCGAGAACCAGTGGAAAAACTGCCAGGAAGCCATCAGAGATGCCGCCTCTGACGTGCTGGGCTTCGCACGACCACCACAGCGAAACCCCTGGTTCAACGAGGAATGCCGGCAAGTACATGCAGCCAAACAACAGGCATACAAAGCGGCGCTGCATAGAAGGACCAGAGCTGCTCGCGAGCTCAACGAGCAGAAGAGGAAAGAGGAACACAAGCTTCTCAGAAAGAAAAAGAAAGAGCATGAGAAGCGCGCGATCGAGGAATTAGAGGGATGCCACTGCAGGAATGAAGTTCGGAAGTTTTACCAAAAAGTAAAAAGAACCTCCCAAGGTTACAAACCCCGAACCGAAGCCTGCAAGGACGATCAGGGAAACATCGTGGTGGAATCGCAGTCGGTGCTGAGGATATGGAAAAATCATTTCTGCAAATTGTATAACGGCGATGACGAACCAAATTCCGCTACCATGCAAATTGCACCATTCAACCTGGACGACGTAGGCCAACAATTCCGTCCACCCGATCTTGACGAAGTGAGGATAGCCATATCTAAACTTAAGTCCAATAAAGCTTCTGGAGCTGATGGCCTTGCGGCTGAGCTATTCAAAGCGGCTGGCGATGAATTGGTTAAGAGTATGCACCAGCTCATCTGTAAAATATGGTCGGAAGAAAGCATGCCCGATTAATGGAATCTCAGTATTGCTTGCCCGATCCTCAAGAAAGGCGATCCTCTGGACTGCACCAACTACAGAGGCATCAGTCTTCTTAATATCGCCTACAAGATCTTCTCTGCCGTACTTTGTGAACGCCTGAAGCCATTCGTCAACAACCTGATAGGTCCATATCAGTGTGGCTTTAGGCCAGGGAAGTCCACCATCGACCAAATATTCGCACAACGGCAGATCTTGGAGAAAACCCAGGAGTTCTAAATCGATACCCACCACCTTTTTATCGATTTCAAGGTCGCGTATGACAGCATCTATAGAGACGAGCTATATAGAGCAATGTCTAGTTTTGGCATCCCTGCCAAACTCGTCCGTTTGTGCAGGATGACGATGGAGAATGCACGCTGCTCCATCAAGGTTGGCAAAGACCTCACCGACACCTTTGATGTCAAAAAAGCTTTTAGGCAAGGCGACGCGCTGTCATGCGACTTCTTCAACATCGTTCTTGAAAGAATAGTGCAAAACTCTCACCTCAACACCAGAGGCACAATCTTTCAAAAGTCCGTCCAATTACTCGCTTACGCTGACGACATTGACATAATCGGACGAACAAAGCGTGATGTCAGTGGTGCTTTTGTGAGCATTGAGAAGGAAGCCAAGAAGATGGGTCTAACGGTGAATGAAAGCAAAACAAAATATATGCTGTCCACAAGAAAGGACACCCAACACTGACGTCTCGGACAGAACGTCACTATAGACAGCTATAATTTTGAGGTAGTCAGAGACTTTGTCTACCTAGGATCCGCTATAAACTCAGCGAACGACACCAGCGCTGAGATCAAACGAAGAATTACTCTTGCCAATCGCTGTTTCTTTGGGCTAAGAAGGCAATTGAGAAGCAAAGCCCTCTCTCGAGCAACTAAACTGTCCCTGTATAAGACGCTTATCATCCCGGTCCTGATGTATGGTGCAGAGGCATGGACACTGCTAACAGTGGATGAGAAAGCGTTAGGCTGTTTTGACAGGAAAATTCTCCGGGTGATTTTTGGTCCCGTCTGCATAGATGGGGAATGGAGAAGAAGATACAACAACGAACTGTATGGGCTGTACAGCGACACCGACCTAGCCACAAAAGTGAAAAGCCAACGACTGAGATGGCTGGGTCATCTAGAGCGAATGGACACCAATGCTCCGGCCCGGAAAGTCTTTGAATCCAACCCCGCGGGACAACGCAGTAGAGGTGGACAGCGTAAAAGGTGGCGCACGCAAGTGGAAGAGGATCTCAACCAACTTGGCGTGCGAAACTGGAGACAGCTAGCTAGAAACCGAGCCGGCTGGAAGAAGCTTGTTGGTTGAGGCCCTAGTCCACCCCGGACTGTAGCGCCATCTTAAGTAAGTAAGTATGTAAAATTGTCAAATTCGCCTTAGCTTTCGAGTTATACCAAAAATACTGAAAAGTGGCCAGCGTGACCATTCTCTTAGAAACGCATGGGTGAATTTAGTAGCATTTTTGGTTTTAAGCATGCTTATGGGCCAAACAAACATATTCAATAATAAAAACCCTTGCACGTAATTGTTCCTTTATACCTCTCATTTTCCGGTCTATTCAATAGGCTATAAGTAAGTTATTCATAATTAAGGAAAAAGTGTAGAAATTTTTGATTCTTTGATTATTGTTTTGATTGATTTTCATAAAATTTCCTTGTTTTGTGTTCTTTATTTTTTAAACAGGCATTTTGATAGGCAATTAAATTTTGTACGAAAAGTTTTAAGCGATAATACCAAACATATGGAAAAGTGGCCAGTGGTGGGAATTTTATAGCATTTTTCGTTTCAAGCATGCTTATGGCCCAAATAAAAAACATATTCAATAGTAAAAACCCTTGAACATTATATATGGTTCCTTTCTCTCATATTTTCTGGTATATTATAAAGGTTTCGAAATTTGACTCATTTAATTCTTGGAGAAATTTCTCTTGCCATTTCAATTATATTTAATTTTGAATGACAAAGAGATACAGTCCAAAGTTTTACCATTTGGAGGTGCAGTTTTACTCCTTATAGTTGTTTTTACGAACTCCTGATTCATTTTCGTTTTTTTACAGTTTGCAGCTATATAGCATGCTATGGCTCCATACAGCATTCTGCGATGTTTGCCATGTTGATTTAACGATGCTGACGTGTAAATTGTTTGCCATAAAAATAGTTTCTTGAATTTCTCTCTGCGGACTTGATATTGCAACTTCAGTGTCAAAATTCAGAACTAAGACGAGTATAGTATGTGCAGTGCATTGTGTTGTGTTGAACTCTGCCAGGCAGATGCAAAGGCAAACTCAAGCATCCACTATAAGATGAAAACTAACATTGTTGTGGAAGTGGCAGTGACGGTATAGTGATGGCAAGGTGTCAGCGAGGACACATATCCACAAAGAAAAACACAACAATTTGAGTCAACCTCTTTCGTGGATGGATTCTCGATGCTTAAGCATTTTACGGAACCAACAAGAAGCACTTTCCAAGATCTAACGTTGTTCTTGCCATGGATTGTTGTATACTTACTCTAAAAGAATTTATTTTTCAGCATCCAATTTCTGTTATATTATGTGTTTTTTTTTTTGTATAGAAGGTACAATAGGGACCTTCTTCTTCCATCAAATCAGTGATGCATGGTGTGTGTATGTTTTGTGTTTGTTTGTGTAAGGTGTATATATGTATGTGCATGTTTGAGTTTTGTTCCAGAAGAATTCCTTGCTAAAGTTTTTATTTTACTCCGAATACCATCAGAGCTCTATATAACTCTGTTTTGATAGATGCGATGCATTTCGGGGGAAATGATAGAGTAAGCTATCAAGATGAAGGAAGCGGATTACTCTGCCATGTGAAATGCGATAGGTGCAAAGCAATAGGAAAATGTATCCGTGAGCGATTTATGGGTTCAAGTTTTAGCACATATATTTATACATAATGTGATTTGGGAAAACACAAAATATTTATTCATGTGTAGTAAATTCGCTATTCTTCGGTTTTATAAGAAAAGTATTTTTTTTTCACTCATGAAATTGTGGATGGCAGAGAGAAAATTCAACACCTTATAATTTTTTTTAAACATACCGTGAAGTCATATGCATTTTAAATATATTCGGGGTTTACCAATTTAAAAGGAAAAAAAAAGAGTACTTGAGACCTCTGCGTTCATTGAAAATGGATACCGTATTTAAACAACACTTAACTATCTATATAAATTCAAAAACAAATTCAAATTTAGACACATAATTTTCTGGTCAACCGATTTCGTCTTGTATATCTTTTGCCGTATTGAAGCATACAAAAAAATTATTTTTCAAAAATCTCCTTGTTACTCGTATAAAAAGCTGTTCAAATATAAATGTTCAATGCATTAAAATTTCTAACACTTTAAATTAAAGATATAAAAGATTGCATTTATATTAATCAATAAAATTATCTCATCATTAAAGCAGTAAACAAAAGTGCGTATACGCCCGAGCGTACCTAAAGTAAAATTCTTCTGCAAATATTTTATTTTGATTAAATTGTGAACAGGATCAGATGACCTTTCTCTTTTGGCCTAAGGCTTAAAGGCTAATTGAATAAAAAGGACAAACGCTGGTCATTTTTAATAAATGTTTGGATAAACCCGGAAGCTAAACCGAATTTGAATTTTTAAGAGTTCAAACTTTTTGTTCAAAATTTAATTTTCTATCGAAATGGATGCTTTTAAAAAATATAAGTAGGAAAATTTTGCAAAAACCAACCATTAAAATTAAAAAATCAAATATTTTTAAACTAATGTAAAATCTCAAGCTTTTAATATGACAAAAAAAAACCTATTTTTTGGTTCTACATGGCAATTTTAACAGTTGGTACCAAGTGTTATATTAATCTCCTCAGCCATTTAGTCTTTACATGTGAAATTGTCCATGTTTTTCCGAAAAAGAGGATTTCGGGCCAAAGTTACGGAAAATGATTAAGTTATGGTAAAGTTTGAATGGGAAAATCTCTGTCAGTTTTTAATGAAAATAATTTTCTTAGAAAAACATATTAAGGCTTTTACGGGCTACTTACGACATATTCGGACCTCAGGCCTATAAGGAGCGGTTGAGGAACCTAGCAAACGAAATAAGGACAACGAACTTCAGTTTTCCACGTGGAATGTTCTGTTTCTCTTTAGACCACGTGCACCCGAACATTTTGCGAAGCCCTATCCTGCTACAAAGCAGATAACACTGCTATCCAAAAAGTGTGATGGGATGGGCCGGGCAAAATAAAACTGAAAGATTGCGATATCTACTACGGTGACTGTTACCGTACACAAGGGCAGCGTCTTTTTGGATGTGGATTCGTCGTTAGAGGCAGACTTAGGCAAGAAGTCTTGAATTTCAACTATGTATGTGAATGAGCGCCTCACAAAAATTCGCATCAAAGGCTAAATAGAGGAGAACGACACCAAGATAGAGTTCTACGAGCTCCTGGACAAGACAAATGACATATGAGCAATGCCCTAGCTATGACACTAAAATTGTCTTGGGTGAATTTAATGCAAAACTAGGATAAGAAGACGTCTTTGGTGGCACAATCGGAAGATATAGCCTGCACAATTGACTTTGCTGTGGGGCAAAATGTTGTGGTAGCTAGTACGCAGCTCTCGCATCTCGATATACACAAGGGGAAATGGCGAATTCTTGGTCAATCAACCACCAACCAAATTGTCCACATTGCGATCGACGCAAGGCACTCCTCCAGTATCAAGGGTGTCCGAACGTTCCGAAGAGTTAACGTTGACTCGGACCACTACCCCGTTATAGCCAAGGTAATGCTACGGATATCCAGACAAAGACCAAAACCGGAAAATACTGTGAAAAAGTTCGACGTCGGTCGGCTACAGCCGAAAGAAATTGCCAGATCCTTTTTCGATCGAGTCTCTCGCGCCCTCTTAAACAGTCCTCTGCCACCAACTGCAGTATCGTGAACCCGTGAAAGAATTGCCAGGAAGCCATCAGAGATGCCGCCTCTGACGTAATCTGGTGGAGTGCACTATGCACAAAGTAACCAACCTTAAAATCATGGCAAAGGTACAAAGATTGGCATGTATCGGTATCACTGGGATAATGAGGTCCACCCCGACAGCAGCGGGTCTGGAAGCTATACTTAACTTAAAACCCCTAGATCTATATATTAAGGAATCAGCAGCCAAGAGCGCACTTCGGCTTAGCCAAACTGGTAGCTGGAAACAGAGTGCTACAGGTAATGCGCAGATTCTAAAGAAATACTCGGGTAGTATGGTATGCACTGACAACATAACACCCCATTTAGACTTCAGCAAGCCGTTCACGACAGCCTTTCCTAGTAGAGAGGACTGGCAAATGAACGAGCCGTTAACCTGCGATTCGATGATAGCTATATAAACCGACGGTTCCAAGATGGATACAGGTGTTGGTGCAGGGTTCTATTCAGAAACTCTCGGATTATCCAGCTCATTCAGACTTCCTGATTACAGCAGTGTCTTCCAAGCTAAGGTCCTGGCAGTGACAAAAGCTGCTAGACAAGTCTGAATGATGGCAATACCACAAGCTGATATCACCTTTTTCATTGATAGCCAAGCGGCAATGAAAGCGATTTCGGCCATTGAAATCAAATCGAAGCTTGTTACTTGCTGTCGCGAAGAGCTAAGGGTTCTTGGTACACAGCACAATATAAGTATAACAGTGGTGTCCCAGGTAACGAAAAAGCCGACAAGTTGGCAAGAATCTGATCGACTCTTGATCCTAATCAGGCAATAACAACAGTTCAGGTTCCACCCTGTAATCTTAAACAGTAAATCGAGAGTAGAGCTCTAGCTACGACGAAAAAGCGATGGAAATCGCTCGATACCTGTGTTATAACCCGGAAATTATGGCCTTGTTTCAACAAACAAAAGACCGACAGCATCATCCAACTGAATTAAAAGTCTTTATCTCTTCTCGTGAGTATCACCACCGGTCACAACCACCTGGGTTACCACAAAAAAAAGAAGATGAAACTCAGTTTAGACAATTTATGCAGCGTATGTAGTGACATAGAGATACATGAGGATACTCCTCACTACCTGTGTCACTGCCCTGCGCTGTATCATTTCAGAAGCAAGAACCTAGGGAGACACTTCTTCAATGACTTAGAAGAACTCTCCGACATTCCAAGCAAAAACCTGTTGAAATTTATTAATGCTACTCAATGGCTTTAAAATCCTAAAGCTCTTTCAACCACATGACCACAAGATTGGTAACTTATCCAACCGCAGTCAATAGACATAAAAAACATTTCTTCAACGAACGATAACGTAAACCAACCACTGACCTATCATACCCATCTACCAGACGTTGCATGGAGCCACTGCTCCTAACGGGCCTGATATAGGGATGATTTCTCAAGTGGGGGCAAAGGAAGGATCACGCCTTTGAAAGGCACTCTCTTCTCAGCCAGGTGATTATGTGATGACAAACATTTCTTCTATAAGTACATATACATACACCAACCACTGACCTATCACTCTCATCTGCCAGTCGCTGCATGGAGCCACTGCTCCTACGGGCCTGATGGAGGGAGGATTTCTCAAGTGGGGGCAAAAGAAGGATCATGCTTTTGAAAGGCGTTCTCCTCTCCTCAGCCTGGTGGTTATGTGCCAACGGACACCCCTCCAACGACCAAGAAATAATCATAGGTTTCTCTTCATGGGGTTCACAATCCCTAGGCTACCACAATGGATCTACATTGATCTAAGTGTGACGGTAACAAAACCAACTGTCAGCCCATTAACCTAACCTAACCTAACCTAAGCTAATCAAAGCGGCTGGCGATGAATTGGTTAGGAGTATGTACCAACTCATCAGCAAAATATGGTCGGAGGAGAGCATGCCCGATGAATGGAGCCACAGAATTGTTTGCCCGATCTTCAAGAAAGACGATCCTCTGGACAGCACCAACTACAGAGGCATGTCTTCTTAATATCACCTACAAGATCTTCTGTCGTACTTTCTGAACGCCTAAGGCCATTCGTCAACAACCTGGTCCATAGCAGTGTGGCTTTTAGCCAGGGAGGTCCACCATCGACCAAATATTCGCACTGCGGCAGATCTTGGAAAAAACCCAGGAGTTTAAATCGATACCCACCACCTTTTCATCGATTGCAATGCCGCGTATGACAGCATCTATAGAGACGAGCTATACAGAGCAATGTCTAGTTTTGGCATCCCTGCCAAACTCGTCCGTTTGTGCAGGATGACGATGGAGAATGCATGTTCTTCCATCAAGGTCGGCAAAGACCTTACCGACACCTTTGATGTTAAAAAAGGCTGTAGGCAAGGCGACGCGCTTTCGTGCGACTTCTTTAATATCGTTCTTGAAAGTAGTGCAAAACTCTCACGTCAACACTATAGGCACAATCTTTTAAAAGTTCATCCAATTACTCGCTTTAGCTGACGACCATTAACAAAATCGGACGAGCAAAGCGTGATGTCAGTGGTGCTTTTGTGAGTATTGAGAAGGAAGCCAAGAAGATGGGTCTAACGGTGAATGAAAGCAAAATGAAATATATGCTGTCAACAAGAAAGGACCCTCAACATCGATGTCTTGGACAGATCGTCACTATAGACAGCTTTAATTTTGAGGTGGTCAGACACTTTGTCTACCTAGGATCCGCTTTAAACCAGTGCTGAGATCAAACGAAGAATTACTTTTGCCAATCGCTGATTCTTTGGGCTAAGAAGGCAATTGAGAAGCAAAGCCCTTTCTAGAGCAACCAAACTGCCCTTGTATAAAACGCTTATCATCTCGGTCCTGATGTATGGAGCAGGTCATCACTGTTAACGGTGGATGAAAACACGTTAGGCTGTTTTGAGAGGAAAATTCTCTGGGTAATTTTTGGTTCCATCTGCTTAGATGGGGAACTGAGAAGAATATACAACAACGAACTGTACGGGCTTGTACAGCGACCCCAACCTAGTCACAAAAGTGAAAAGCCAACTGCTCCGGCCCGGAAAGTCATTGAATCCACCTACGTGGGAAAGCGCAGAAGAGCTAGAAACCGAGCCGGCTGGAAGAAGCTTGTTGTTTGAGGTCCTGTTCCATCCCGGACTGTAGCGCCAACTTAAGTAAGTAAGTAAGTAGTTAAAAAATATTAACATTTTGCAAAACATGTCTAAGCTATAAAGTTAAAAAAAAAAATCCAATTGCTTTTACCATACCTACGTATTTTTGGTCTTTAGTTAAAAATTAGTTAGTTATTTACAAAAAATCAAGTTCACCTTACAATAAGATGGCGCCCAACACAAAAGGGTGAGAACACCTGAAAGCATTAAGAAAACATATCTCTATTTAATTTTTGATAGTTCATCCATTTTTTTGTTCATTCTGATAGGCATTGTCATTAAGTGCAGCTAGAAACTGACTTAGCAGTGAGCATGACTCATCGGAATATACGACTAAGTACATTTCTTATTACAAAAGTACAAACATATGCGGTACACGTATGTTATTTTCTATCATCGTGACCTTTTTTATAATTCAAAATGTATGTTTGTGGGCTTTCGGTCAATATTAAAATATTTGAATGTTGACCTAAAGCGACAAGAGGTTGAAACATTTGCATATATAATAGTGTATGTATGTGTTTTATGGGTTGGCAATTTAGCATTATTTCGACAAGATAGCCGTAGTCCAACAACGGATGCTGGTATAGCCTACAAAAGGCTACCAAGACTTTGAAAAATTAAATTCAATGTTTACTTTGGCCTTTGAATAAACTTGCAAAACACAACCTTTTAAAACACATACCTACATACATTAGGAAATTATACTTTTCATAATAGTTCTACCTATTTATGTACTAAGCTGCTTGTACGTGGATTTGTGTGTACTTTATCGGCTACCACGTTGAATTTGTTGTTTTGTAAGAGATGCCCTCTGTTACTATATACAGGAATCTATCCCTTAACCCACACGACATGCAAATGACATGGCAATCCAAATGCAATCATTAAACCAGCGAGTGTGAATTCGAATATTCAATCATGTGCGTATGCGGTTTACAGATGTAATCATCCTGCGGGCTGCTGTTTCAGGCTTCAGGTTCGGTCTAAAGTAGGTATATCTAAGGATGTGTAGCTGAAATGGCTGATACAAACATATTTTGTTAATAATCTTATCCATATTTTATGTAAGCCCATATTTGTAGGTACCTAACACATACACATTCGTACCTCCTATATATGTAGCGGGTTTAACGAAAATCGGCTGTTTCCCATCAAGTAATCATAATCAATAGAATTAAAATGGCTGGAGGCTGGATGGAGCGAGAGAAGAGCGGAGTGCGTTTACTGTAATTACATGTCTAATTGCATTTGCTGGCTTACACTGGCGAAATTGTGGTCAAAGGATTAGCTATCCACTGATTTTGCCTTCAGAGAAGATAAATTATATGATAAATTCAGTTGGCAGCCTTTGAATCAATTTGTAGGCTTTGATGGCCTTTAGGCCTTAGTATACAATACAATTACTGCAAAATCAAACAGAGGTTTCATAATAATAATTATTGATAAATTCAGCCAAATCGGATTGTCGTTGGCAATTAGACTGTATCGACCAGTGTACCATTTTGAAAGCAGTATTGATGATATCGTGGATTATGATTGCATGTGGCATATAAATGCTCACTTTAATCATTGATTTAATAAATACCTAATTATCATAAAATGTCTTTGATATAAAATTTATTTTATTACTATGCAATTTTAAAAGTAACAGATGAAAGTAGATAAAAACCCAACTCATCCATTTTATAGTAAGTAAAGGGTGCCCTAAAATAAACGCAAGATTTAAATTTTTCGCCATTTGTGTTTAGCAAAGTGTTGGCAGCCCTAAATAAAATAACAATTAGACAGCTCACAGTTTATGGTTAATAAAAAACTAAGCACGAGGGAACAACGCGTTTTCAGTGTTGGATAATATTTTAAAAACAATGCAAGTTTTACAGCAATAGTTCAAAAGTTTACTAATGATTTGAATCAAATACAAAATTTTTCCCCTAGATTTTTATTTTTGTATTGAATCATAAAGTTGACACGATAGGGTTATGTATGGAGAATAGGGATGCCAGATTTGAAAAATTTCTTTGCGGGACAGATTCTGAAAACTAACCCACCTTTTCGAAAAACTGAATTGTTGTGCAGAAAATTAATTTCATGTTATTTAGGACATATTTGCGTTCAAGTTGAGCGATGAAAGCTTCAAGAGATGTTTAATGTTATATGCAACAACTAGCAACAAAAAAGAGATGAAACTAGAACCTGTAGAATGGTGTATATATACAGTTTTGTGATACATTGTCATCAATCAATCGCTTGGTCTAACGATTAAAAGCTATTCCCTAAAACCAACCCATTTGCTCAAATTTCCTTGAGCGATCTTCTACTTAAAATCACCTGCTCACGCGTGTAAAAAATAAGCAAATTTAATAAATACTTCAAGTATAAATTATATTAATTTAATTAATTTTATTATAACTGTTTTTTGTTGGTTCAAAACATAAAAAAAACAGTCCTTTGATACACAAGGAGTAGATAATAGAAATAGAAAATCTTTCAGAGCAGAGGAGATTTTTTGTTTTTAATATTGCTGTAAACATTTCCAAGATAATGTAGGGTTCAAAAATTCTTAGTGAATCTTACATTTTAATTTGAAAAGCACAATAATTCTTAGATATTTTTTAACTCTAATATATTATGTTTATAGACCAATATCGCAGGGCCGCCAGACATACGTCATTTTATCATAGCTGAATTTTTTTCTGTGAATGCACACTAGGGTAGGTATGAACGAATGGATAATACGAACCTTAAACCCGGGTGCGTTTCGGAGGTATTAAGTGCTAAAAGTGCATAAAATTGATGCAAAATTACGTTATTTTATCAAAGCTGGTTTTTTGATATGTTTTAAAGAAAGTTATGATTAACTTATTTTGAAACTTACCAGACACCTACATGGGTGAACAATGTCAGCCAGACACCATTAAAGGTGCCAACAAAAATCGTGAAATTTCATTATAATATCAAAGCTGAATTTAATATATGTTCTTCGGGAAACTGTTACAATATATTTCCCAAGCTGCCCAAGGAACATATTATGCAATATAAAACTTAACTTTGATATTATAACGTAAAATATACGATTATTTTGACAACTTTGGAGTGTCCAGTGAATCCAAAGCCCCATTGCAGGTGCCTGGTCGCTTGAGAAATATTGTGAAATAGTTTTCTGAAGTGCATGAAACGTTTGCTTTGCAGGCGCGGATACAGGGGGAGGGCAATGGGTGCTATTGCGCCCCCCTGGGCAAGAACGGACGAAGCATAAAATATGAATTCAATAAAATGTAATAAAAAAAGGGTTGTTTTGTAATACGTTTTTAAATTTTTTTCTTGATAGCCCAGAGTTGCAGCAATGAGTGGTTGTGCGTTGCCGGCTGGCTGACCAGGTTCAGTTCCGCTATCGCAAATTGCCTTCAAATCGACTGAGTGAAAAGCTTATAACTTCGGTTTTAGATGTCCGATCTTCAAAATAAAGGCCTTTAATTAAAAGATAGATGTCTGGCTACATTACTGTCCCTATAACATTTTATGAGAAAAGTCAATTTATTTCATACTAGGAATCAGATTGAATCCCAAATCGATTTGATTTTCACTTTTCAAAATGCTGTCAATGAAACATTTCACAATTTGAAATATATCTCCGCTCCAACCCTCCTCATCAAATTTGTTAGTGGTTTTTATAGTTAAATGTAACGGGAGAGGTGACTTATCACACTTATCTAAATTATTTAACTTAAAGTTGATTTTAATTTGCAAAAGAAATTAAATCTTTAAATAACTTCGAATTAATTAGCTTTTAAAATTAACTAACTTTGCTTCAAATGCTGGTATCTATACAGGATGAAGATATCTAATTAAAGTTGAAAAAATAAACTACATTTGTGTATAAAATTTATTGAGAAATACCAAAAAATTTCATTTCTCGGATATCATTCTTCCCCTCTGGTGAGCTTATTTCATGACTGTGTTTGTGTCCACTTTTGTGTTTTACTCTCGAGAGCTTCTTCAGAGCTGCTCACCGTGTTTTTACTCTAAAATGGATATGCACCTTAAGAGAATGCAAATGTATCTGTGTTTCGAGCTCGAGAAGAGTACGAATCCAATGAAGAAGATTGGAGAGAAACCAGGAACGACTACAGCAGTCACTGCCGAAAATACGTTGGATGGAACTTTTACACCTAAGGATAGGTGTTTTTGGCCGCTTTTGAAAACGTCAAATCAACGTCAATTCGATTGTCAAATGATCGTCATTTTTTGACGCGAATATTGTATCGAACTGCATAAGTCTGGCAACTCTGCAAACGATGGTTTGAGATTTTGAAACATTTTTATTAAAACTTAACGAGGGCTAAATATATTGTAAATAAAAAAATAACAAAAGTTAGTCACAATCGAAGGATGAATCGAGGCGGTCTGACAGAAAGGTTTAATTTAGAGTTGTTTTTTCTTTGTATTTTCCACTATAATCATTGTGTCTTAATTCAATGTCGGAAAGTTTGGTTTTGTATCGATGGACGAAGGCATCTGAGCTTACGATACAGTCCATCTCGGTTTTGATCCCCTTCAATTTTCGTGCAAACGCATTTGAAGTTCATGAACACGTCCTCCAGCTTCTCAATATTTGTGTTGCCAACTCGATTTTTTACTGCAGGATTTCACCACACATGATGTTTTCGAACATGTGACTTTAACAAACTGCATTATTGAACACAATGCTTATGCAGTAAAGCTTGTATTTGACTTTTGCAGTTTGCATTTGAGAACATTCCGCAAAATGCATTTTTGATGCTGATGACGTTCTCGAAAATGGCCTTTTACTGGCAAGGTTAGGTTAGGTTGTCCCTGCTAAAGAAGAGGCTGGAGATTTCACTCAAACTCGAACTTTATTGTGTCTGAATAGGAACATACCACTGTGCCATTATGGTTTCCGAGCATAAATGTGGAGTTACGCAAATCCAGAGGGAACTTAAAAACGCTTTAAAGACACCATTCTATAGCTACAAACTGCAAAACTTCAATTCACAAAGTTCAATGTACCCGCTGTTCGAGACTGTGACAGTTATGAAAGAGTTAATTGTCTTCAAATTTCAAACACATCAACTTGCATTGCTTTGTGTAATCAGGCTTGTAAAGCGGTACGAAATGTACTCAAATTTTCTGTAGATCTCATCAAGATTTTGGAAACTTACGAAAATTGCCCCCCCCTGAGCGAAATCCTGGATCCGCGCCTGTTGCTTTGACACTAAAACGTAAACTAAAATATTTGTTTGAAAACGTCAAAGGTGTCTGGCTGACATTTGGTCCCTCTGTAGGTGTCTTGCAGCTTAGGAAATGTATTGTTACAGTTTCCCGAAGAACATATATAAATTTCGGCTTTGATATTATAATCAAATTTCACGATTTTTTTTGGCACCTTTAATGGTGTCTGGCTGACATTGTGCACCCATGTAGGTGTCTGGTAAGTTTCAAAATAAGTTAATCATAACTTTCTTTAAAACATATCAAAAAACCAGCTTTGATAAAATAACGTAATTTTGCATCAATTTTATGCACTTTTAGCACTAAATACCTCCGAAACGCACCCGGGTTCAAGGTTCGTACTATCCATTCGTTCATACCTACCCTAGTGTGCATTCACAGAAAAAAATTCAGCTATGATAAAATGACGTATGTCTGGCGGTCCTGGGATCTTACTCTATTATGTTAAAACCAAATTTTGTTTCTTAATAATCAATAACATTTTTATAAAAAATATCAACCTCTTTCAAACACTGTTTTGCGGGTTTGGCGGGACATAATTCTCCAGCGGGACACTTGCGGGACAAAAGTCGTTTTGCGGGACAGTCCTGCGCCTGGCAGGACGTCTGGAGAAATGTCTTCCATGACTCTGCTGGTGCATACGCAGTTTTTTTAGAAATTTTCAATTTTTTAATAATTTTTGAAATATTGTTTAAAAATGAAAACACGTTGTCCTCTTGTGTAATTGTCCATTTTTACTAGCCCTAAACTGTCAGCTGTCAAATTGTTTCTTTTTTTTTAGGATTTCCAACAATTTACTAAACAGACGCAGACGGTGGCAAATCTTGCGTTAGTTTTTTTTATCTAATTGGTTTGTTTCGAATGACATTTCTTCAATCCAAAAACCTATCGCGTAGGTTCATACATACATACATATTTTAGTAGATAATACAAAATCGAGGTATTAAAAATATAGACACTTTATGACTAGTGTGATAAATTTTGAAGTTTTAACCTTTTACACGCACTGTGTATAAGAAAAATATGTTACATTGGACAATATGTACAAAACCACAGATATGTATGTGTGCATGCCCACCATGTCTCGA